>CM046334.1:0-406457 GCA_025403435.1 Artocarpus heterophyllus | reverse complement strand
CTCTTCAAAGACTTCATCTTTTCTTCCTTTCTCTTCCACGGTTCCCACACTCTTCTTCTCATTTCTTTGCTGAAGCAAAATACTTAGAGAACTTCTTCAAGGCAGCCATAAAAATCAGCCACCATCACCTCCATTTGAGCAAGAATTTCAGTCATACCGAAGTAAAGGAACCTGTTTTGAAGCTATTTCAAGCTTCCAACTAACCATAATCCGAGGTTAGAATCTTATGAACAAATTTAGTCTTTCATTTATAAATTTTCTTTTATACTAAAGGATTATTCAAATTTGCGTTCTTAAACCTAAGTATATGTTTGTTGCTATTTTGGAGCATATGTATGAAGTCTAAGTGTATATGCCCTAGACAGAAAATTTATATTGTTAAACTTTATAATACCTCTATGGGCAGTGGTTATTTCTTGAAATTCTAAGATTAAATTAAAATAAATTTTATGAATGTAGTTGTATGTTGTGCTTTAGTTTTAATTGTCCTTATGCACGCCTTAGGATCAAGGGAGTATGGAGCTAACGTTAATTGATTCCAGGATTAAGAGACTGTTGATAAGCTTGAAAGGTAGGGATTCTATTACTCATCTTTTGTGAGGTTTTTATAGAATTAAAATTGATTGTTTTGCCGCAATATATATATCTATGTTGAACTAATATTATATGAGTATCATATATGAAACTATGACATGGACTCGTCTTGTATTGTACGGCGAGGAACATAATGAATTGACATATGTTATAAATTGAGAAGCATGGTTAGGAAAACTAACTCTATTAATAATGATTCAATATAGAGAAATTGTAAGACATGAAGAGGGCGACGGTTACGTCCTTGGGCATGAATACCCTAAAAGGTAAAATAGGGGGAAGGCGATGACGCTTCCTTGGGTTGAAAGTCCCAGAACACACTGTACAGGAATCGATTTGGTGAGGACTCGGGGCTTGATGTCCCCTCACCGGAACACCCTTGGAATGTTTATAGGGTGATCAAGTGCGCCCATTTGGGTTTCGATGAGTTGAGTGATACTCAATTTAACATGGATACCTAGGAACAATGATGATTGGTAATATTTGTATAAATGTGTAATTATGACACTTGGTAATGATTAACTACGGTATCCATAAGATGTGATCATAATAAACCTCATAATCTGAAATATGATGTAACTTACTAACCATGCAGGTTTTAATGTGGTAATGATAAAAACCTAAAGGTGAGTAATGGTTTTCTCTACTGAGCATAGTGTTGCTCATACCCTTTTGTTTATATCTTTTCAGGACTCACTAAGTGTGAGGTGGCTACGAGAAATATAGTTGATGAAGTGATGTAGCTATATTACATTGGGACTGCTTCAATCGTTGAGAATGTTCTTCATGATAATGTAAGCATCAATTGTTACTTTCTGTGACTGTATTATAATGTGTTGAGGGTTAAAATGATGATGACAACAGTTTATATTATTAAATTTAAGGTGCTACATTAAAACTGTGGTTTATTTATCGTTTATATTTTTTATTTTTGAGTTGAGAGTTTTCATTTAAGTCCCGGGCAAATTTTATTTTTAAGGTTTTACTTTTATTATTTATTTTTATTTTATCTCATTAAAAACTGTTAACCCCCATATAGGGGCGTTACAGTTTTCCTTTAACATTTCTAAAAACGTTCTTCATAAACGTCTTTCATAGAACATTTCTGAAAACGTTTTTCATAAAACATTTCTGAAACGTTTTGCATAAACGTTTTTCGTAAAACATTTCTTCAACGTTTTTCTTAAAACGTCATTCGTAAACCTTTTCTTGCAAACATGAAATGTTTTTTCATAAACATTTAATGTAAAACCTTTCTCTTAAAACATTTCTTGAACGTTTTTCTTAAAACGTCGTTCATAAACCGTTTCATGATAACCTTTCTCAAAATGTCTTTCATGACATGACATATAAACATTTCATAAATTAGCATTCAAGTAACATCAGAATGCATGACTCCATTTATGCTCAATTATTAACTTCAATTATGAGCATTTTATGAACGTTCTATAAACTTAAATATTCCTTTCTTTCTCAACCTTTATTCTTGTTCTTTAACTTTCTTTATCTTATAACTTTCATTTTCCTTACTTTCTTTAGTGTTCGTACCAACTCATTAATCATGAGATCATGAACATGATGCTTCCCTTGTGGAAGACTTGAGACCATCAAACATTGAGGTCTTGTACCTCACCTTTAGGAGGTCACACTTTAATTTCACTTTCATTACCTCATAACAAAGAGGCTGGTACGACACTTTCTTTTTATCTTAACGTTACCTTCTTATTAACTTTAGTGAGCATTTCAAATGCAATCACATCATATGCAATACACTTGCAATTCATAGCTTGTACTATAAAATTTATTGCATAACAGATGCAACATATTGCACAATAAATGCAACATAAAATGCAAACACATTTTACTAATCATAATTTGCATTCTAACACTCATTGCATAACAAATGCAACATATTGCTTAATAAATACATCATAAAATGCAAACACATTTTGCAAATCATAACTTGCAATTTAACACTCATTGCATAACAAATGCAACATATAATGCAAATACATTTTGTAAGTCATAACTTTTATTCTGGAATTTATTGCACCATAAATGCAACTTATTGCATAGCAAATGCATCATTAAACCTTTAACTTAAACTATAAAACATTATGCATTGTCATAATGCAAAACATACTTTCAATACTTTGAAAATCATAACTTAAACTTTTAAATAACGTTATGCATATCAATATGCAAATAAACCTTTAACATAACGATTGCAAATTCATTGCAAATCTTTTTCTTGAACTTTAAAACTTTTTGCATAAATAATGCAAACATACTTTAAAAACAACTTGCTTAACAATTTGCAAACACATTTGCAAACATATAAATGAGCATTTAAAAATCATTTACTTCATGCTGTAGGTGAGGTTTGAAACTTACCCGAACTATACTCTAGCGTTCTCTATTCCGTTCCTTTCTCGTTCCTTTTCCTTCCATTGGTCGGCTTTTGTGTCCTGATCATACGACAGCCGACTCATTAATTAACTTTCTTTATTATCAATCCACTCGATTGATAATAAAACGTAAACATTAATCATTCTTTCCTTATTCATAACTTGGTATACTATCGGTCTACCATTCTCTTACTCAACCTTATAAACTGTCAGTTTACATTTCCTTCATTTAGCCTTGTAACCCACCGGGGTTACATTTCCTTTCAACTTTGTAACCCAACGGTTACCTCTCGTTTACTTAAAACATATCTTATGAAATCTCTGATCTCATATGACCGTAACGTTACTTAACGTATCACGGAACATTTTTCATCTAATAACATTATGCTAAATCGGAGTGTTCGACTCCGTTCTAGCCGTTTCCTTAAAAATGACGATTTTACCCTTAACGGGTTTTTTCGTCACCTTGTAACGTTATAAAACCCATTCTCACATAAAACAGTGTAACAATCACTGATCATGCATTTCATAAATTTCTATGAAAGCATCTAAAACAATTCATACTGCAGTCGAGATTCCTACTTACTTGAACTCCAAGCTAAGCAGATCCAGTTGTATCTCACTGCATCTACAGTATGTGAAGCATCCTCTGCAGTGCTCCTCGAGCTACCATAAATGGCTAGGAATGCTTCCTGGAGATCATGCATTCTTGAAACTGTCATTCTGGACTCCGATATTGCTGCTTGAATCGCCTCGATCTGCGTGCAGTCGGTAACGGACGATTTTCATCGGAGTGGAATTAGCTCGAACGGAGGTCACCATTGCGTTCAGAGCGTCGAAACGAGTCGGGAGGCGGTCTCGGATCTTCGATCGGAGGTCCGGATCACAAAATCCCATTTTGCCCTTTGACCGACCGTTGACCGGCGTTGACCGCCGTTGACCGGCGGCGGTTGGCTCCGTTGAGGGCTGAGCTCGAGCCTACCCCCCCTAATTCGACCCTCCTGAGTCGATTGGTGGGGTCAATTTCACCCAATTCGGCCTCCATCTGCTCCAATCGAGGATGGATTTCTCGGCGGAAACCGGCGGCTCCGATTTCGGTCCTCCGGCGACGGTACCGTGAAATTGAGGTGGGCGTTTTCTTCCCCGTGTCCCTCTGAGTGTTTCCCCTACGGTGGGGCAGCTCAACACCGCGTGGAACGGCGGCTCCACCTAGCTCCACGGCGGTGCACGACAGAGATGCCGTTCTCCGTCCTCCGTCCTTCGGCCATCATTTCGTGCAATTGAGGTACCGAATTTCTTCCTCTCGGTCCTCTGAAGGTGTTTGTGCCTTCAATTTGGCACAAAACGGCCTAAATTGGCCAACCCAAACACACCCACGGCGACGGTGGCGGGCATCCACGATCTCTGGCGAGGGGCGGCGGAACGGTGCAATTGACCGAGGGGTCTTGCTCGCCATCGCCCTCTGATCGTTTTGGCACCGGCGGTGTGCCACACCGCTACCATATGCGGCGGCTCCAACGACGGCTCCACGGCGGCGACGGGGCAGCTCCGGCGAAGCTGTTCCAGCCAAAATTGAGCTGGAAAATTGGTACCATCTTGTTCCTCTCCTCACACTGAGTCCATAGACACCAAAATCACGTCGATTGGTGGTCGGACGGCCGAGAAACGACGTCGGGAAAAAATGGGTTTCGCCGCCACTTTGGGCGGCGCGTGAGCCCTCCTCCGGCGGCTATTTGGGTGGCACGTCACCTCGTTGAACTCAGCTCAACGAGAGCTTCCCACTGGTATGGGAGGTGTCGAAAAATAACGCCGGAATCTCAAACGAGATTTGAGGAGAGAGAGAAAATCTAGAGAGAGAAAATCTAGAGAGAGAAAGTCTCAAATTTGTGTGATATTTCTGATTTTTTCCTTTTTTTTTTCTTTTCTTTTCTTTTATACAAAGTATAAAATAAAATTGTGGTCCACACAATTCAATTCTTATACTGCATTACTCTAACACTATAATTTTTCATCTTATTATATAGTATTTTTTCTTTAATTGTACTTTGTCTTAACATAATCTTTAATTTAATGCATTTTTAATGCACTAAAAATCTCGGGTGTTACAATCAGAGGGCAGTTGCTAATGTCTCCTGCATTGTTTCCTGCTTTACATGACTCCGCTACGTACATCCTCTTTCGCGTTGGCTTCTTTCTAAATAGTTTGGGATGGGTACATGATATAATCTAATTTACCATTTTCTAAAAAGATTGAGCCTAATTTACATGTGAAAAATAGTAGGAGTAAATAACTAGACTTCATAAATGGTACTGGCCTTAATTTACACCTTATCCATTACTTTCTCAAGCTCCTTTTTTTCCTTCAATAAGGGCACGTTTAGTATATTGTATTAGCACTTCGTATTATATTATTTAAAAATAATACAATGTTTAATGACATCTATGTATTGTACTATTTAATAGAAATCAAAAATTAATACAATATAAGTCGTGATGTCAAATACGACCAAAAACCTCTATATACCAAATGCGAACATACTTTAAAAACAATTTGTACAACAATTGCAAACACATTTGCAAATATATATATAAGCATTTAAAAATCATTTACTTCATGCTGTAGGTGAGGTCTAAACTTACCTGGACTACGCTCTAGCGTTCTTTATTCTGTTCCTTTTCCTTTCATTAGTCGGCCTCTATGTCCTGATCAAACGATAGTCTACTCATTAACTAACTTTCTTTTTATCAATCTACTTGATTGATAATATAATGTAATCATTAACTATTCTTCCCTTTTAACTTAACTTATATATTATCGGTTTACCTTCCCTTATTTAACTTTTTAACCCATTGGGGTCACCTTTTCCTTTAACCTTGTAACCCACCGGGTTACCTTTCTTTCTTTACTTGACTTTGTAACCTACCAGGTTACTTTTATTCTTAAGCGTCCCTTAGTTAAATTTCTCGTCTAATTGGTGGTTTCGTTACTTAACATATTACAAAATATTTTTCGTCTAACAACGTTTTGCTATTTCGGAGTGTTCAACTCTGTTTTAGACGGTTTCCCAAAAATGACGATTTTGCCCCGAATGGGTTTTTCGTCCATTTCGTAACTTTATAAAATTCATTACTTAACTTTACCGTTCCATTTATTACATGTTACAAAAAAATTCCCGTGAAGGGACGTGCTCCGACATCGGGCGTTTCAGGTCCGTTTTAGCATTTTTTCATAAAATGACCATTTTTGCCCCTAACATTTTTCTTTCATTCTTTACTTAACTAAACTTTGAATCCTTTAAAAACATAATCCCTGTGGTTACTTATTGCCCACAGAAATGCAAGAACTTAATGTTCTTTGTTAAAAACCCTGTTTCATACAATTTTACGGTTTTGGCCTAAAATACAAAAATATTTATATTTTTACCCTCAGAACTAAAAGCGACCACTTTATACCAAAACGTCCAGTTTTTCATGGGGAATAAATTTTACAAAAGCACCATAGTCGAATTCAATACATCTCATAACGTTTCTATTTCTTAAAATTTTGTGCTCAAAATCTTGTAAAATTAATAGCTCCTAAACCGAGCAGAATTTTGGAGAACTGTCGAATTCAATACATCTCATAACGTTTCTATTTCTTAAAATTTTGTGCTCAAAATCTTGTAAAATTAATAGCTCCTAAACCGAGCAGAATTTTGGAGAACTGTCCACATTGTCCTAACAGTTTTGATGCGTTCTACAACTTTTATGCTTTAACTTTCTTGAAATTCCAACGTTTAGGGGGGCTTTTTGGCTGATTTTTAAACTGTCGAGAATACACTTTTCTTTGCAATTTAGTCCCTTTTAGAATTTCACCAAAACCTGTACTTTCTTCTTTCCATCATCATCACCATCAACATATAGCATAAAATAATCATGCCTTGACATCCATCTTACATGCCATAGTCCAAAACATTTCATCAAATACTTGGCATTCATAAAAACATAAACTTTAACTTGATTTCAAAGACTAGGTTTTTAGAGTTCTTACCAAGAATTCCTCCAAGCTTTTAATCCTCCAATTATGCAATTAAACTTGCTTAGATTCCTCAAAGTTATGGATGGGTTTTAATGAAATTTTGTCATAAACCATGACAAAATTTCATTAAAACCCATGACAAAATTTCATTAAAACCCATCCATAACTTTGAAAAAAATCACTAAAACCCTAAAAAAAAGTTTAGAAATTTACCTCCAAAGTTACAAAACTTTGCACTAAAACAATAGAGCTTGCTTTAATCATGATTTGGAGGCTTGGAAATCATCAAAATTTGAGAGAAGATGGCCTTAGGGAGGCACATTTTTGGAGAGCCAAAATAGAGCATTTTTCTTCCTTCCTTCCTTTCTTTCTTTCTTTCTTTCTTTCTTTCTTTCTTTCTTTCTTTCTTTCTTTCCTTTTTCATGTGCATCATGGAGACCAATTTTTTGGTCTCTTATATCATGAAGTAATTCAACTTTTTTTTTTTTAAAAGGTGGTGAGTCACCTTGGTAATCAGTAGGTTCCTTTGGGTGGCCAAATGTGATTGGGCCACATTAGTAAATATGGTGGCCCAATCAAAACTTTCAAGGTGTCCTACAAAAGTTTTTACGCAGTCCAAAATTATACTGACAGTATTTTTCCTATATGTCGGCATTCTTTTCCATATAATTCATGAGGCTCCACAACCCCTATACTTATTTTCATCCATCACATAATGAAATTTCAATATTATCTAATTTTGTACAGTCTAAATTTATACTGACAGTATTTTTCTTATACTACCGATATATTTTTGTCACGCCCCGGAGTACGGGAGGTGACGTGGCGGAATATTTAGATTAATTAAAAGAAAATTTAATTGAAATTAAGGGTTTAAAAATCCAATTAAATAAGAAATAAAGAGATTTTCCACCACATTTGATAAAAGAATTTAAAATCATTAAACAAATAACAATAATTAAATAAAAACCGCGAATATGGGTTCCACAACCCACAACTTGTGCACACACATGAATCTGACAATATCACAAATACAATTACAGTCCAAGCACAAATAACGTTAAGTCTTACATGCCTTGATTAAATAAATACAGAATGTAAATAAATTCTCCTATTGCTCCTGAGTTCGGTCCGAAGAATCTTCTCCAAACCTAAAGGGGAAACCACCTAGAAGGGGGGAATTTAAAACAGATAAAACGTGAGCGAAAGGCTCAGTAGGACTAAGTTTTATAAAATAATTTAATGCAAAGAAACATAACATTATCAGGAGTTATACAAAAAGGGAACTTGAATAAATAAATAAATAAATTGAGTAGAACCGTTCTGACACAGAACAGTCTACTCGTCAAATCAAAACACCAGTTTACTTTTACCTAGGCAAACCATGATATCACCACCGTAGTGGCCCAGCTGGGTTTCGGGACCTGCCCCCAAGGTCGATCACGACCCGATCTCTGATATGGCATCATGCCCATGTGTTTATTATCATTATCATTCCAAAACCCAATTACCGAGTGTTGTCAATTACATTCATTATGAAATTCATTTCATGTCACGGTATATAAAAATATAACCGATAAAACCATTTTCAAACAACCGTTGAAAACATTTTGATAGAAATCCTTTTCAAAGCCAAATCATTTCAAAACCAGGCTACCAAAGAAATAGGATAGAAGTCCTACCTCAGTACTCGTGCCGGTACCCCACACCGTAATCCCGATCCGCTATACGTTAGCTCCACGGAACCACGAACAATCCTAGATACAAACTAAGTCGATCAATATCTAGTTCGAAACATTCTATGTTACTAAATCATTTCATGATGTCCTAGTGTGCCATTTGTATCATTAAAATCATCCTATAAGGTTGGGATTTAAATCAGGGTTCAAAACAATGAAATCGGGTAAAAATCACAAAATTTTCCATGCCTCGGTCGGCCTGCCGGACGCCCTGCTTCGGCCTGCCGAACTGTACAGTTCGGCCTGCCGGAAACAAGGTTCGGCCTGCCGAATATTTCCCCAGATTCGGCCTGCCGGTCGGAAGAACACCGGCCTGCCGATCATCACTCCGGCCTGCCGAACATGAACTTCGGCCTGCCGAACTGGGAAGATCCAGAAATCCCAGCCACGGGTTTCTCGATCCCCAAAATCCAAATCTTGTTTCTAACCTGTTTTTCTCAAATCCCAGGCATGAAAAACAACTATAGTTGATAGAAAAACATTCTAGAACATGTTTGGGATCATTTAAACAACATTTAAACTCAAAATCTTCAAAAATCCGAAAATGAGAAAAAGAGGAGAAAAATGAAAATCTTGAATCCAATCCGTTTTTCTTCAATCTAGGCTTAGATTCTAGTTGTTCTAAGCTCATTTAACACAAATCCACGGTTTTCTAAGCTAAAACAAACTTAGATTTCAAAAACACACAAAATCGAAAATTTTGTAAAAAGTTTAGAAATTTCGAATCTAACCTCAAATCGAAGCTTCAATCCGCGTTCTCGGTCGCCGAATCACGTCCCCGAGCTTCCTCCTTGCTGTTCCGAAGCTTGGATTCGAATGGAAATCAAAAATTTTTGAAAGAGATTGAGAGAGAGAGGGAGGCTGCCGAGAGACCAAGAGAGAGGAGAGAGAGATAGAGCTCGTGAGAGTGAAGAGAGAGAGAGAGAGAAGAGAGAAATAAATAGAGAAAATCGGTGGGCGGTTTTACTGTGCGAAAACCATGTGCCGCCCACGGTTTTGCAAAACGGAGTATTTTTAACATTTTACAAATTGTTGTGTTTTAAAACTCAAAACATCATTTTAAATCAATAAGAAATCTTTTGAACACATCAATTTAACAAAACAACCAAAAACTAAAAATCCAACCAAATAATCTAATTAAAGTTAAAACTTTAATTATGGCACACTAATTCATCATTTACATTACATTAATGTTAAATAAATTTCGGGACGTTACAATTTTCTATATTGTTATAGCATTCTTTGTTCATCCATATTCTCCAAATAATATTATTGCTATACTACTTTAACTTAAACAGTCTAATTTCTATACTATTTAATCTTAAACAGCCTAATTTTTACACTACATTAATTTTGCAGTGTAATTTTTATACTACATAATTTTATCAGTGTACTTTCTTATACTGTATAATTTTTTATGTTATTATATAGTATTTTTTTCTTTAACTGTATTTTTGTCTTAATATAATCCTTAACTTATTGCATTTTTAATGCATTAGAAATTCTTGGATGTTACATCAGGATCAGAGTAATGGTCAGGGTCGAAATTCGAGATGGGGATTTAGATTTGAGACTGGGATTTGGGACAAGGTTTAGGGTCAGGGTCGAAGTCAGAATTCGAGATTGGGGTTATGGTCGGGATTTCGGGTCGAGATTCGAGACCAAGATTAAGATTTAGGGTCAAGGTGAGGATTCGGGGTCGCGATTTGGAATCAGGGTTGAGAGTTAGGATTCAGGACCAAGGTCGAGATTCAGGGCCGGGTAAGGATTCGGGATTGGGGTAGGGGTCAGGGTAGGGGTCGGGTTTCTTGAATCCCGAGCAGACCCAGACCCAGTCTTGAATCCCGACGCCAACACCAGTTTCGAATCGCGACCTTAAATTTTGATCTTGACCCTGGTCTTGATCTCGATCCCAACGAGGACCCTGAATCTTGACCTCAACATTGGTCCCAAATCCTGACCCTAAGCCTTGTCCCAAATTTTGGCCCCAATTCTGACAATAATTCCAAATTTCGACCTCCCTCGATCTCAAATCTTGACCCTGACACTAGTCTTGAATCCCGATCTCGACCCCGATCCCAAATCCTTTCTCTGGCCCCAGCCCAAAATATTGACCTTAACACCGGTTCCAATTCCAACACTGGTCTCGAATTTCGACCCCTACCTTGGCCCCAAATTACAACTCTAGCTTGGTCTTGAATCCCGACCCCAGTCTTGAATCTTGACTCCGATCCCAAATCATGAATCCAGATCATAACATTAGTCTCAAATCCCGACCCCAACCTTGAATCTTTGACTCCGATCCCAAATCTTGTCCGTGACCCCAGCTTCGAATCTCAGCCCCAACCCTGAGCTCGAATCCTGACTCTGACCTTATCCCATCCCCATCGGGGACCCCGGTCTCGAATTTTGATCCCAACCATGGTCCCAAATGCCGTCCTCAACCCCGACCCCAAATCCTGTCCTTGACCCCGGTCCCAAATCTCGACCTTGACTTTGGTCTTGAATCTCGACTTCGATCCCAGTCTTGAATCCGTACCTCAATCCCGTTCTTGAATCCCAACCCCGATCCTAAACCTGAATTTCGACCTTGAAACCATGGCCCAAATTTACTATATTTAAAGTTTAAATACTAATATGATTTAATATAATACGGTGGTAAACAAACATTGTATAGTGTAATACAACATGTTAATACGATGTAAAACCAAACAATATATTGTATAACACTAATACAGTGCAATGTAATACAATACAATACAGTACGGTGTGCCAAACATACCTTAATATATTAGTAAAGCGCTAGATAGTGGCTACCCTTACCCTAGATTAAGGCTCTTCTACTGTCAGTTGAACCAAAACAGACAAAAAATCCGTTGCGTTTGTATCCAAAAAAGAAAAGAAAAGTGAGATGTATTGGTTTTGTTGGGCTAATTTGAATGTCTAAGAGTGGAAAGAGGTGTTCAAATGCTTCTGCACTCTGAAATACATGTTGGCCTGTTTGTGGAAAAGGAGAAATGAGACGATAAAATTTAACTTCGCTTGATGACGTTTTAACAAGCAATGTGTTGTATTAGAGACTTCCGTGTCCCTTGGCTTTGCTTTTTGGTGGTCTTTTTTCCGATTACTGAGGAGTACAAATTATGTGCTTCTTATTATTCTTGTTGTCCTTCTTACTGATATTTGCCTTTTATTCATTTTTAATTGCTCATTCTTTTTTTAAGCACAAGGTTGCAATCTGTTTGCAACAATGTTATCACCCTTGGAATCGTTAGCTACATGGACTCTAGGGGCATTGTGCATGTGACGAGCAACGTTGGGAGAAGAGGTTTTGCGAAGAAAAAAGACCAAAGGTATTAAAGAGAATTTTGGCATTCTGTATCATTTCCGAAGGAAGAACACTTGATACACGATGATCTCATTGGCAGAAAGTTTCATGCCTTAACGATTTTGTGAAAAAGGAATGATAAATTTTGAAATGTATACAATGACTGACTTTGTAGTTCTATTACTGTTTTTCTTGGAAGTCACTAAAAAGCACTGATATATTATAATGTACCTCAAACACTGAGGTGTTATGCTGACAAGTTTTTTTTTCTCGCGGATTTAAACCACCATTCAAATATTTTGGCTATAGCATTCCCCAAAAAAACTAATTGCGTGTTATTACTAGATTAATTCCAATTAGTAAAGTTTTTTAATAGAACACTCCAGATATACAAGTTCAATCTCAAACATCAAATTGGAAGTATACAATATACACATCAGATCAGGCAACATAAAAAAATGAAAAATAAAAAAGAGTATACATTCCATGTGTCGAAAGAAACCTGGCAATACCGGGACCACAGGTGAAACGGAAAGAAAGATAAAGAGGTAAAACCATATTGGATAGACTGTTGAAAGGCATAATTTTTATCTTATTGTCGGCCATGAGAATAGATCCTGATGAGGGAAGAAGGGAACGCGGTTAGGTCTACCCCCATCGCTATGCCCTACCATTGATGGTGTTTGGGCTGGGTAGTGATTAAGGGACAAGGCTACCAGATTAGAGGATGTTGGATTACAAAAGGTTGAATCCATAACCAATCAAAATTCGGAGGGCAAGTCATTTGTTTATAATTGAACCCCAACTCCCTAATACTAAAATCCAATTCAAACCTTGCTCAATCCTAATTCATGCACCAATGAGCCATAAATTCCTCCGCCACATATATTGTGCCGGTTCCCAATTCCCAGAAACAACTTTACTCGGCTTCTTGTCACGATTCATAAATCAAACATTATCTTGACGATAATAATGTATGACTAAAGTTGATGAGAACCTCAGTTACAACAGACATCCCTTTTACTTTCAGTAGTTAACATAGATTTCAGAATTCATGGAGAAGCGAAGTTGACATGTAAGAAAATTGCTATTAGTTAGCTGGTAAACAAAATGAACATCAAGCAATCTCATAGCAAATCTCATTTTATATCAGCATGTGACCACAGTAACGATTCAAACACATTTGCACTTGCGGGTTTGAGATCTCAAGCACATGGCAAGTAAACCCTTTTTCTCTTATTCATCAAAGAGCTTTCTAGCAACTACATTATCATAAAAGTTTTAATGTCAAGTTATAAACGCTCCAATTCAAGAACTATTTATTCATTCACTTTGATCCTTTGATTGCCACATCGCCTCACTGCCGCTTGCTGGCCAACTACTCACGACCTGAAAAATGTGCAAGAAAAAGCTACTTGAGTGTTAAAAGCTCAGTACGTAAATAGTTTGTATCTTCCTTTAGATTTAAAATTTATCGTAAATCCTTGAGTGATCAGTGTCATGTATAAACTATTGAGGTAGCTCGTGATTTTGGGAACAAGTTTTGATTACCGGACCCAAGCTAGTACCATACATACAAATGCTAAAATATCAAGAACTTCAAAACAGTATTTATCAACAGCTTTTCCATGCAGATTGTTGGTATTCTGAAATCAAATAAATTCAACCATAGTATCAATCACTCCGAAATTTTTTGAAAACAGTCTCAACACATCAGATTATATACACCTTCATCTCATGCTATTGACACAAAAAGCAGTCACTAGCTTTCTCCACAATGCATCAATATAGATTAAAACATAAGGAGTTAAAACTATAAATTTTGTACCAGAAGAAAATGTGAGAAACACGATTTAAGATTCTTCCAATAGTTTTGCTTTTCCTAATACCTTAATTTAGGAAGTTGATGAGGAGGAGAGAAAAAGAGATACGTAGAAGAAGAGATACAGATGATGACGCTATGTACCTTAATTTAGGAAGTTGATGAGGAGGAGAGAAAAAGAGATACGTAGAAGAAGAGATACAGATGATGACGCTATGCCCCTTATGTGATGGGAGAAGATGCAAGGAAAGAGAAATATGAGTATATTTGTGGGAATCAAGATGTATGTGCGGGTGGGCAATTCCAAAGATTATATAACCATGTAAAGTGGACCCATCATAGTTTAGAATTTGACCTCACAGATTACAATCTTACAAGGGATTTCACAACCAAATTACGCATTAACAAAACCAATCCTAAAAATTCCAAATATCAAATGTAAGATATTTCTTTCCAATTGATTGGTAGATTTGACTAAATCCCAAAAATCCTCCCCTTTTTTTTTGTAACTCTAGTATCCAGGCCTCTTTGAGCACTTGACTAATCCCTAAGGGTGCATTTGGTTGCAGTTATGGAATGGTAATGGGAATAAGAATGGTAATTGTAATGGCAATAGAATAATATGGAAAGGAAAGTCAATTCAATTGTTTGGTTAGAATTTGACCAGAACTATGGAATGGAATAACTTTTTATTTGGACAAAAACACCCCTATCTTTAAACAAATGAGATATGTAACTATAAAACAAAGAAAACCGAATCAACTACGTCTTTTATTATAGAAGTGATGAGGTCATCCCAGATTACACATTTTAAGAGAAAGAAGGGAAAAAATAATTTATTGCAACTTCACCCACAACAATGGGTTTCATTCCATATCCATCCAACTACTACTTGATACATTATTATCAGTTTATAACAAGTCTTATTTTGGGTTGTCCCAAAAAAAATTTATTCAAATCTGGGTTTGCTTAAATTTGGTGATTGTTTTTTTTAGCAAATTTGCTGATGGGTTTTGGACATATCTAGTTAACATTGATGAGGTATGATTGAAGCAACGGCTTTAAGCACTTGCCAATGGCTTTGAGGTGCTGATACTAGCAAATTTCATCAAAGGAACTTTCATCGGGCTGATACCAGTGAGGCGAGGTGCTGAGCGCCGGTGACCGGCTTGGCGAAGCTAAGCGACAACTTGAAGGTGGCAAACAGCATCAACGGAGAGGATGGTGGTTGTGGGGGCGGAGGGAGGAGAAATGAACCTTGGTAGGGCGGCAGTTGGACAAAGATTTAGTAGATCTGGCCAGCATGAGAAGATGACCACCGACAGAGGGATGGCAGAAGCAGAGAAAGTGGTGGTGGTCGCGGCACTCTTCAGTTTTCATGGTGGTCAGTGGAGTAGAAGAAGAGATTTTTATTATCATTTTTATTTTTATTTTTTATTTTTAGGGTGCGTAACTAGGGACAAAAGATGAAAATTAAATCTGGAATGGTATTTCCTCCCACAGGATGATTCAGCTCAGTGGTGGAAAGGTCAATCATTTTTGAATGGTCATTGCTTTTATCAAAACCAACCAAACACAAGATTTGAGCCTCATTCCAAGACTGATCATTCCTTTCCATTCTATTACCCCCTAACCAAACATGACCTGAGGCCCTGAGCAACGTAAGCACCCCTTGGGGTTCAAAAATCTTCTCTTATTAACAAAAAGCATCATACACTCACTCCACAACACTCACGAGTACATTACTCCCAGTATACACACCGATGTAATCTAAAGATTACACATATTAAAACAAATACAATCAATTACAATACATAGCCAACAATATATCACTTTATATACACATATTAAGACAAATACAATCAATTACAATAAATAACCAACAATATATCACTTCATGTTACTCATTGGATAATTTAGTTACTAACGTTTAAGTAAGTTTTAAACACCTAACAATTAGGGGCGAAAAAAACCACTTGAACTTATTATAGATATTATATCATGTATGTGAGACTACGGTGCACGCTATGAAAGTAATCCTGACATGCACTAAACACAAAATCTTATTTTATAAAGGCACGTAAATGTCAATTGAGTATGTATTGCAAAGATCACATAATGGCATAAATTTTAACCATATCAAAAGCTAATAAAAGTTTCTGCTTCTTAGGGATTCACATGGAGTGGTTTTGGCCGCTATGGCTACGAGAATTCTAGGTGTGTTTCCTCCCTTTTATTGAAGAGTGCTTAGCTCTACAAGACAGTGTTGATTCTTTCTTTTTTTTTTTCTTTTTTCTTTTTTGCTAATTGAGAGAGGGTGGTGTTGAATTTGACATAGCTTGTGGTTTTGTGTCTTTGGTTATTGAAGGTCATGTTGTAAATGTGGTAAAAGCTCTTGAGCAGAGTGTTTCCTTAGCAGCTGAAGGGCCTGTTATTTCTGATGCTAAAACTTTGCTATCTGAGGTTTTCGGTGGTCAATGCTACCATGCCTCTAGAAATGGAAACAGAGTGGGCCACCTATCAGCCAGTTAATTCCTTTGATGTATCGGGGATTTCAACCGGTTAATTCTGATAATGTATCGGGGATTGGTTCTATTTCTTCTGCTTTTTTGGCAGATTTGATTATTAGGAAAATCGTCATCAAAGTTTTTCTATCAAAAAGTATGAAATACATAGTAAAGGGCATTTGGCAGTATAAATAACCAAATCTCGGACACAGAACATGAATTCACAGGCGAAAAGGAAAAAACAAAAAAGTGTATATAGAATCTTCCCTATATCAAAATAATGATATAAATCATAGCAAAATGACCCACAAAATAAATAAATGAAAATGAAATGAAAACGAATAAGAAATTAGTGGGACTTACAATTTCATAAGCTTCAAAGAGAGCTAGCTGATTAATCGTTCCGCTAATCCGATTGCAAAGCCCTTTCCTGCATCGCCGTTATAAAATAAGTTTAGAAAAGAATAAAATAAAATAAGTTTGCAAAATTATAGAGAGAGAGAGAGACCTTTCGCTCTTGGTTGGCCTTGAGCCAGAGAGCGTAAATATTGGGATCAGGAATAGGTTTCATCTTGGGGATATAACGATGAGGCTCTGATTCCAGAGCATTAAAAGCGGCCAGAGCAGCCCCTTTCTGCATCGCGCCATCCATCCATTGAAATTAGAAAACAGAAATGAAATTTCCAAAAATTAGAGAGAGAAACAGAGGGGAGAGAGAGAGAGAGAGAGACCGGTTGCTCTTGCCTGGGTTTGACCCAGAGAAAGTAAGCCAAAGATCCAGTGATGACCCAGCAAGAGACAGTGCAAACTGTTCTGAGACCGTTAAATCTCATGCTTTCCAGTGTTCTGCTCGCCATTGACGCCCGATTTCCCTTTGATTTGATTTCTCAGTTGCTCTTTCTCTCTCTCTCTCCCCTCTTTTCCAGCGTAGGAGGTCCGGGTGAAATGAAATGTTGCCCTTCTTTCCTCCCTTCTGTCAAAACGGATCTCCAGTGATCTCATTGGAATGACAACTTTAGGCCTTGCGTTTTCTCCTTTAACGCACAGAGCCCAAAAACTTATGCGGCCCACTTCCCTTATAGCACGTGCATTTTTTTTTTTTTTTAAGTTAAAAAAAGGGCAGGTGTCCAACGTCACCCTTATACCGGATCAAGGATAAGCGGTATGCTCCGACACCATAAAAGAAGTAGTTGGGATCTTATAATCATTTTTCTAATTCATCGGCCTAGGCCCACACCCTCTTGCACCTTCAACCCAATGCATCAATAGCTATTGCTTGAGCGAAGGAACTTATGGAGTTGCAGGAATTCGAACCTTGATGGATAAAATAGGGAAACCTAGCAAAGGCTTGCCAACCACTAGACCACAACCTTAAGTGGTAGCGCATATGCCTTTTACCTCACCAAAAAATTGGGTCAATTACGTTTCCAAACAAGTTATAAGGCTCTTTATACATATGCCATAAAATAGAGAAAATTATATGATTTAAAGGTTGTATTTATTTATGTCACATTTAAAAAAATTTATGCTATACTATCATTCACATTATATGTTAAATTAATCCACAAAAAAACTTGTATGGCATTCATAAAAGTATATCTTACAAGATGACATTTATGACAACCTTCAAAATAAAGCTTAGATTTATTTATGCCACTAAAAAATAATTATAGAGAATACCATGCCACATCATCATACTATCATTCACATTACATGTTTATTCATGTTTATGTGATTTGTGTGATTTTTTTTTGAAATTTGATTTCATTTTTTTTGTGTTTTTTTAAGTATTTCATTGGCATCAGTGTTGTTGTGTGACACCCGTTATTCTCCTAACGGGTATTGAGGTAATTAAATTAATTTTTAATGTATAAAAAAAAAAATTGCTTCATTTAAATTTATTTTATAATATTTATTTTTTATCTATTTTTAAGTTTTCTAAAATTCTCCTATATTTATTTAGTATGATTACTAAAAAGCCTTAGAACTTCTAATAAATCTCAAAAATGTCATATTGGCATTATGTGTGTTAAAGTCTTTAGATGAGACATAAGGATATCTTTTCCAACTACTCTTGACCCTCATTTTCTTTATTTCCTCCGTGACATGCTTCAACATGTCTCCTCTATAATTGTTTCTATCACTTCTCTTCAAAGACTTTATCTTTTCTTCCTTTCTCTTCCACGGTTCCCACACTCTTCTTCATATTTCTTTGCTGAAGCAAAATACTTAGAGAACTTCTTCAAGGCAGCCATAAAAATCAACCACCATCACCTCCATTTGAGCAAGAATTTCAGTCATACCGAAGTAAAGGAACCTGTTTTGAAGCCATTTCAAGCTTCCAACTAACCATAATTCGAGGTTAGAATCTTATGAACAAATTTAGTCTTTCATTTATAAATTTTCTTTTATACTAAAGGATTATTCAAATTTGCGTTCTTAAACCTAAGTATATGTTTGTTGCTATTTTGGAGCATATGTATGAAGTCTAAGTGTATATGCCCTAGACAGAAAATTTATATTGTTAAACTTTGTAATACCTCTATGGGCAGTGGTTATTTCTTGAAATTCTAAGATTAAATTAAAATGAATTTTATGAATTGGTTTGCATATTTGAAAAGTAGCATCCTAGGCTTTCTAACGAGCTATCATAAACCTAAATCGGAGTTGTATTTTATTTTCTAAGAATTATTTAATTTTTGTATTGGAAACTAGTAAATCTGCCAGTTTGTTATGGTATACCAGCTGCTAACCTGAACCAAGAACTCATCTTTGCTCAACACCTAATTCTTTAATGTCTTGCAACCTTTCCAATATTATCCTAAGTGATTGATGAATCTTATTAGGGACTAAAACATATAGATTACTTGTTCACATTTTATATTGTGTTAAGACAAAAATTGTTTACTGTGGTATTCGAAAGAGATTTATATAAAAGCTTTAATGGCATACTAGTAAGATAGGTTTACACATGATTTATTTATGAATGTAGTTGTATGTTGTGCTTTAGTTTTAATTGTCCTTATGCACGCCTTAGGATCAAGGGAGTATGGAGCTAACGTTAACTGATTCCAGGATTAAAAGATTGTTGATAAGCTTGAAAGGTAGGGATTCTATTACTCATCTTTTGTGAGGTTTTTATAGAATTAAAATTGATTGTTTTGCCGCAATATATATATATCTATGTTGAACTGATATTATATGAGTATCACATATGAAACTATGACATGGACTCGTCTTGTATTGTACGGCGAGGAACATAATGAATTGACACATGTTATAAATTGAGAAGCATGGTTAGGAAAACTAACTCTATTGATAATGATTTAATATAGAGAAATTGTGAGACATGAAAAGGGCGACGGTTACGTCCTTGGGCATGAATACCCTAAAAGGTAAAATAGGGGGAAGGTGATGACGCTTCCTTGGGTTGAAAGTCCCAGAACACACTGTACAGGAATTGATTTGGTGAGGACTCGGGGCTTGATGTCCCCTCACCGGAACACCCTTGGAATGTTTATAGGGTGATCAAGTGCGTCCATTTGGGTTTCGATGAGTTGAGTAATACTCAATTTAACATGGATACCTAGGAACAATGATGATTGGTAATATTTGTATAAATGTGTAATTATGACACTTGGTAATGATTAACTACGGTATCCATAAGATGTGATCATAATAAACCTCATAATCTGGAATATGATGTGACTTACTAACCATGCAGATTTTAATGTGGTAATGACAAAAACCTAAAGGTGAGTAATGGCTTTCTCTACTGAGCATAGTGTTGCTCATTCCCTTATGTTTATATCTTTTCAGGACTCACTAAGTGTGAGGTGGCTACGAGAAATATAGTTGAGGAAGTGATCTAACTATATTACATTGGGACTGCTTCAATTGTTGAGAATGTTCTTCATGATAATGTAAGCATCAATTGTTACTTTCTGTGACTGTATTACAATGTGTTGAGGGTTAAAATGATGATGACAACAGTTTATATTATTAAATTTAAGGTGCTACATTAAAACTGTGGTTTATTTGTCGTTTATATTTTTATTTTTGAGTTGGGAGTTTTCATTTAAGTCCCGGGCAAATTTTATTTTTAAGGTTTTACTTTTATTATTTATTTTTATTTTATCTCATTAAAAACTGTTAACCCCCATATAGGGGCGTTACAGAATTTTTGGTATCAGAGCCTAGGTTCGGTTAACCTAGGGAGTGTAGCACCACTTTAAAAAATATATTTTTGAGATGGTTTTGAAGCTGAATTTTCATTGTCATCATCAAAATGAACCTTCACATTGATTTATACAGTCTAGAAGGATGTAACATGGAAAGGCCATAGAATGAAAATATTAATAGTTATATGAGTACAATAATTATATAGAAGGAAAGTATTAATAGTTATGAGGGAATGATAATTATATGGAATGAGTTTATAAGTAGAATGCTTATGAGAAATTCGTATAATATTTGGATCTATAAGCATATTTAATTCGTATAAACGATGAGAAATTCGTATAGATACGAGGATTTAAGAGCCTTTTGTCTCGTGAAAAACAGTAAGAAATATAAGGCTTGATTTATTGATTTTAAAGTTTGACATAGATATGCCAAATTTTTCGTAATTAATTCAAACCTAAGTAATGATTATGTGTGGATTCGATGGAGCACATAAGTGTCAATAACTTTTCTTGAAAGTTCTATTTATTTGAGGAATATGATATAAGTTGGGAATCATAGTATTGAATCATGAGAGAGATAAATGTTAGACTTTTGGTCTGTTGAGACTGTGTAAAGTCTAGAATGCATGAATCTCAAAATTGAAATATTTTGTTACGTACATTGTATTTAAGTGTATCAGTGAATCTTTTGGTTACCTAAGGTTTTGTTATATGAGGAAATTATATATTGTATGAGTAGAATTGTGGGGATTATAGATGTTCTTAAGTAGTAACATCAAGTGTCTTTGTTCATTGATATGGTCTACGTTGGAAGACGTAAATCGTATTGATTTCAAGGTTAGTCGCATTCTAAACCCTTGGTAGTAATGATGATGAATCCATTGATAGATGTTGAGTATTAGGAATAACATATGGGTGTATGTATTGTTCAATAAGGTTTTGATTAAAACAAAATTATTCGAGTTGCTGGAAGATTATGTTGTTATGAAATGATTTTAAATATCATTCAGGAAGATCCTTGTTGTCGTTAAATTAGATTTGTTGTTCATAATTAACTTTATCTATAGTGGGCTTTGAATTGGGTTTAAGATTCATACAAATTGGTTTTCAATTTTATGTTTGTTATTTAACTCGTTCTAAATGTGTTAAGGCCCGAAACAACCTGACCATTTTCAACTAAGAACATTTGGGCCTAGTTTAAATCCTAAATCAGTTTGATTCACACTGTCTCTCCCACGTGGTCTCTATACGTGTCATATACAGTGGTTTAATTAATGTTTACAAATACGTTTACTGTGCATAGGAGCTTATTTCTCCGAGTTTACTTTTTCTCTCTTAATTTGTTATTTTCTCTCTAAATCGCAAATCCTCTTCTTTTTCATTAAAAATTCTTCTTTTCCTCTAAAAGAAGAAGGAATTCTAGGATTCTGTAATTTACTATCTTAATTTTTCCTTTCTATTTACTCTTCTTTCATCTCATCATGGACCCAAAGTACCAACATCTGAGAAAGTATTTCCCATCACTCTCCCAAAAGATTCTCAAAAAGAAATACAAGGCTAGAATTACTCGGTTGTGGATTCTTATGCGTTTTGGTATCCCTTGTGATGTGAGAATGTTGATAGAGGGGAAAATCCGTCCGAGTGACTTTAGTCAAGATGTCGGTTTACCAGGAACAGGTACCAGTCGAAGTGCAATGAAAAGAAGAGCTCGTGCCATCGTGGTCGCTTGTAACAAATGTGGAAGACAAAATTGTAACGGTAAATGTACTTCACCTGGTTATATGTCTACGAATAGAGAGGATAAAATAAGGTTTTGTAGGAATGGACTTTCAAAGGAGAACTTGGATAGCATCCATCCTCCTCTCCACGGTCACCCTAGTGGATATGTTCAAGGAGCTATTTTTAAACTCTGGCCTAAATTTTATACAGAAAGACAACGCCTCAGGAATATGGTATTTCTAGATCCTGTTTGCCAAGCCATAAGAAAACTGGATGGGGAATAAGTCATCGCACTATAAAGGTTATTTAGTCTTTACTTATTTGAAGCAGTTTTAGCTGATGTTCAACAGTTTGTGTTTTTCTTTTACTCAGAATATTTGCTTTTGTGTTTGAAATAATTGTGATTATTAGATTGATACAGTGAGTGTTAATATCTTATTTAATTTATGATTTTCTTAAATATATATATAATAAAATATATTATCTTCTCAGACACGTCACATACGGTACAATAATATGTTTGAATTTTGAAAAGCTTATCCAGATATTTCAAGATTTGTGTCTCAAATTTCAAAAGTTCTACAGTATTTGTCGTTTATATTAAATTTCTAGACTTGGTGTATATTTGTCAAAAAGTCTACAGTTGTGTCATGAGGGTCTTTTGTCGAATTGTTCTCAATTGTCAAAAGTTATACAATTAGAGTCTAATCTTTTTCAAAAAGTGAATCAGATTTTCTGTAAACTATCAATCACCTTATCTTACTTTCTTATCCGCACAAGATTTTGTTTAAATCTTTGGATTACTTTTTCATTACCTACTCGTCTATCTCTTTAGCCCTTTTTGTATATTTCTCATCTTTAAAATCTCATGTAGAACCCGAAGTCTAAGTGGAGCAGACATTAAGCAACCACTTCTATAAACCAAATATGTCTACCTCCCAGTCCACGAAGAAAATAAAGAATGTCTGTGTCTTTTGTGGTTCCAGCCTTGGAAAAGATAAAGCTTATTTAGAAGCTGCAAATCACTTAGGGCAAGTCCTAGCACGCAAAAAGATTAACATAATCTATGGGGGTGGTAGTATAAAAATGATGGTAAATATGGCACTAGCAGCTAGGTCTAGCGACGCTACTGATGTAAGAATTTGGCCTCATATTCCAGTTGAAGGAAACCTTTGTAAGGAAGCCATAGGTAAGGGAGAAGGAGTCAGGAGTATCCCTAAAAATTTTAAAGACATAATCTATAATTCCGATGCTTTTATAGCATTACCTGGTGGTCTAGGTACTCTTGAGGAAATATTTATAGTTGCTTGTGGGCAATTGTTGGGCTTTTATTCCAAACCTTTGGGACTGCTGAACGTAAAGGGTTTTTATGACGGTCTTTTGAAATTTCTAGATTACGCTGTGGAAGAAAACATCACTACAGAATCGGAGAGACAAATCTTTGTTACTGCTTCAACAGCTGAGGAATTGATAGATAAAATGCAAATCATACATCCAGAATCCGACACTGCAACATCCAAGCTTGAATGGGAAAGGGAAAGCCGGGAGCGGCCAATTGATTTGAATCTCCATCTGTAATCTTTTTGTTTTATCTTTGGCATGTAGGCATGTGTGTCCGTATTTCGTGTGTTACGAATAACCGTTTGCCGTGTATTCTGTGTTTCTTGTGGTACGTTGTTGTTCAATCTTTTAGATTCATTGAGCCTAATTCCGGGATGGCTGGATACGGAGTACTTGATGCTCTCGAAACGCATCCTTCTTAAGGTCCGATCTTTTGTTTATCGATGTTTTTGTATCCTCTAAGCATGCATGATATGGATAGCTGGTATACGGAGTGCCTTGTACTCTCGAAACGTATCCGTATTATGTTTGTAATGTGTAATATTCTGTTAATATTATGTGGAAGTACCAGAGTCAGTTATGGGGATATTCCATATGAAATATGAGTATATTATTTGGGTTGAATGTTTGTGTCATGAGGATAGCTGTTTAATGAAAAATATGTCGGGTTTGTCTGCAACTCTGAGATTCCGTTTAATATCTCTATGAATAAGTTTAATGTATGGTTTTGAATATAAGTGTTTGTGATATATGTTTTATGATTATGTTTTAGTTTATTAGTTGAGGTATGAAATCAAATATATTTGACTTTTCCTTACTCAAAAAGGAAAAGGAACCTAAAGATGAAGTATATAAAATTTCTCTGGCAATCTCCTTAAATGTGATTGTAAATCACAGTCCATGGACAATGAAGGACCGGAATCATGATATGGTCAATATGTATGCCTGATCAGATTCTTAGACTATTATACGGTGTTATAAGTTGAAACTTGTCAGAAATACTCTTATTGAGGGATTTAGGAGTAAGATTTATTATGCAAGTAAATAAGTGGAAATACGATAACTTAAATTTGGAGGACAAACAACATTAACGGTTTAGACTCAGAATTGGAATCATAGTGGAATCATAATTTTTACTAGTATTGCTAGAATTGAAATTTCGAGGACGAAATTTCTTTAAGGGGGGTAGAGCTGTGACACCCGTTATTCTCCTAACGGGTATTGAGGTAATTAAATTAATTTTTAATGTATAAAAAAAAAATTGCTTCATTTAAATTTATTTTATAATATTTATTTTTTATCTATTTTTAAGTTTTCTAAAATTCTCCTATATTTATTTAGTATGATTACTAAAAAGCCTTAGAACTTCTAATAAATCTCAAAAATGTCATATTGGCATTATGTGTGTTAAAGTCTTTAGATGAGACATAAGGATATCTTTTCCAACTACTCTTGACCCTCATTTTCTTTATTTCCTCCGTGACATGCTTCAACATGTCTCCTCTATAATTGTTTCTATCACTTCTCTTCAAAGACTTTATCTTTTCTTCCTTTCTCTTCCACGGTTCCCACACTCTTCTTCATATTTCTTTGCTGAAGCAAAATACTTAGAGAACTTCTTCAAGGCAGCCATAAAAATCAACCACCATCACCTCCATTTGAGCAAGAATTTCAGTCATACCGAAGTAAAGGAACCTGTTTTGAAGCCATTTCAAGCTTCCAACTAACCATAATTCGAGGTTAGAATCTTATGAACAAATTTAGTCTTTCATTTATAAATTTTCTTTTATACTAAAGGATTATTCAAATTTGCGTTCTTAAACCTAAGTATATGTTTGTTGCTATTTTGGAGCATATGTATGAAGTCTAAGTGTATATGCCCTAGACAGAAAATTTATATTGTTAAACTTTGTAATACCTCTATGGGCAGTGGTTATTTCTTGAAATTCTAAGATTAAATTAAAATGAATTTTATGAATTGGTTTGCATATTTGAAAAGTAGCATCCTAGGCTTTCTAACGAGCTATCATAAACCTAAATCGGAGTTGTATTTTATTTTCTAAGAATTATTTAATTTTTGTATTGGAAACTAGTAAATCTGCCAGTTTGTTATGGTATACCAGCTGCTAACCTGAACCAAGAACTCATCTTTGCTCAACACCTAATTCTTTAATGTCTTGCAACCTTTCCAATATTATCCTAAGTGATTGATGAATCTTATTAGGGACTAAAACATATAGATTACTTGTTCACATTTTATATTGTGTTAAGACAAAAATTGTTTACTGTGGTATTCGAAAGAGATTTATATAAAAGCTTTAATGGCATACTAGTAAGATAGGTTTACACATGATTTATTTATGAATGTAGTTGTATGTTGTGCTTTAGTTTTAATTGTCCTTATGCACGCCTTAGGATCAAGGGAGTATGGAGCTAACGTTAACTGATTCCAGGATTAAAAGATTGTTGATAAGCTTGAAAGGTAGGGATTCTATTACTCATCTTTTGTGAGGTTTTTATAGAATTAAAATTGATTGTTTTGCCGCAATATATATATATCTATGTTGAACTGATATTATATGAGTATCACATATGAAACTATGACATGGACTCGTCTTGTATTGTACGGCGAGGAACATAATGAATTGACACATGTTATAAATTGAGAAGCATGGTTAGGAAAACTAACTCTATTGATAATGATTTAATATAGAGAAATTGTGAGACATGAAAAGGGCGACGGTTACGTCCTTGGGCATGAATACCCTAAAAGGTAAAATAGGGGGAAGGTGATGACGCTTCCTTGGGTTGAAAGTCCCAGAACACACTGTACAGGAATTGATTTGGTGAGGACTCGGGGCTTGATGTCCCCTCACCGGAACACCCTTGGAATGTTTATAGGGTGATCAAGTGCGCCCATTTGGGTTTCGATGAGTTGAGTAATACTCAATTTAACATGGATACCTAGGAACAATGATGATTGGTAATATTTGTATAAATGTGTAATTATGACACTTGGTAATGATTAACTACGGTATCCATAAGATGTGATCATAATAAACCTCATAATCTGGAATATGATGTGACTTACTAACCATGCAGATTTTAATGTGGTAATGACAAAAAACCTAAAGGTGAGTAATGGCTTTCTCTACTGAGCATAGTGTTGCTCATTCCCTTATGTTTATATCTTTTCAGGACTCACTAAGTGTGAGGTGGCTACGAGAAATATAGTTGAGGAAGTGATCTAACTATATTACATTGGGACTGCTTCAATTGTTGAGAATGTTCTTCATGATAATGTAAGCATCAATTGTTACTTTCTGTGACTGTATTACAATGTGTTGAGGGTTAAAATGATGATGACAACAGTTTATATTATTAAATTTAAGGTGCTACATTAAAACTGTGGTTTATTTGTCGTTTATATTTTTATTTTTGAGTTGGGAGTTTTCATTTAAGTCCCGGGCAAATTTTATTTTTAAGGTTTTACTTTTATTATTTATTTTTATTTTATCTCATTAAAAACTGTTAACCCCCATATAGGGGCGTTACATGTTGATATTGACAAAACACGACCGGTATCAAGGCTTGATACCAGATATTGGTTGTTAACGGTGATAAATATTGTTTACTAGTCGGGTTATATTTGAAATATTAAATATAATATAATGATATAATAATGACATTCTCTATAAATTTTTTTTGTGGCATAAGTCAATCTAAATATTATTTTGGTGGCATTCGTATAGAGAGCCCGACATAGGCTTGTTTGGTAGGGTTATAATAGCCATATAATTGTTCAGGTGGACTTGATTCACGTGAACACATCAAAGTTTGTTTGGTGCATGTAACCTTTACATTATATACGGCAGGAGGGAGCGGTGGAGGGATTTGAGCGAGATGGAAGGAGAGCGGTGGGATTAAGAAAGAATTTCTTGTTTGGTTGGGCTTGGGCGGAGTAGAGGAGGGAGAGACTCCCTCAACTCACTGGTTGTTAAATTTAAAACTTTAAAACTTCAGTTGTAATTAAAGTTTTAGACGACATATCAAAGACTTAAACAAGTTATAAATACTACTAAAACTACTTAAGCAATTCATAAATAGGTGGTGGAAATAGTATTGGAAATATTACCAATGGAATAATAAAAAAAAAAGAACATATCTAAACTTAAACTTGTTTTTCATCGCTTACGTTAACTTATGGGGTTCACTGCCTCATTTTTCAGGCTTCAAATCAAGCATTTACTTTTAGTAAACTCTAGAAATATTTATTTAAAAATGTCAACTGGTAAATACAGATTTTGATTAAAGAATTTTCTTTTTTTATTGGTTAGATGACAGTTTTTTCCGTTATAAAATGTCACGTATTAGTATCATTAACTAGAGGGAAATCCTATTTAACTTCATAGGAACGAGACTCAATCTAAAAAACATGATACATACTAAACTGAGAGGATCAATGGTTTTTAAATAGTGAGATTATGAAAAAGATTTTTCTTAATTAGAACTCTATTCTAATTTAAAGTTGGGTATTTATAACGACAATGCTGCGTTCCTAAAAGTAAAACCCAATTACTCAATCGTGGATTGTGGAAAAAAGTTTATCTATACTATCTTTGGGAAAATGATTGTCTTCACGAAAAACAAAAGGCATCAATTTCGTGAAGTGTATCGCTTCTCATATTTTTATTGTCTTTACCTTTTTTTTTTTTTTTGAAAGGGTCTTCGGTTTTTTTTTTTTTTTTGAGTATTTGACATAAAAGTCATAATCATAAGTTATATAATCAACATAATAAAGAAAATGGTCCCACATCACTACATGGCTTATGGTCATAATATACTCTCACTTATGTGATTATTACACCAATAAAAGTGATAAATGACGTTCTTCATAATAAAATTAGACCAAAGCTAGTTAGTGACGGATAATTTTTTTTGTTTATTTATTTATTTTTTCTGTTTGTGCTTCTCAGTTAACTGTTTCCCTCTTCCAATTTTTATATGCCCTTGTTGACTGAAAAGGAATGAAATACTATAATAATAACAAAACAAGTTGGCAAAATATGCCTTGGGTTTATTGTTGTTTGAGGACTTCATGTTTTGAACCCAATTTTGAAGTTGAAAAAATGTTTGGTTTTAAATATTGAGAAGACAAGTTGAGAGCAAAATTTCAAATTCAGCAACATCAATCCCACCTTGATTTCCAAACTCCAAACACAACAAACTCATAACTTAGGTGTATTTTGACATATTTTTTAGTTATCCAAATACAATTTCAGATTTTATCTAATTTTTAAACTCAAAATCAATTATACATCTAAGCATCAATTATGGTTTTAATTTCAAAACATACTTTTCAAAATTTTCATCTTAATTTTAAAAGTTTAAATCAATATGATTTGAACTCGAAAATAAATTGACCTATAATGTGATTGGTGTGGATCCCATGGGAATTGAAGTTGAGAATAAGAGTAGCGCATAGTTCAATCATTTGCGACCGTTTCCAACCCCTAGTTGGGGTTTGATAAAAAGCAGAAATTGGGGTCTTCATTCTTGTTAGGGTAATAGCTTAGGTTTAGGTTTGGGGGGGGTCAAAGCAAAATATAAGCGGAGGGGGGAGAGAGAAAAACAGAAGGTCGTGACCAAATGAGGGGATCTTGTCCAAAGCCGATTTGCATGGAAGAAGACTTTAAAAGAAAAGGACAAACATTATGGAGCCAGTGACGTTCACATGGGCCATTTTGGGTTTTCGGCCATTATCGCCAACTTGCTTTTGCTTTTTTCCAATCTGATAATTAGGATTAAGCCAAACTAATTATATTTTATTGGGTCTGAGGGTCCTCTTAATAATTCTGAATGGTGGTCCCTCACCGCTTTCATTAACTTACTCCTTAATTAGTCTTCCAAGGCCGCTTTTTTTTTTTTTTGTCTCTGACTTTTAAAATCTTTGTTTTATTATGGATTAATGTGGGTCTCCTAATAAAGTATCAGTAATATTCGAGGACTAAGAGTACCCTTATTATAATCATGTCACCATTATTTTAAAATCTAATTTGAAGCTTTTGCACTGAATTTTAGCGGCATGCATCTTGCCTTCTTTTTTATTTATTTATTTTAATTTTGAATCTTTTACTTCTTTACTTATTACAAAGTTGGAGTTAACTTCCTTCAAAAAAAGAATTGTTGAAGTTAACGGTAGATCATCGTCAATTAAGTTGCAAAATATTCCCCTTTCTCCTTTTTTATTTTCCAATGAATGACTTGAGAATTATTAATGATTAATCATGGAGGTTATTTTAAATAGTTGGGAATGTAAATGTGTGAATTCAGGCGGTTTTATTTCTTCTTAATAAAAAAAAGAGGTACATGTCCTATAAAAAAAAAGATTAATAATGCTGCAGACTTAAACAAGGTGTAATGAAAACAAAGTATTGTCTTAATCCATATATGGCTAACTTTTTTTAAAGGAGTTTTGTTTTATTTTTTTTTTATTTTTTGGTTTGTAGTGGTCGGCTCAAAGAGCAATTATAAGACATTCTAGCATCCTCAAACACATGCTTATATAAGTGAATAGTCAAGTGTTTGAATCTCATGGTATCTTACGAAGTAAATGATTTCATTTTGATTTTAAAAAAGACAATCATAAATTATGTTAAAAAAATCATAAATTAAGTTCAATGAAGTATGAATCCGCATAAAATATATTGTTGGATTTGATTGGCTTGAGACTCCATCAGAACACCTGTTCTCTATAATTGATATTATATTTGATCTTATATTTAATGTTGAATGCATTATTTGACAATGAATAAAAACTAGAAAGATGAATCATGATGCTTGTCAAACTCACAGAAGCATAGTAATAATTGAAGGGGAGTTCTATATGTATCTTGATTCTACACTTAGTCCTCTCGTGGTATCTCATTTTGACTCTTTGTCATTTATAAGTTGTTTAAAAAATGAATTGAAATTAAGAGTTTAAATTAAAAATAATGTAACATATAAAAGAAAATACTACTAAAATAATGCTTGAAACTACAGTTTCAAACTGAGGCCGCCAAACAATTCTTATTTTGCACATATAGTAACTTTTGAGGTTTTATTGCCTCATTGTTTCTTAAATATGCAATTTTGAACCCTTTATTAATAAACTTACTATTTTAAAACAAATTCTTAAAGAAAAAAAAATTGAGGTAGCCAAGGCTTCCATGCTACTAGTTTTTAAAAAAGATTTATGCTTCTAGTTACGAATCAAAGAAACAATATATTAATTATTTTTTTGGTTGGTACTAAATGTAAATTTATACAAAATTATTATATATCCTGTTCGAGAGCGCAAATCTTCTCACTTCAAATTTAATTAAAAGATTGAAATAATTAAACAACAACAAACAACAGTAATAAGGGCCAATTTAGGGGACATGCTGTCGCTGAAGATATGTAACAACCGGGAAATCGAGGCATTGGGCAGTGAGGAGTAGTGATAATGCATGACCTTTTGTTCCTTCACCAAAAAAAAAAAATTTGCATTAAGTAGATGAGTTGAATCTGCACTTTGATGCAGACATGTCCGCCCACTCCTGCATGCCCACTTGCCTTAATTGGGGTGGGTCCCAGCTCCCAAGGCAAAGGCATCCTCAAAATTGGATGCTTGCCAATTTGGTGCATGGCACCAATTCATTTGAATCGTGTATTTCTTGTATCTTATTAATTGATTGTGATGTACGCTGCTCATCATGTCATCCGATCCCATCCCATCCCATCTCTTGTTTACAAATTTCAACCCATGAGGCTACCATCCCGTTGCGCAATTACTCTATACCTTCCGAGGATGGTTTTCCATGCTTCTTGGTCCCTTTAGTAGTGTCTTGAGTCGCAATTGAGTTAAAGTATAGCTTTTCTTTTTAGTTGATAGGACCACTAGTAATAAGAGTATAGCTCCGTCTAAGATAAGGAATTCCCTTAGCTCCGTCGATCAGGGTGCTGATCCTTGAATAGATTTTTGTGTCTGTTTGTAGACCTTATTTTAGGTCTTTAGACATTGACTATTTTTTGACTTCTTTTATCTATTATTAACAAATTTCTTTTCATCTAATTGGAGGCCTTATCTAAAAGAAAAAAATTACTCTATACTGTCCGAGAAAAAAGGAACATATTTCCACCCGTCATTAAGTATTATTTGCATAATAAAATATAACGACTTGGTAATTAGTGGAAAAAAATTGACATTGTCAATGTTATTTTATATACATTTTGACAAATATTCGCAAAATTAGCTGGTATGTACAATCAACAATATAGAAGGCGGCGGCAGGATAAGCATTTATGTTGAGTCATAGACTTGTTCCACTCAAGGCAGGGCCTGCAAAGGAGAATCACCATCTCCTTATCAGGGTCCCATAGCGGGTTTGTGTGGTTGGTTTATTTTGTACTTTTTTTTTAATTTTTGGATAAATGTGTGGTTGGGGCTTAAGAATATGTCCAAAACATGTCAAAATAACCCCTCATGTCATATATATATATATATATATATATATATATATATATTGTCACCACTCTAGCTAATTACGAGACATTCTTCTACTTGCATTGAAGTGCATGCATGTTTTATGTACCTGTCTGGCTAGGGATTAGCAGCTGGAGACATCATTTTATTCCACAACATGATGCCTGCCCTGCCCCCAAACAATTAATAAGTAAAAATGTTTTTGTTTTGACTGTTGATGTTGGGTTATATTGAGGTTATTTGGTACTGCTTTCAAGATAAGTAAAAATATTTTTATTTTAAAAAATAAAAGCTTTTTGAGAATTGTGCTGAGAGTGTTTTTAAAATTTTTGACTCAAAAAACATGTAAAAACAATTCTAAAAATTCTGAAAGTGAAATTAAATGGGGTCATTATATATGCTTTGTTGAGGGTGGCGCCGCCAAGGAGCCGTATTCCGGGTGGTCAGCCAAACAGCTCGGCAGAGTTACCAGGAGCATACCACTTACCCCGATGACTCTGGATGTCATGTCCGAGGTGCACCTTAAGGCCACCAGGGCCACACCTCAATAGGTTGCCTCCTCGGACTATGGGCTAGGTCAGGTCGGACTCTTTTCATTCAAAAGTGGACTGCTACTCACCATCATAGGCCTACAAATGGCAAACAACTCACCTTCTGATTGAGGCCAATCCATTGACGGAGGGGCGTGACACTTGTCACCTACCACCTGACACGTCTTGATGTGACACCCGGGTTGTGGGTAAAACCCACCTAACACCGGTGCAAGTGGTAGCCTACGAATAGGACGCATTTATTGCATCCTAGCATGCATGCTCCTTCCCATCTAACAAGCTCCTATCCTCTGCTGAGCAACCCCTGCCTTAAGCATCAGAGAGCCCTTGTCTGTTGACTGACCCCTTTCTCTTACTTTCGAAGCGCCCCTTCTCTTGTTGCAGGCATACCCGACCAGGCAAAGGCGAGCGGGGAAGAGCTGGGCACCGTGCACAGCCGCACGTGGTGTTGATTCAATGCGGGATCTCGGTAAGCATCAACATTTTACCGCTAGAAGAAGGGCGCCTATGCCTTCACTTAAAGACACCAGCCATAATGACTCCGAGGACCTAGATTGTAACTTGAGGGAAGGCCCGAGGTGATGCTGCCTGACAAGAGGGGTCAGGAGATGCACGAAACAGGCAACAAAATCTGGTTAGGCCTTAGGGCCGCCCCCGGGCTATGAGGTCCCAATCAGGGGGCAAGGGAGCACGGCCACGGCCGAGTAAGTACAGGATCCAGTTGCCTAGGACCCCATTCGAGAGCTTACAAATGTTGTTCGGATTCTCATATAGCAGCTTGCGCAACAAGCTCAACGTCAGGCTACACATGCCCTCCTACCTTTGGCCCCGGCTGACCAGGCTGGAGGTCGGGCATGACTGGATGCAACCGACCCCAACGAAGCTAATTTTGAACGCTCAAGGAGTTCCACGCATGACGTCTCGGCTAATAATAGACTTGTCTACTTGCCCAGGGCCCCATCCAAGAGTTTACAAATGTTGTTCGGATTCTCACACAATAGCTTGTGCAACAGGCTCAACGTCGGGCTGCACATGCCCTCCTACCTCCGGCCCCAGCTGACCAGGCTGGAGGTCAGGCAGGACTAGATGCAACTGACCCCAAGGAAGCTGATTTCGAGCGCTCAAGGAGTTCCACGCATGGCGTCTCAGCTAATAATAGACTCGTTGATGAGACTGTAAAAGTGTACATTTTCTAAGGCTTAAATAATTTATATATGCTTTTATTTTTCATTAAATCCTCTAATTAATAGCAATTTTGTATTAAACAATGTTTTTGTGTCTTAGTGTGTAAATATGTTTAAAAATGTGTTTTTAGTGTGTTTTATGTTTAATAGAATTTTTAGTAATTTTTAGAGTCATTTCGTGTGTGTTAAATAAATGTCTAGTCTATAAATAGTCAAAACCGTAAAAGTAATACGGTTATTTTATTTTGAGTTTTAGTGTATTTGATAGTGTGTTTTAAGTTTGTAAATATGTCTTATTATATTTTTAGTAATTTCTAAAAATATTTCCAAGTCATAAAAATTATATCTGTGTCAAACCGTAAGAGACTGGAAATTTTAGGAGTTTTTATTTATTTTTGTGTGTTTTAATGTAAAATAAATAATTTTAATATTTTTGTAAATATTATGTTTGTAAAATAATTAATATTAGTGTGTTTGTGATTTTTAGATTTAAAATTTGGAGGGAAAACAGAGCATAACGACACCAAAACGGATAAAATCGGACATCAAATGTATCAAAAAGATAAAGAAAATTCGAATTTAAATTAAATGTGACACATGGCAATTTTCTGACCGTTGGATTCACTGCCAAATTAATCGTGACCGTCCAAGGAAGAGACGTGTGTAAATGCATCATCTGTTGCGTCAGCCGAGTCTTTCAGTGCTGTCCACGTGTTGAAATATGATTGGCGAGTGCACAACACGCGCCGACAAGTCTCACGCGCGTCAGAGGGAATCTTAGACAGCATCGGATCTCGTGCGGTCGCCTCCATGTGTAGCTGTTTTCCAAACCGTCAGATCTGATTACCAAGACTGATCGAACGGTCTTCAAAATCAGTCCCACTGGCCCCACCTGGGCCATTCTCGCCCTTGCTTGCTGACCGTTGGATCGTAAAATGAACGGTTTAGATTGCGCTTGTTTTGTACTACTGTGATATGCGATGCACTAGATTTTAAACTCAAACTTGTACTCCGAAGATGCGTTTCAGCGTTAAAAAAAATATAATAATAAAAAAATAACAAACAGTAATTTTTTAAGGTTATAAATAGCCATGCATCGCCTCTTGAACGACGCATCCTTTCGGGCCTTTGGCCTTCTTTTCCTTTCTTTTCCTTTCTGTTGAGTTAAACTCAACAATATCTTCTTAGATAATAAAATAATGCTTAAATTAGTGTAAAATGTCTGGTGAGGCAGAGAGATGATCTTGTATGTATAGTATTTTGGTGTGGATCTTTACTCTATATCTGTGTGGTAATGCTTATATTTTTGTGGAATAAATTATATCTTTATGTTTTCAATAATTATTGTTAATGTTGTTATGCTGCTAATTTTTACATAAATTCAGTCATACTTTCTTTATATAATTTAATTGTGTTGCATCGTTAATATTAATAATAATAAAATGATGCTTAATTTTATGGAATGTCTTTTACTGTAGTATGACTTGTTATATTGTCGATTCTAGATATTTCATAAGACGAAGTGCTGCCGGAGTGAATGTAAAAAATTATTCTACTAAAATATATTAATTTTGATTTGTTATTATCTTTTCTATCCTATAATTATATTAATTATAATTGAGTGACAGTTGTTATAACTTTCATAATTAGTGCACCAATAATTATTTTGCTAGATTTTATAGGAAGACCCTTACTGTATTATTGCTTGCTATATTGTTGATTTAGGTTGACCTATATAATTAGTAAAATGTGCTTGCAATTAATGAGATAAGATATAATAAATCAAATGCATGCTTTAGATAATTATTAATTAGAATTAAAATCTCATATCAATTGCAAAACATACAAGGGATTCTCAAAGCTTCACCGTTTTAATTTTATGCTTTAAATTTTGAATTAAATAAAATAAAAACCACAAAAATATTTATTTCATTTTACACTTTGATTTCAAAAACTGCTTGCCTTTTTGAACGTTTATTTTTATCAATCTCTCGAGTTACAAATTTTCACCTCCCTGTGGATACGATAACTTTTCTATACTGCAAACGTTCGCCATTTAAAGAAGAGAAACATTTTGGGTGTTACCACTCGTCCAAGAAGGCCGGCTTAGCCCAAAAGCAGCACGGGTTCCGTCACCCCAAGGTTCCTGAACATTCGTATTTGACCGGCTAAGATACCGGGGAAAAGCACTCCAAAATCGCCAACCCAAGGCAGGTGACAGCGTGGAGGGCGAAGCACCCTATAGGGTCGAACTGCCCGAGGATACAAACAATCGCCAGTTTTGAGAGTTACAGCGCCAAATAGACGAGATTCGAAACAACCGCTTTGGCCTAGATATATAGGGACCCTAGACCCACTATTTTTGAACGCTATAATGCGAGCCCCTATGCCGCCCAAATTTAAGGTCCCACAAATCAAGGCTTATGATGGGACCGCAGATGCAGACGAGCATGTTAAGCTATTCTGACGTCACATACTCCTCTAGAATGCCAATGACGCAGCGATGTGCAAGGCCTTTTCATTGACACTTACTAGACCAGCCCGACAATGGTTCCAGCGACTCGAGCCAGGCTCCATCACTTCTTTCTAGCAACTCACTGATGCCTTCTCGGTAGCCTTCTCCACGACGAAGACGAGGAGAAAGGAGATCACTTACCTATACGCGATCAAGCAAGGAGAGTGCAACGTCCAAGACTGCATCAACTAGTTTACCCGAGCAGCTCTTGAGGTCAAACACGTCGAAGACGAGACCCTTAAGCACATTTTTGTAGGGGTCTTCGAGACAAAAAACTCACTTGATCGTTGGCCTTCGAGCAGCCGAGCAAGTTTTCACAAGGAGGAGGCCGACCCCAATGGGACGAAGAAAGAAAAGAAGCAAAAGAAGGCACCAGAATAGAGCAATGTTGAGCAGAACAAGAAACAAAAGAAAGAAAAGAAACCTGAGAAGCCAAAGTCGTCGACCGAAAAGTTTCAAAGCTACATGCTATTGGTGGCAACCATTGACGAAGTGCTCGCCCAAGTAAGCGACAGGAACCTACTAGTACCACCATCCAAGCTCAAGGGCAGCAAGGTAAAACGGGATCAAACCAGGTACTACGAGTTCCACAAAGACGTGAGACACAATACCCCTGAATGTATTCAGCTAAAGGACCAGATTGAAAGACTAGTTCGAGAAGCACATTTGAGGGAGTTTGTTGAGCGAGTGATAACTGAGATGTGTTACCGCTTACGTAACGATGCTGGGAACACCTCAAAACCTTCAAACATTGTTCACGCGATTTTTGGAGGGCTTGTCACCAGGGACACGACGAGTGCGTAGCGGGAATACGTCCGAGAAGCTCAACTCATCGAGCGGGGCGAGTTCATCAGCATGTTAGAACATGTCAACAAAATTTGCTGCCAGCATTACACCCTAATCACGTTTACTAAGGAGGAAGCAAAAAAGTTAATCCATCTGCATAATGATGCCCTCGTATGTGAGCTCCACATCATCAACAACATAGTGCGGTGAGTGCTAATTGATAATGGTAGCTCGGCTGACATCCTCTTTAAGTAAGCTTTTGATAAATTAAAGATCAGCAATACTACCTTGGTTCCGGTCCAAACCACGCTATATGGCTTCACGAGTGAATGCGTCCGAGCAGTAGGAAAGGTCAACCTGCCTGTGACCTTCGATGAGGGTGTTGCTCGGGTCACGCACGTTGTCAACTTCTTAGTTGTCGGCAAACCCTCCCAATAGAACATCATAATCGATCGACCAACGTTGAATACACTAAAGGCCATGGTCTCCACGTATCACCTGGCGATGAAGTTCCCGATAGAGGATGGGGTTGGAGTGATCCACTCGTCTCAGAGGGACTCTCGAGCTTGTTAAGCCAATGCTATTACAGAGGCGTCAACTCGGCATCTAAATGTCTCGGCCATCCATACGGTCGACGAGAAAGATCTTCTTACTGACCTGGCGCCCAAGATGCTTTCCGATCTTGACCCCCGACCCCCCCAGGAAGAGGTAAGAGCCACCCTGGTCGAAGACTTAGTGCAGTTCAGTTTAGACCCTACATATCTTAAGTGCACCATCCAACTCGGATCCCAGCTATGACCTAAGATCTGGGCCGACCTTGAGGGGATCCTTACCGAGTATTGGGACGTGTTCGCGTGGTCTCATGAAGACATGCCTGGCGTCAACCTAAGTGTGATCTGCCATCGGCTCAATGTCTGACCCGATCATAAGCCGATGATATAGAAGAGAAGGACTTTCAATCTGGAGAGATACGCTGCTATAAATGAAAAGGTCCAAAAGCTTCTTAAAGCAGGATTCGTCCAAGAAGTCAAATATCCAGAGTGGTTAGCGAACGTCGTCCTCGTCAAGAAGGCGAATAGGAAACGGCGAGTTTGCATTGATTACACCGACCTGAACAAGACTTGCCTGAAAGACTGCTTTTCACTCCCCTGTATAGACCAGCTCATCGACGCAACGGTCAGCCACGAGCTACTCAGCTTCATAGACGCTTATTCCTAATATAATCAGATCAAAATGGCAGGGGAAGATCAAGTAAAGACGGCTTTTGTTATTGACCAGGGGCTATACTGCTACGTAGTAATGCCCTTCAGGCTAAAGAATGCCGAAGCAACCTATCAGTGCTTAGTCAACAAGATGTTTACTTGGTTGATCGGTAAAACGATGGAGGTCTACAAGGACGATATGCTGGTTAAATTTGTCCGAGCAGTGGATCACATAGTTGATCTTTGAGCAAGCTTTGACATTCTTCGAGAATATGGGACGAAACTCAACCCGAAAAAGTGTACGTTTAGAGTTACCTCGGGCAAATTTCTCAGATTTCTAGTTAACCAGCGAGGCATAGAAGTTAACCCAGCAAATGCCTAAGCAGTCATCAACATGCACTCACCTCGCACTGTAAAGGAGGTGCAGAAACTCACCGGCATTATAATGGCTCTTTCCGGATTTGTCTCCTGGGCTATCGACAAGTGTTATCAATTTTTAAGGCACTCAAGGGGAGGTTTGAGTGGAGTAGGAGTGTGAAGAAGCTTTCTAGAATCTAAAGAAGTATTTAGTCACACCCACGCTCCTGTCCAAACCTTTGCCCGAAGAAGTATTAACTATCTATCTAGCCGTATCCGAAAAGGCTGTAAGCTCGGTTCTCGTCTGAGAAGAAGACGGAGTCCAAAAGCCAGTTTACTATACTAGCCATGCATTTCAGGGTACGAAAAAGTGGTACTCCCCACTCGAGAAGTTGGCCTTTGCATTGGTCACTTCTGCTCGAAAACTGTGGCCCTGCTTTCAAGGCCACACAATACAGGTCCCAACCAAGTTCCCTCTCCGACAAGTCCTTCAGAGCCCAAAAATATCGGTCGGATGGCCAAATGGTCGGTCGAGCTTGGCTAGTACGATGTTCACTTTGTGCCAAGGACAGCCATTAAGGCTCAAGCCCTTGCAGACTTCATCGCTGAATTTACTGATGCCGGGCAAGGCACACCGTTGGCTGAGAAGGCACCAATAAAAGCACCAGGTGCCACCAGCTTGCAGCGAAGATTGCACCACGTCGGAGCCAAAATGGAAGCTTTTTGTCGATGGATCTTCCTATGTGGAAGGATCAGGCATTGGGCTGATATTAATAAGCCCAGACGGATACAAAGTAATCTACGCGCTCTGATTTGACTTCAAGGCCTCAAACAACGAGGCAAAGTATGAAGTGCTCCCGGGCGGTCTTTGAATCACCAGAGATCTTGGGGTAGACCGCATACTCATCCATAGTGACTCGATGATCGTCGTCCAACAAGTCACTAGAGTATTCCAAGCCCGAACAGACTCAATGGCTACATATTTACAAAAGGTTAAGCTGCTACTCAGACAATTCAAGTCTTACTCATTCAAGCAAATCCCCAGATCAGAAAACTTAGAGGCCGACGCCCTTGCTTGGTTAGCCTCGAGACTAGGCGACAGTGACCTATCTTTGGTCCTAATTGAAAGGTTAGCCGAGCCGAGCATGGACAGGGAAGTGGCTAGTGTAGCAGAGGAACATATGACCACGTGGATAGACCCGATCATCCAGTACCTAACCACAGCCAAATTGCCCGTTGACTGAGAAAAGGCACATCGGATATGCAATAGCTCGGCCCGATATTTGATGATCAGTGGAAATTATATCGACGAGGCTACACCACACCATGCTTAAAGTGCATAGAGCCTAAAGAGGCTAAGTATTTAATGAAGGAGATCTACGAAGGCCTATGTGGTAACCATTCTGAGGGGCGATCCTTGGCCCAAAAATGTCTCTGGCAAGGCTACTACTGGCTGACCATGGAGCAAGATTGCAAGGATTTGTGCAAAAATACCTCAAGTGTCAGCAATTTACAAAGGTGCCCGAACACCACACCCAGCCGCTCACTTTAATAACATCGACGTGGCCATTCGTAAAATGGGCCATCGATCTGATCGGACCCCTTCCTCAAGCCCGATCACAATTCAAGTACTACATCGTGGCCAAAGATTACCTCACCAAATGGGTTGAAGTAGAGCCATGTAGCAACATGACCGAAGCAAAATGTACCAGCTTTGTGTGGAAAAATATCACTTGCCGGTTTGGAATCCCACATACTATCATGACCGATAATGCTAAATAGTTCAAGTCCTCAAGTCTCCTCCGACTCTACGAGCAGCTTCGCATCAAGAAAGTCTTCTCCTCTCCTAGCTACCCTTAGAGCAATGAGCAAGTATAAGCGGTCAACAAGACAATCAAGGGCAACTTGAAGAAAAAGCTCGAAGGCCTCAAGGGAGCGTTGATTGATGAGCTCCCAAAGTGCTCTGGGCTTGCCGAATAACTGCCCGCATAGCTACCGAAGAGACACTATTCTCGCTTGTGTACGGAGCGAAAGCTGTCATCCCGGCCGATGTGGGGTTACCGAGTTACAGGGTCGAACACTATGAGGAAATTCAAAACGCTGAAGTCATGATGTTTGAACTAGACTTGCTAGAAGAAAAAAGAAACCAGGCTGCAATCCATAATACGACTTGGAATCAAATTGTTGCTCGGTACTACAACAAACGAGTCCAACCGAGAAATTTCAAATTCAGAGATTTGGTACTGAAAAAGATCACAGTTTAGCAGCTCGGGTTGGGGTATTTTGGCCCGAAGCGGGAAGGGCCATACAGGATTGTTGGAATTATCTGGCCAGGCACATACAAACTATCTGACATGGAGGGAAACTTGCTCGATCATCCTTGGAATGCTGAGCTCTTGAAAAGATTCTTTTGTTAGCCGACGCCAGAAACCTTTTTTGACCTCTGGCTATATTTTTTTTGTAACTATACCTATTGTATAGGGCTGGGATGTAAATATTACACATCAATGTAATATAAATTTCAATACTGTTCCATCGAGCAATACGTGTTTAAGGAATGAACAAATCCTGAGGAGGGATGTCATAACTCTAGCCTGAAGGACCAGACAACAACTCTCGAGGAGGGAGAGTCGTCCTAATTAACTAGACTGAGGGGCTAATTGGCACCTTGCCAACTGCTAGTCTATCGCTGTACAGACCGCCCAGCGAGTCGCCTAGCATAACTATGCTCGACTAACATTAGACTCGTAAAAGTTTCTATAAACTTAAACAAGTCTAGGGGGTGACAGGGTATAGGGTACTCACATGCCTCTGTGCTTTGCTTGACCAAGAAACGGGGATTTTTCGCTCGGATTAACTCGATAACCACCGAGATATTAAAGTCGGCATCAAATAATTGAAAAAGGGAAAGCTCAGAAAACTATGGTCTAGGAATGCCCCTCCTAAGGAGCATCCAACTTGGTCCGAATTCCTAATTCAATTTCAAGGCCAAGGTCTATTCTAACTTGGTGAGATGAAGGCCTAACTACGTTTTCAAAAAAACCCCTCACCGTGAATTATGAAAATGTCTACCTGAGAACAATTGCACTTCAAAAATCAAAAGCATAACATAGAAGAATCTGAGAAGTGATGAACTGGGAAAATAAATTCATTAAAAGTGATGGTGGGGAAGTACAATTGACCGGACACCTCCCAAGCCCAAATAAACAAAACCAACAGAAAACAAAGCTAAGCTCGGGTTCTATCCCTGGCATCATCTTAGCCGCCTTTGCCACCGTGCTCGTCGCTGACGACAGTGCCTTGCTCGTCCCCATCATCTTTGCCGTCCACTTCAACGACTTCTTCCTCCTGCCCTGGCTACTGAGCAGTGCTCTGCTCTGGCTCAACTATAAGAGACGAGTTGAAGCCCTCGGCCTTGGGATGCTTCTGGATCAGATAATCGACGTACTCTAGGGATGCTTTGAACTCCTTCACTGCCTGGGCAAGTCGGTTGGGGAGCTCATCCAAGAACCGTCGATTTTCGGCCTATAAGGCTGCCAGTTGGTCCTTGAGTTGGGCGACCTCATCCTTCGCTTGCTTAGCTACCTTCCTTGCCTCCTCTGCTTTCGCCTTAGCCTGGTCGGCTTCTTCCTTTGCCTTTTGAGCCTCCTCCTCAACCTGAGAAAGAGATGCATTGATTTGATCAAACTCAGTATTCCTTACACTGAGCTGTCTCTCGACCTCCAACTTGTCGAGGAAGGTCTTCTTGTACTTCTCTTTCTCCCGGTTGAATTCCTTTAGCCCGGTTGAATAGGCCATGTGCAAGAAGGCACTTATCTGAGGAGAACAGAACTTTAGCGCTCGAAGCTAAAATGAGAAAAAGAGAAGAAAGGGCGGGATAACCACTTACCTTGAGGGTAGAGCAGAAAGTAGTGTTGGATAAGCCCTTGAAATTCTCCCCTCAGAGGTTCACCAAAAAGTCCTCTTGGGGGATCATGTCCCCAAGGCGCTCGAGGATAGTCCGGCGGTAGTTCAGGCGTCTCTTGGGGATGTCTCTCGAAGAGGGCACAACGGTTGTAACGGCGGAGGGTGTCTTGTTGGACGATGCCCTAGTCCTTGGCGGTGGGGGCGGTAGCTCTTGGACTGATGTGGGGGGCTGCTCGGATCATGGGGGAAGCTCCATCCTCGGAGTTCGCTTTCACTTCTTCCCAACCTCCACGACTTTGCCTTGCTTCTTGCGGAGGCTCTTCATGAGAGCCCGTCTCTCCTCAACAGTGCTCAGCTGTGAAGACATTTCTACAAAGGCAAAATCTTCCCCAAGTCAAAATCAGGTCGGCGTGTAAAAAAAAAAAAAAAAACTCGGGGCTAACCTCTGATCCGGAGCTAGCGAGACAGGTATAAGAGCCGAATCACGTCCTTGAGGTCCTCGTCTGCCACGGGTGGCCCTGCATCGAAGGAGCCACTCGACGAGTCCCCAGAGCTAGACGATGATGGCTCCCTCGTCGGCCACCCAGATCGGGAAATGCTTGGCCCCAGGATGTCTACGACGCTTGGCCTTACGATGGTGACCTGCCCGGTTGACCAAGCATGTCGGATATTAGATGGGGGATTTGTTTTGCTGGGTTCCCCGAATCTACCATAACCAGAAAGGGTTTCTTTCCCGAGCAAGAACGACTGTTGTCTCGTCGCTTATGGCTTCTCGAATAGGTCTTCGACCGCCCTGATTATATGGCTCAGTGCCCAAGGCCTCTTAGACTAGACATGCCCTTCTTTGAACGTCCTTGGCACAAGCTGGTCAACAAGGACGACCTCATCGACTCGGGCTAAATAGTTGCCCTCGACATAAAGCCACTCGTACTTTTAGAGTTTGTCCGAGTCGAGATTGCCCAAAATGAAATCTCTCTGGAAGCCAGTGACGTAATACCACTGGGACTATCGAGGAATCTTCTTCATTTTGTATACTTGTTTAAACACTTCCAACGACATCTCAGTTGCCCAGTGGTACCTCTATAACATGTACATCATGATCAGCGACCTGTAACTGTTCGGGTTAAGCTGAGCTGGGCACACATTAAAGTCATTTAGTGCTCGACAAAGGAACAAATGGAGCGAGAGGCGCAGTCCAGCCCTGAAAAACTCAGCGTATAGGGTTATACACCCCTCGGGCGAGTTCAGGGGTGAATCATTCTCCTCGAGCACATGAGGATGACAGTCGCTTGAGATGTTGAACTCGGTGCATAGATCCTCAAGCCGAGACTTCGTCATGGCACTGGAGTAAACTACTGCTGAAGTCTACCTAGGGTCGGTTCACTCTATAGGTTGTCATCCTCAGACCCGAGTGACTCGGACCCTTTCATCCTCCTCAATTTCGGTGACTTGCTCAACCTCCTCTGTTGCCTCCTCGGCCCCTGCTCCTCGTCAGAGATGTCGACAGTAATCCTTCCTGCGACCTGGATAGGGGCCCCAGAGTCTCGACCAGAGGTGCTTAGAACATCGTCCCTTGCCTCCAACTCAGCTCGCTCTGGGGCTGTAACTCGGGAGGAGCCTGCGGTGGCCGCCCCGATATAAGGGTTCACACCCCTACACGGCCTCACTAGGAGCTCCCCATCCAGCAGGTTGAGAAAATTCTGCTTGGGGATAGTCTGGGAGTTGACCCTCAATATCTGGGGCAACCGGCCAGCCCCATCTTGCTCTAGGGATAGACTTTCGATGCCAACTCCTACAGATGGCGAGCTGGCCTTAGGACTACTTTTCGACCAGGAGATGTTGACATTTTGAGAATCTGACACGTCACTCATTTTTTACGCTTCTTGAGAAATTACCTAATTGGGCTGTGGATAGCTTGGGGACGTAAAGTCTTCAAGTTAGTAACTACAGCTCGGTAGCAAAAAACTCAGTTGATGCAAAATCTGGCCTTAACTATGTGAACATGACAGAAAGAAAGGCCTTATTTATACCCATTTCAGGTAGAAAATCTGGGTGCAGAAAACAAAGAAGCGCGATGATTACGCCTGTCAGGCGGCGTAGACGACCGCAGTGCGACATGTGTCTCCCGATTAATTCGTGCAACCTTTCATTTCGCACCGCTTCAGAACGCTGCTTGGTCTTCCTTCTTTAGCTAACCTCACCCACCTGGCATAGTCCACACGGCCGGACACTGACTAGGTGAACGGGGGGCTACTGTTAAGGGATGAGCTCGGCGCCATCGTCGAGAAACCATACTTCAGGGTGATCGGCCAAATAGCTTGGCAGAGTTACCAGGAGCATACCACTGAACCGATGACTCTGGATGTCATGTCTGAGGTGCACCTCAGAGCCACCAGGGCTGCACCTCAATATGTTGCCTCCTTGGACTGTGTGTTAGGTCAGGTCGGACTCTTTTCATTCAAAAGTAGACTGCTACTCGCCATCACAGGCCTACAAATTGCAAACAACTCACCATCTGACGGAGCCCAATCCATCGACGGAGGGACATGACACTTGTCACCTATCGCCTGACACGCCTTGATGTGACACCTAGGTTGTGAGCAAAACCCACCTAACACCCGGTGCAAGTGGTAACCTAAAAATAGGATGCATTTATTGCATCCTAGCATGCATGCTCCTTCCCACTTAACAAGCTCCCGTCCTCTGTCTAGCAACCCCTGCCTTGAGCATCGAAGAGCCCTTGTCTGTTGACTAACCCTTTTCTCTTACCTCCGAAGCGCCCCTCCTCTTGTTGCAGGCATACTCGACCAGGCAGAGGCAAGCGGGAAGAGCTGGGCACCGTGCACGGTACCATACGTGGTGTTGATTCAACGCTGGATCTCGGTAAGCATTAACATGGTTCACATTCTAATTTCATTTTCAAAAAACAAAAAAAATTCTTCTATAACAAATTTTCCTTTTCTTGTCTAAACATGTTCTTTTTTTTGAAGGTGTAAACATGTACTTTTTGTTCCCACTATTTGTTTAACCTCAATTAAACATTATGAAGCGGGAAGGATCAGAAGTGTACATTACTGATAGATTTATATATAATTAATTAAAATTAGTGGCTAAAATTAGGAAGAAACTATAAATTGTAAATTAAAAGCTATGGCCTATGTTTGTCTTTGATGTCAAAGCCAAGTTAAAGAACAAATTTTGATACGAAATTCGGGAAGTATGAAAATGTTGACTGGCTGTCAATAGACCAACAACTCCATATATATAATGGTAAATATTGATCGATACATTACGAGAGAGAATATATTATGATGAACAATCTAGATGGATAGCGTTCATTGGATAAGGTTGACCAAGTTCCGATGTCCGGACAACTTCCCACGTGGTCTGAATTTGACCTGTTGACCCCACGTGACCTCTGTCCGCAAACGCACGTGCAGTTAACGCCAAGCGAATCCACAGTACTGCCGAGTGTTGAGTGGTAGAATGTATAGACAACCTATATGTATGGCTCTCGCGAAGGTACTTTGATCACTAAAAAATGATCATGATATCTTCATCTTCAACATCTTCTCATTGTCATGGTGTGGCATTTTGCTTATATTGGACCTATTCTTTTGCCAACTTGCCACTGCCATGTTTTCTGACGTCCTTGAATTTTCTTCTTCTTAATTTCTTTTTTGAAGAATTTTTTAACAGAGTGTAAAAAAACTACTATTATTAGTTTTTAACTGCCAGTTGTTTCTTCAAACTTTTGTTTTGATAAGTTTATATATATATATATATATATATATATATGTATTTCAATACTGATATGATTCTTATATATGTACATCACAAGAAAAATTACATTTAACGACATATTATTTACGACATGTAGTTTTTAAATATCGTTGAAAAGTACATACAACAACATCTTTAATAAAGATGTCATTAACGACATTTGAAACAATAATTAATGACATCTATATAAATGTTGTCTTAGAAGTCTACTTTTAACGACAATAGTTTAATGTCGTTAAATTATTTAATGACAAGTAGAAGATGTCGTAAAAGCCTTGGAGATTCTACGACACCCCTTATAGACGATATTGGTCAAGATGTCGTCTATAAGGGGCGTCGTAGAATCTCCAAGGCTTTGACGATATCTCCTACTTGTCGTTAAATAATTTAACGACATTAAACTATTGTTGTTAAAAGGAGACCTTTAATACGGAATCTATATAGATGTGGTAATTATTGTTTCAAATGTTATTAACGACATGTTTGTTGGAGATGTCGTTATATGTACTTTTTAACGACATTCAAAAACTACATGTCGTAAATAATATGTCGTTAAATGTAGTTTTTCTTGTAGTGGTAACATGATCGGTAGAGGCTTTTTGCTATTTTATTTTCTTGTCTTGTCTCTCACAATTAAATTTTTACAATATTTGAACTCACAACTTAAACACATAAAGTAGACCTAAATATTAAAAGTGATTAAAAAATTCAATTATATGTCAAAATTTTATTGATGGACAACCAAAGGCAAAAAAATAAGACAGTAAGTCTTGATTCTTCTCTATACTTCCCTACAAAGTACAAAGTTCTCTCTCTTTTTTTGTTCCGTTAATTGTTATGGCTTCTCTATTTTATTTACTGCTTTATTGTTTAATTTACAAAAAGCTACTCAAAGTAATTAAAGCCAATGGTGTATATGTGTGTGTATGTGGTTAATATTTATCTTTAAAAAAAAAGCTCATTTTATTGCTGGCTAGGTTAGTTGGGGTTCGGGGCTTGATCATGATCAATAATTGATTCACTATTTTATCAACTACATTGTGAGGGATAATATTTATATATGCACTTGTCTCCTAACTAATAAGAATTCCACCTATAAATATGCTTGTTTACTTATAATTTTGAGATGTTAGCTTAATTAACGCAATTTGCTTATGATCCCAAGTCAAGTTCCCCTCGTTAGAGGAAATCAAACAAGTCCGTGTATAATTATCTAAAGGACCAAATCATCAAACCAAATTTTGAAAACACATCATACTGATGATATTAAAGAATATATATCTTAGATATATTGAATATTGTGTAACTTGCTATGCATATTCACCCTTTAATGATTCTCCATATTTTATACGCACAAACAATTGTAAATTGTAATCCCATTGGTTATATAATGACAGGAAGAATAGTTTGTTAATGTGCATGATAAGTAAAATTTAAAAAGAGCATGCATCACCTAGCAACAATAGAAATAAGTTCCTTTTAGTTTTCTAAATAAACAATGGCATTCCTTTTCTTCTTCAAAATGTTTCTCAATGCATAATGGTCATCAATAATGTTAGAAAATAAACGAAAAGATGCAATGCGAAAACAAAGAGGAAGAACACACAGATATACTGGAAAATCTTAGAAGAAAAAAACCACAGACAGAGACAGAAACAAATCAACTGTTTTGAAAAAATTGGTACGAAAGAAGAAGCCAAAAATAATATATATATATATATATATAAGACCAAAACCATCACAGACCCCTAAAAAATTTCCATAATTATAATTTCACTACAAACATCGCACCGTAAATTTTTTGAGTCAAACTAAATAAAATTCAGATCACTGTAATTTAACAAATATATTACTTTTTTTAGTAGGCTTTTCTTTTAATAGATATATATACATTTTCTTTTAACTTAAAGTCCTTTAAACCTAGTACTCACAAGATGACAGCTTATCCGAAGGGCAATAATCGTGTCAAATTATATGCAGTTTTTTATATATAGTAAAGCATACTCCAATAAAAACAAAGTAGACATATCTTTTGAAAGGGAATGAATGCATAATTCTAATCCAAACGATGGTTAGCTAACCGTGGTTAAAGGGCACATATTCCTTACCTTAATATGCAATTGCATCTTTTAAAGCACTTTAATATGTTTTATTCCTAAAGTACTCCATTATGGACCTATATAACTTATTGTTTGAATTAAGCTACCTCATGCGCCACATACATCTATAGAGGAGAAGTTAGAACTTTACACTATAATAAACTTTTGCTTTACATAAGCTTAACACCACAAATAAAGAAAAGTAGAATAACAGGTCTTAAAGATCAGTAAATTGTTTTTTTTTTTTTTGTTTTAACATGATGAGTATTAAAATTTAATGATAGGGAGACATTTTAGAAATAAAAAGTGAAATTAGACGTGTAGAAAAATGAAAGTTATATGAAAAAAATATGCAAAATAAATAGAATTGTCTGATTCGACGTTCACCAACAGCGCAAATGTTGACCACAATATGTATAATTAGTATATTATTTTCTATTTGGTAAATAGTAGATTATTTGTTTTATTATACGAAAAAAAATTTACTAAAAAGAAAATCAGATAAAAATATCCCGGAAGGAAGAGGGCAACAGATGCCTGCTGGGATTGGGTTACTTACACCACTCTGGGTTATGCTGCTTACGCATGAAGGCAATGTGAGTTTCTCTCTAAGATTATTTTCTCATTTTGGCCCATAATATTTACTATTTAGAAGTCTATCTGCCATGAAATTGTGAAGTATACAGTTTTGACCCCTTAATTGGTATTTGCAATTTGTTTTTTTAATTAAATTAAAATTATTTTGTTTGACAGTAGACAGTTTATCACCTGAGGATTTTTTCTATGAATATTAATCGATGGCTAAAAATGTAAATTCGATAAAAGTTCAAACTACAGAGACTTAAATGCCTATGTTCCAATGAAACGTGCATATTTTCAAGGCATCAATATAAATATATATACTTTGAGAATAGTGAAGGCAAATTGTATTGGTAAGGGCATCAAGCCCTTAATTTGTGTTTTTATTTTGTTTTATTCAACCATTTTCCTCGACGCTCAGACCGATCATCCTCTCTCTCTCGTCTCTCGCTTCTTGTCAAAGCCTGATCCCCAGTCTACAATATTGACAAAATAATCGATAATTGCTTCAAATGGTTTCCCCTGCGCTCTAAATTAACTTAAAAAGAATATCCGCTCAATTCATTGATCGACCATAAAGCCACCTTATGATCAGCTGGATCTACTCTTCGAGTACTTTTCACTCTGATGATCTGAAGATCTCCTTATTATTAGGTGCCCGGTGATGCAGATGATGAGTGTAAATTTGTAACAGGAGAGTACTGGAAAGAAATTCCATGATCGATTGACATGTATCCATTTATTTGTGAGAAAGAAAGGAAGGTCCGAGTAACTGTTATTGGGTTGGCTTTATTTGTTGAATAGTCCATTGTACACACAACACAAGACCCTGCGCAAATTGAGCAAATATTACTCTACCTAATTTGGTGGTTGCCAACTTAATTTTATACTATTTCTGTAACTCTTCTTATATTATATCCCTTCTCTCTCTGTAGCTCTAGATCTCAATTTTGTTAAAATTTCATTATTTTTGCTTACAGTAGTCCGGGCTTCCGTTCCGATCGATGAAATTCTTGAAGCTAATCGCTAGCTAGATTTTGGTTTCTGGATTAAAAAACAAAAAAAAAAAAACAAGATCAGTGTTCTCTGGTTGCATCACCATTTGTCGGTCAATATATATAGCCAGGTCATTAGTTTTCAGAACCAACAAAAAAAGTACCTTGGGTAGCTAGGTCTTGAGATGGAGAAGATGAGGAATTAAGAAGTAGGGGACTGGCAAAAGCAAATGATAACAGCAGCAATATTAGAAAGTGGTGGGAGAGATCAATAGATGCAGTGGGCATGGCTGAAGGCTCAGGAGCAGAAAGTTGTTCCAGTAATCGATATCATCAGCTTCACCACCACTTGTTCAGGCCTCATCAACTACAAGCTAGCACAAATATGAACAATATTATTCATCACCCGGCGCTTCTCCTTGGTCAACCCCCTCAAACATCCTCCGATTTCAAACAACAAGAAGACGACAGCAAGCCCGACGCCGCACCTCCTTCGTCGGCCTCCAGCCGCCGCCCCAGAGGCCGCCCTTCAGGCTCCAAGAACAAGCCCAAGCCTCCAATTATTGTCACCCGGGACACCCCCAACACTCTCCGCACCCACGTGCTCGAGGTCTCCCCCGGCGAAGACATCCTCGACACCGTCTCTGCCTACGCCCGTCGAAGGGGGAGGGGAGTCTGCATCCTCAGCGGCACCGGTACCGTCGCCAACGTCACGCTGCGCCAGCCGTCGTCTCCCGCCGGCGGCGTCCTTACTCTTCACGGCCGCTTTGAGATACTCTCTCTATCCGGGACGGTGCTGCCTCCTCCGGCGCCTCCAGGAGCTGGGGGATTGTCGATATTCTTGTCGGGAGGGCAAGGGCAGGTCGTTGGGGGAAGCGTGGTGGGGCCCCTTGTGGCCTCTGGAATGCCTGTGGTTTTGATGGCGGCGTCCTTCGCCAACGCAGTGTTCGAGAGATTACCCCTGCAGGACGAGGATGAGACTGGCGGCGGTGGACAAGCGCAGCAGCAATCGACGACGGCTTCGCAGTCTTCGGGCGTGACGAATCAGCCGAATAGGGCCGAGGGTACTACTGGAGGAAGCAGCAGCGGAGGCGGCGTTTGCTTTATCGGAGTTGGAGGTGGGCACATAGCGGCTGGGAATTATCCCTTTTCTGGTGACCTGTTTGGGTGGCCTGGCCGTTTTAGTCATTCAGATTGAACAAGTTTGAACTCTACACCTCCACCTATAGATTATGGATATGTATAATACCTTATAGATATATATATATATATATATATATATATATTAATATGTATGTTTTGTAAGAGAGACAAATAATTATCAAAGGTTGATCGATGTGCTTGTGATCTTTTTTTTTAATCATGTTTCGAATAATTAATTAAAGACCTGTATATAAAGGAGGAGATAGATGGAGACGATATTATACTCAAGTAACAAGTACTGCAACAATATTTATGGGTCATCAGAAATGGATTCATTTTTCTACAATGCATCAGTGTTGCTTTCTTCATAAGTCGTAAATCTTATGAAGAAGAAGAAGAAGAAATGACCCAGCTTTTTGGAGCACAAGCTTGATGAAGAAACAATCGATCTCGAGGTCAGCAAGTTCCTATATAATTATACCATTTCTTGTTTTTGATCTTCTCTTTTTTTTTTTTTTTAAGTTTTCTGAATTTACTTAAGCTTAAAAAACAGCTTATATCTATTTTATGTCTGATCTAGGGTTTATTGTTTTTGTATTTCTACATATAATTTTGCAGCAAATACTTGCTGATGTTTTATTTAGGTTCCGGGACATAATACACATATATGTAGACGAATCCTTTGGTAGCTCCCTTGTTTTATTACTAGTATGGACATATAAATATACAAATGCTAATAGACACACATTTTGAAAAACATTTTATACACACGAATTGTAAACAATATTTATACGGTAGTACTCTAGAAACCTGGTATTTCTCTCTGTCTATTATAATTTCATTGCAAGATTTCTAGTGGTAATTTTTTAACAGAAAATAATTATAAAAAAATAACACAGTATGTGTCCATATTATCGTTTTTTTTTTTTTAAATAGATGACTCTAAAAGTACACCCTTTTTTTGAAAATAAAATAAAGAAGAAGTCTGTATACTAATTGCATAACCATGTTGCTTTGTCTTCTCTGTCTTTGTTTCTTCTTCCCATTTACTTCATTTTCCAGAACATAACACATGAGATTAAGATTCTGGAAAAAGCCTGTTTTTCTTTATTTGCAACCTAGAAACCCTAGAATAGATCTGAAACTTTTTATAAAGAAGGGAAGATCAGGGATCTCTTTATCAGTGGTTTGTCTGACCAAAACGTTTCTGCCGTTAAAATTGAAACTAGAAAAAAAGAAAAAAGAAAAAAGAACGTTCTCTGTCAGCTCAGTTACAGCTGTTACATGCAATAAAGCATCAATATCTAGTAACTTGATTGGAGAGACTACTTTTTTTAATATTAATTTGCACGTTAAAACACATACCTGCAACCTATCAAAACTCTTGTTGTAATTAGGGACTAATCTATGTTAGACAAAAAAGCATTTCATTTTCATTTCCAAGAATATTGTATAAAAAAACCAAAAACTTGGAAATAGGCGCAAATTACTATTGAAATTATCATATGTTTTCGTTTTTGCTTCTTTTGATACTTTTTTTTTTCTTTTTCACATTATTTGAAACTCTAATTTCCATGTGTATGTTTCGATACGTAATTCTCGCAATTTTGGAGGATTGGGGATATATGAACATAATTCTGAAATTACTATTGCTTAAACGTTATTTGGCAATATCTCCATATATGTATGAAAGTATGAGTTAAGAATATTTTCACTCCATTATTAGCGTAGTTTTTAAATTGTCTTTCTTGTTATTTAATTAACGAAGGTACTATAATTCCTTGAAAAGTATTTTAGAAATCACGACATAAGAAGAAAAAGAACCTGCTGAAAGAATTGAGCACTTCATAAATACACACACACCACAGTTATAGATTCTAAGGTTTCAAAGCCTCTCTTCTTAATAAGATACACAAATCTCGGTTATGAGCTCTGATCTATATATGGAGTCTATTCTTACTGATTTGTAACATTTTACAGTCGATTGAGAAGTACTACCTAACATATTTCGAATAGAACAAAGGACTAGTTTCATTATTTTAAATGAAAGTGGAGATTTCAAATTAGAAAAGAAAAAAAAAAAGGTATTCATTGCTATATTTACTTGGAATTTCGATGCTTAGGTCATGAGGTACTCCTCAATGTCTATAGCTTTCTATTAATGATTCGATGATTAGTGCTATTTGTACTAACTAAATTTCAAACTAATAAGAGATAGTTATTTTAGGTTGAAAAAATATATATAGATATATATGCATATATATTTTTATTGATTGTCATGCATAGAAGATACTCTGTAGTATTTTGCATAAAAAATGATAATGAACTGGATCTGTGTTATTTTCTTTAGAAATTAAATTAATTTAATTTCTACTTGGTTTGATAAGACAAAATAAAAAGGATTCTTAGCTTTAATTCGGTGCCTTACTGCAGAGAGTTGAAACTCTTAGACTGGACATAACTACAACTTGTATGCACAATTGTTGGAGCTTATGTGTCTCCACATGATTCGTTGCACGTTGACCTAGACAGATTCCTTCTCATACTAGGACTGCAACTTAGTTTGAGTGTGAGTCAATTTGGTCTTGTTAAGTTTGACTCTAGATATAAGTATTATTAGTATAAATAGGTGTTTAAGTATTATTGAGACTATTCATCAAAATACTTCCTAAAAATTCCTGCTAAGAGTTAGAGAAAGAGAGTTTTTTAGAAAGAAAGAATTTGTTGGGAAAATTCTTAGGGGCTTTGTATTGAAAAAAAGGGTGTGTTTGTTTCCTGAGAAAGCGTGAGAAACTGAGTCACACATCTGTAAGTATTGAGAGCCTAAAATTCTTTTTCTAAAGTGTAATTAGAATGCTATATTGAATTGGACTAGAGGCTTATAACCTCTGTCTTGGACGTAGGATTGTTTACAATCTGAACCAAGAAAATTCGTGTCTCTGTTCCTTTTTTGTTTTTGTTTTTTTTTAATTTCCTGCTGGTTTGTTTCTGGTGGCCTTGTTCTTGGATTTTGTAGGGTTGTTTTTGACACAAATCCTAACAAATTGGTATCAAAGCTTGGTTCCATCGATCAATTTTCTTGACCTAGGGCAATAAAACTACATCAACCTCTACAAGAATTTGGAATAGATTAAGAATGACGACCCTAAAGTTTGACATTGAGAAATTCAATGGCAAAAATGATTTTAATCTTTGGAGAGAAAAGATGATGGCTCATCTTGGAAAATTTGGTCTTGATGAGGCACTTAAGAGAGAACCAAATATGTCTGTCTCTCTTGAAGCAAAAGAGAAACAAGAAATTCTTAAGAAGGCTTAAAACACAATTATCCTAAGTTTAAGTGATCAAATTTTGAGAAAAGTGGTTAAAGAAAAAATAGTTGTTGCGATGTGGGAAAAATTAGAGCAATTATATACGATTAAGGCTCTTCCCAAACGAATCTATCTCAAACCAAAGTTCTATGGTTTTCGAATGGATGATTCTAAATCCATGGAAGAAAACGAACTCTTGATGAAGTTCTAAGTTCAGTTTTCTCAAAGGAATTGGATCTGCAAGCAAGTGGGAAGCAGTCAAAATCCAATAGAGAGGGCCTTAATGTTTGGGAAACATCAGAAAAAAGAGGCTTTCGACCCAAGAATCGGTCAAAGTCCATATCAAAATTAACGGAAAGACAAACATGCTAGTACTGTCACAAGGAAGGTCACCTCAAGCGAAATTATCCCTCAAAAAAATGGGATTTTGGAATGCCAGATAATTCCAACAACGAAGATGTTGCTAATTTGTCTGATGGCTATGACAATGGAGATGTCTTAATAGTTTCAAGTAATAATCCAAGGAATGGGTGGATTATGGACTCCGGTTGTACTTTCCATCTGATTCCAAGGAAAGATTGGCTCTTTGATTATAAAGAGATAAAAGGGGGCAAGGTCTTTATGAGGAATAATGTTTCTTGTTAAGATCAAGATGTCGGATTTGTTATGAGGAATAATGTTTCTTGTGAAGTAAAGGGTATTGGATTTGTTAAGATCAAGATGTGGGACGGCTCAATTAAAATGTTGAAGGAAGTAAGCTATATACCTAAGTTGAAAAGAAACCTTATTTCCTTGGGAATGTTGAACTCATATGGATGTTCGTATAAGTCTCAAGGTGGAATTTTGAAGGTGCTAAAGGGTATAATGGTGGTCATGAAAGGTGTTTAAGAGAATGGGTTATATGTGTTACAAGGATCTACAATGACAAGAAAGGCTGTTGTTTCATTAGATAATGATAATCAAACAGTGCATTTGCATAAAAGACTAGGACACATGAGCATGAAGGGTTTACAAGATTTATGTAAACAGGGCTTATTAGGTTGTGTTAACAAACTTGATGATCTTCTGTGAGAACTATGTTATGGGAAAGTCTTATCGTCTGAAGTTTAAAAGGCAATGCATAGAACCAAGGCTACCCTAGACTATATACACTCCGACCTATGGGGATCACCACAGGTACTCTTATCTTTGTCTAAGTGCCAATATTTTATTTCTTTTATAGATGATTACTCTAAGTAAACTTGGATCTACTTCATTAAGACTAAGAATGAGGCATTTGAAAAATTCCTAGAATGGAAGTTTTGATAGAACATTAGGTTGGTAGAAAAATTAAGAGGCTCAAGATGGATAATGGTCTAGAGTTTTGTAATGACGAGTTTGATAAATACTGTGTTGAAAAAGGTACTTGTGCATCTATCCCACAACAAAATGGTCTAACCGAATTAATGAATAGAACAATTATGAATAGGTTTAGGTGCATGCTCTTAGATTCTAGTCTGCTAAAGTCATTTTGGGCAGAGGTTGCTGCCACTGCTTGCTACTTAATTAATAGGTCTTCTCATTCTGCATTAGGATTTAAAGTTCCAGAAGAAATATGGTCTGGTGTATTTCCTAAATATAATAATTTGAGGCCTTTTGGATGCATAGCATGTGTTCACACTAATCAAGGAAAAATCATTCTTAGAGCCAAGAAGGCTGTTTTCTTAGGTTATCTTATTGGGGTAAAACGATATAGAGTTTGGCTATTGGATGACAAAAAATGCATTATAAGTAGAGATGTTATTTTCAATGAATTTGTCTTTGCAAAGACTAACATACAAGTTGAGATAGGCAACAGAGGGTCAGGCACATAAGTCTCAAGTGACTCTAAATTCTCACATCTGGAAGTTGAAACAGTTGATACTTCTTCTCACCAAGCTGAGATTAACACTAAAGAAATTGAAGTACCCAATCAAGGTGGAGCCATCACCCAACCTGAAGAAGAATCTGTACATGGAGATACAAATATTGAAGATCTTGTAGGTGGTTATGGTGACTTGAGAAATTATGCCTTGTGAAAACACAGAACCAGAAGAAATATCAAGCCTTATGCCAAATTTACTCAAGCTGACTTAATTGCTTATGCACTGTTTGCTGCTGATTCTGTAAAATTGTTGGAACCAAGATCCTTTACAGAAGCTAAGGACAGTCTTGAATGGAAGAAATGGCACAAAGCTATGATTAAGGAAATGGACTCATTGAAAAAAAAATAACACTTGGGTTCTAGTTGATAAGCCTAAGGGTCATAGGCTGTAAGTTGGTGTTAAAGAAAAAACCTAGCATACCTGGAATTGAAGAGCCCAGATTTAAAGCTAGGCTTATGGCAAAAGTATTCTCACAAATTGAAGGTGTGGATTATCATGAAGTGTTCTCTCTCGTAGTTAAGCACACTTCAATAAGAGTTCTTTTGGCAATTACAGCAATAAAGGATCTAGAACTAGAGCAAATGGATGTTAAAATAGCTTTCTTACATGGAAACTTAGAAGAGAAATTTTTATGAGGCAACTAGAAGGCTTTGAAATTGGAGATCCTAACACAAGAGTGTGGTTGGTGAAAAGATCCTTGTATGGACTCAAACAATCTCCGTGATAATGGTATAAGAGATTTGATGAGTTCATGTTAAAACACAGGTTCAATAAAAGCAAACATGATAATTGTGTTTATTATGCTCAACTGGAAGATCATTCATTCATTTATCTTTTAATATATGTGGATGACATGCTTATAGCATGTAAAGATAAGACTGAGATTCAAAAGTTGAAGAATCTGCTAAATACTGAATTTGAGATGAAAGATCTTAGACCAGCTAGGAAAATCCTGGGAATGGATATTTTCAGAAACATAGCTAAAGAAAAGCTTACAATTAGTCAGCAAGGTTACTTAGAGAAAGTGGTTAGTTAGTTTGGTATGAATACTTCAAAATCTGTCAACACACCTATGGGTGCTCATTTCAAATTGACAGCCGTAAGTGACAAAGATGTTAAAATGGAGGCAGCTAAGAGGAGTAAAGTGCCTTATTCAAGTGCAGTGGGTTCAATGATGTATGCAATGGTGAGCACAAGACCTGATATGGCCTATGGAATTGGCCTACTTAGTAGATTTATGAGCAGGCCTAGTAGAATTCATTGGCAAGCTACCAAATAGTTACTTAGATATTTAAATGGATCATCAAATGTTTGTTTGGTCTATGACAATAGACCATGCTAGTACCTCAGGAGAAGTAATTGGTTACTATGACTTAGATTTTGCTAGAGACTTGGACAAAAGAACGTCAGTATCTGGTTATGTCTTTACTGTGGGAGGCAATATTGTGAGCTGGAAATCTAGTCTTCAACAAGTTGTTACTTTATTGTCCACTGAAGCTAAGTATGTGGCATTTACAGAGGCAGTTAAAGAAGCTCTCTAGTTGAAGGGGTAAGTGAGTTAAGGCTGGTGCAAGACTTAGCTGTGATTCATTGTGACTCACAAAGTGCCATCTATTTAACTAGGAATAGCATGTTTCATGAGAGAACAAAACATATCGATGTAAGATTGCACTTTGTTAGAGATATTATTAATAGTGGTTTGGTGAAAATCCAAAAAATTTCAACAGAAGTAAATTCTGCTGATATGCTTACTAAAGTAATTCTAGTCAGCAAGTTCAGAGAAGCCTTGAGCTTGCTGAAACTAATCCAGCCTTAGCACGCTTGAAGTCAGAAGTTCTCTAGTCCATGATTAACAATGCTCATTATATGGAGCCAAGGTGGAGATCTATTGGAGCTTATGTGTCTCCACTTGATTCGTTACACACTGACCTGGATAGATTCCTTCTCATACTAGGACTACAGCTTAATTTGAGTTTAAGTCAATTTGGTCTTGTTAAGTTTGACTCTAGCTATAAGTATTGTCAGCATAAATAGGCGTTTGCGTATTATGAGAGTATTCATCAAAATTCTTCCTGAAAGTTCCTGCTAAGAGTTAGAGAAAGAGAGTTTTTTAGAAAGAAAGAATTTGTTGAGAAAATTCTTGGGGGCTTTGTACTGAAAAAAGGGGTGTGTTTGTTTCTTGAGAACGTGTGAGAAATTGAGTCACACATCTGTGAGTACTGAGAGCCTGAGATTCTTTATCTGAAGTGTAATTAGAATGCAATATTGAATTGGACTAGAGGCTTATAACCTCTGTCTTGGATGTAGGATTGTTTGCAATCCGAACCAAGAAAATTTGTGTGTCTATTCCTTTCTTGTTTCTGTTTTCTTTTAATTTCCTACTAGTTTGTTTCTAGTGGCCTTGTTCTTGGATTTTGCAGGGCTGTTTTTGGCATAAATCCTAACAAATATATAAGGTATCACTGCTTAATTTATTTATTTTTCGTTGCAGGGAATAATATTGGTAACGAATATTCTTAAGTGCACGATATATTTCGTCACCGTCCTTAGCTTTTTGTTTAATTTCTTATCCTTAATGTATCGTTAAATAATTTAACGATATAGATATTATTCTGTGGATGTTCTACTGCTAGGACTATTAGTCTAAGTTTCAGCTCATAAATTAAATGGCAGGGGATTGCGGTTGGAAACATTGAATTCTTGATAGGATTCTGGATGAGTCCCCATATAATTCCATATATATTGATTGTGAAGTATCAGCCTCTCTCTCTCTCTCTATTTATATATATAATATAGTATTGTAAATGTGTATCGTCTCTCTCTCTCTCTCTCTCTCTCTCTCTCTATATATATATATATATATAACATAGTATTGTAAATGTGTATCGAAGTGGGTATCGAAACGGCAGCTCCGAGCTCGGAAGATAAGATAGGGGCCGGGTCTATATAATCTAGATTACATTACACACACACACACACACACAAATATATATATGCATGCATACATATGGCCTGTACTGCCTTTGCTTATGTTATATCTCCATGACGTTGTTGTGTTCTCTACAGTCTTAGATAGTCCCATTTTTAACTAGGGGAAGATTGTTCTAGAAGCCAATTATATGTTTAATCCATTTACAAGTATAGGGTCTATTTTGACATAAGAGAAATTGTGTCTCCCAATAAGCAGCAGTAAATAACATGATACGGCAACAATTGAAGAGAGTCAAAAGCTGAGAGAGAGAGAGAGGGAGAGGGAGTGAGGAAAGCTAGAGAGTTTGGTCGACTGTCGGCACCGCATTGCTTGCTGGCCGGCCCCCTAAAACCTAAATACACCCACATGTTTTACGTCTGACAATCTATTCAGTGATGATGTTCGTGTTACCAAAGGAGGGAGCTGATCACCAGTGCAAAGGTAACGTATATTCTGCAACCTCCCTGCCTATATGTTGCAGCTCTTCTCCAATATCTTCTGGTATTTAGGAGCTCTATCTTCTAGGTTCTAATGATTGTAGTGTGTGTGGGTTTTTATTGCTTTTTCTCCTTATGTTTGCCATAAAGGCGGTTACTCAGTCTTTGTTTTCGGTTGTTTCCTCCCACCAATCTCTAGATTTGTGTGGTTTTGGTTGCAATAATGAAAGTGTCTTTCCAACTTTTGAGTTTAGTTGTTTTTCACTAGACATTAGTCTATGTGGAATGTTTGGTAGCCTATGTGTTACATGTCATGTGCTCTCAATCGACTGGGGTTCTCCATTGATTATAGAGATCTTATCAAAACAAGCATTACATATGCTTTATTATCAGTGTACCGAGGAACTTTATTATCATCGGATCTCGTTATAAGTCTTCTCCTCGAGGTTCACCAGATTTTACTCATAGCGCCGCTTGAGGTTGAGGGCATTATCTCATGTAATTCGAAGTTAGTTGTATTCATATTTTTAAATTAATAAACATTTTTCCAGTTTCAAAAAAAAGATGTAAGCAGCATTAAATTATTGATTGATAAGGTGGTGAGAAAAAGACAGAGATAGGGTTTTGGCATTATAAGTTTTTAAATCTCAAATTGCTTATGAGAGTGTTTCATTTTGTAAGAGTTTTTTTTGAGAAGTTACAAAATATAACTTATAAAACTCTTTTATGAAGATTTTTAAACTAGGACGAAAGTTCCCATTAGAATTTCTAAACTTCTATGTGATATTCTATTGCATTTTAGAAAATTTGAATATTATTTTCTCTCATTAATTGCTTTAAAACAATTATGCACATATACTTCCGGACATTAAAGAAGAGTTCTAGGTTTTTTTTTTTTTTTTTACGCTAACAAAAACATAAACCAAAGAACATTTTATTAAGCTGAGCCTAACACAAAACAAATCATGCTAAGCCTAGTTTATTATAAATTGAGTTAAAATTGCATGACAGGATCATACGAATGACATGTCTAGTGTAAAGTTTGTTTTTTTCTGTTTTTTCAGTACATGAATGAGTGTTATACCACTTTTTTACTATCATTATTTTTTTGACTCGTACTATTTTTTTAGCCAAAAGACCTCAATATCTATAGATAACATATGTTTGTATAATCCTCTAATACAAAATTCTTATGATCAATTATATTCTTAAAAAGTGGTATGCTTGAAATTTTATGGTAAAAGTAGTAAAACTAAAAGGAAGATGATTTCTCAAATTGACCCAATTCTCTCTTGCCAAGAAAAGTCCAAAACAAAGGCCTCTATTCATAGCAAAGCATCTACCACCTCCAAAAGGGGGTAAAAATTTGTGTTTGTCACAACGCTTCCTCCTATTCAGTATTTTGAATCAGTTTTTATGAATCTGGTCGTACAGATCTGTTTTCATAATGTTGGAAAATTGTCGCATTAACCCTCGTTACTTATTAATGACAATACACGATTAGATCATAAAATTCGATGGAAAAGAAAATTAAAACAAAAAACTACATCATGTCTTTAGAAACTGATTAGGATTATTAGAGGATAATCAAGTTACTATTGTTGTAAAGCCGACAGCTAATTAGAAAGAAAATAGAGTCAACGTGATGCCAAAAGAAATGAATCAGAAAACATGACATATGATATTATTCAACTTGAAGTAGGATTTCTTCCTAGCTAATTAACTACTCCTTATTATAATTATCTGCCTCAATAATATTGTTTTTGACACAACAAAAAGAAAACACAAAATGAAAAAAAGAAGCTATAAAAGCGAATTACAAGATTTACTTGTCTTACATCTAGAGCAGTTGCAGTAATGCTAGTCTCATCAGAAACGGCACTAGTGTTAGTACTAGACAACTTGATGAACTCCAAGCACTTGGAAATGGCATCCGAATAAAACGAGCGGTTCAAGTGATAATTGTATGTCCTAATTGTCATTGATGATGATGTAGTAATATTGTTGATGTTGCCCTTGCCTGATGATGATGATGATGATGATGATGTAATATTTCGCAAATTCATCATGTGATCATGTAAGCCAACTTCCATTTACACAGACATGACAGTGATGGTGATCTGATCAAGTAGAACAACCTCACCCGTAGCCCTTCGATGCACAACCGCGGCCTTGGCTTTTTTAATCGGAAACCACCTCTCAACCTCCAGGGTTGCCCTACTATTCTTCTTCCCCTAACGCTGATCCTATTATACCTCAAATATTGACCACGATGACCACCCATCATACTAGCGTGTGTGTGTATATATATATGTTAATCACACTACTTTATAGTGATATTGCATCATGTGTATATATATATATACATATCTATAAGTAATCAAGTTAGAGTGCTTGCTGCTACTTGAAGAAATGCAATGTCTAACGAGAGTGCACTTTTATAAAAGATATTGTACTTCCATTCCATGTTTATATATATATATATATATATATATATGGAGGTGCAAAAGCTAAAACTTTTGCTGGTACTCTAAGGTCTCATCCTTCTATGGGTCATCATTTTCTCATCTGTGGACCCTCATGGGACTGTTTCTTTTGTTTCTGAGTGCTCCATTATCATTAGAAGAGACTTCTATTTTTCTGGAAAAACAAAAAAAAAAGGAGAAAAATCTTGTATCATGATTTCTCTTGTATATTTAAGTACAAAGCAGATGGTAGTGCTTCGAATGTCGTTCTGCTTAAAAATAAAAAAAAAAGGTGGAAATTGCTGGCGTTGATGAAAAATAATATGCACAAAGTATGAGCAAAGATAACAAAAGTGGTCAAACAAAATCGTAAGTAGAGTAGGCGTAAAAATGAAGGTTTTAATTTTACAGTGTTTAGCAATCTCGGTTAGAACTATAGTTGTGGTAATCAAATAAGTCTCTCGCATGTTACATTAAAAAACAAAAAATTGCTACAGTGTAAACTCTCACATTTTTCATTAAAAAGAATAAAGTTGTTATATTGTAAAGCTCTCAAACACTACACTGTTTTGAATCTAACCACATTTCCTAAACATCTTTTTAATTAGGAAATAATAATATTAAAGGCGTTATAGAATTTCCATTTTAAAATCAAACCAATCTGGCCAACGAAGCATCAAGTCTAGATCCCAAGTGGCTATCCACAAAACTTAATTTATTTTAATAATAACATGTGTAAGTGCCTAAGTGGTAGGCAAACAGAATAATGTAATGCACTTACATGCGAAATTGCAGCAAATATATTCAGCAACATCACATGCAGAGCACTCTAATTTCCTGTGGCTCTTCTTTTTTTCCCCCTCATCTCTTTTACGACAATATATCAGAGTCCCAATCCCCCACAGATTGTGTTTATAGTAGTTTTATGGTGCAAAAACGAGTGGCCACCCATTTTCATTGCAACCTCACCCGTACAACATTCCAGACTAAAGCACTATTGCTATCATCACTTACCTTTGGGGCATGTTTACAAGGAATGTAAAAGGAAAAATAATAAGATAGAAAAGAAAAGTAAAATAATAGGAACAAGCATCATTCGTTTCTTTTTTAGTATTTATTTAATTATTTTACGGTGTAATAAGAAACAATCTCGTTCATTTTTTAGTATTTACTTATTTGAAAATAAGGACCTTATTCAATATAATTATAAAAATATCATTTTCATATAACTAATAGCTATTAAATAATAACATTTGAATTTGATATCCAAGTAAATATGGTATTCATTTTCTTTGATAGAGAATCAATGCTAAAAAGTATGGAAGGATTAGTATTTTTTTTGTCATTTCGTTTATTGTGTGAGGTCCATAAAACCTTCATTATTGATTTTATAAGTAAACACATAATTTAAAAGAAAAGGAAATCACTCCTTACTTTTCCTTTTCTTCTAATGCAAGTTAAACGTCTCCAAGAAACATCTCACTCCATGTTTCATCTACATTTATCAAAATTCATAGGATGGACACTAATTTTATTAAAGCTCCAACTGTTTTGCAGGAAATATAACGACCTAAAATAATTGTCAATTCAATAGTAGGTTTAAATAAGAATTAACTAATAGAGTTACGAAGACTATTTCATGTGGGATCCATGGTAATTGCAGAGTACAAGCAGTTTGGGACACCCACACCCCCCAGAAGAAGAAGGAGGAGATGAAGAAGAAAAAGAAGAATAAGATAATGTAATCACTACATTTGATTAAAAAGATACAAAAAAAAATACGTCTTTAATTTATTGTAGACATCAATATACTTTTTAAGTTCTATAATTACAATACTACTTAAAAAAAAAAAAAATACACTTTGTTGTTGCTACCTCTGCTACCAGGCCAACTTAAAGAGCCAATGGGGATGTTTTTACCTCTCTTAGATTACGTTGAGAATTTGATGCTCTATAGCTCACTCAATAAGGATGTTTTTGCTTCTCTTAGATTACGGTCAGAGTTCGATACCCTAGAGCCCCATTTTAAGAGCAATATGGAAGTCTATTTGAGAAACTAGGTTTAGGAGCTTGCTTGCTTTGCATTTTGAAAATGGTTTTTTTTTTTTCTTTTTCTTTCATCTGAAAATTGATGTTTCATAGTACTTATAGGAATATTGGAATAGAAAATTCTTTGATTTCAGAACACAACACCCAAATCCATACATATTTTCTTCACTTGTTTTTGTTTATTCCAAAAACATAAATTTAGATTTGTTTCTCCATATGGTACAAGTAACATTATTTTTTTATTTTTAAATTATAATACCAGACTGGTGCAAAAGCTCACTACAAATCTGATGGGATTATAGAGACTACACGAGTAGCCAGTGCATAGAGGTAGTGAGCTCACAATAACATTTGGCACTAGTTATGGGATTCCAACTTCATTTGACACCTCTCCACGTGCTTACGTTCTATCCATTCAAGCCATCCATGATTTGCATAAATCTAGAATTATGAAGATTAACCCATTGGCATGAATAAGAATCATAACGGGTTAAACATCAGCTCAATTTGATCCGGACCCTTGATTTCTTACTAAAAAAAAATCTAATTCCTACCCTTGAAAAATCGATCGACTACAGACTACTAACCTAAACAAGTAAGAAAATGTTCAAACTGGTCCCTGTTCAAATGGAACTCGCACAAATAGCCGGCCATGCAGGCTAACAACAGCAGATGTGTGAAGTGGATCGATTCTTGCAGGCAAGCTCACCACCTGAAAAACACATCCAGTCACAAAACCCAAAGTAAATTACTTTCTTCAACCTGGAGAATTCATCCTTATACTGAAGCTAAGATCGCAAAATACACCAAGAAAGAACATTTCCGAAGAATTTTACAAAGATAAATACTTCAAAACAAATTTAAGGGCCTTTCACTGTACAAAATAAATCAGTTACATATTGAGGCAAGGCAGTTTCTACGCGGCTCTATTCACTAAGCAGAACCCAAGTTGTCCTTCCATTGTTCCAGCCTTAGCAAATGGAAGGATTTTGTTTCTTTGTCAATGAGCACAAGGTAGAAGTACCTTTTGAAACGGTGTAATACCCCAAGGATTGTCAAGCTGTTCTGGTTGACCCGTTATCACCATACGTCCCGCTGGATCTGATTGAACTCGGACCTAAACATTGTTTGCCATTAGTGAGTAGCACGTACAACAGAGTACGTGAACTCTTTTCTTTTCTATTCCTCTCTTTTCACCTCTAAATTTCCACACGACAGACCAAAAATAATTGCACGTAGCACTAAGAGCCAAAAGTTCGCCAAACAACAACAAGAACAATGATAATAAAGCTGTAAAGCATAAAATGAGTTGTCTCCCACGCCTACCAAAAACATTAACACCCATTACCATGGAATCAAAATGCAAATAAAAGAACCTTATCATCAAGGCCTAAAATAAATTTTTGAAATACAGGAACTGCTGCCAGAGAAGATTAAACCGTGGACTACTGAAGTATAATCAGAGAATGACAAAAAATTAACAGAGCCATTATGCACTTGCTGACACAATAAAGAAAAAAATTACCCATAAGAAAACTAACTACCACATGATCAAACAAGGGCAAAACCAACCCGGATCAGAAGAATGAAGAAATTTAAATAAGCATAAACCAAGCAGATGAGTGCAACCTCTCAACAACATGCCACCGTCAAATACCAACGATGCTATTGGTTGTTACTCAATTATCCGAAATGGTTATCAAAAAGTTGATACTACCTGAACCACAATAATGCATCTGTTTTGTCCAAGCTGACGCACACCTAATAAGTTTGAAATTGTGCTAATATCCTTTTTGTGTATTCTGATTCAGCATAAAAATAAATACCAAGAAGACACGAAAGGATAAGATAAACAGGGTATCACAGGTGCTGACCTCCTCTCGCAGAAGCCCAGGGACAAGTGCATACACCTCAAAGCAATCTTTCTGACCACAGAAGACAGTAAATTTATTTAAGACACTAACAGAATCGATTAACCAATCCATCTACAATTTGGAGAAAAATAAAATTAAGCATGATCACTAAAGCACACTTACAGTTTCCCGCACATTGATCTTTACCCAATCAGCTGGAGGCCCAATATCAACAACACTTGTGGCAACTCTACCAAATGAAAACCACAAACCCTTGATTTTGTCAGAAAAATTTGAAACATATTTATATGAATTATGCATGGATGTTTCTCCACGTTTTTTGTTTCCTTTTTTGGGTAGGAGGGAGGCAAGGAGCTAATTCCTAGGGACAGGGAGATGGTGGTGACAAATATATGTTTTCCTTCAAAAATGTAAATAGTTGCACCCTTAACCTCGACAAGAGGTTCAAATAAATTCACTGCCTCCCTAGAAAGTGCTCAGACATTTATCTTTAAGAAATCACGAACAGCTATTCTCTTAGTTCTATCATCACTAGGAAGGCAGGTTTGCGCCTCCTCCCTTGCTCTTTCCGTAAGCCAATGATTAAATTCAAAACTTACAGGAATCTTTCTTCCCCTAGTACTTCTAATTCGAAGACAATAGTATAATCTAAAATAAGTATACAGTGAGTGATGATTCAATTATTCTTCCAGTAAATGCAGACATGTAGGCATAAACAACAACATAGAGAGCTTAAATTAAGTAAAAATATTCTGGAAAGAAAGATCAGAAATCTTAACTGCTTATCTGCCGGAACAGTTCCAGTTTTATCAGCATTCTCCACATTGGTAGGTGTCTTGTGTTTCAAGGACCCTGATAGAAGAACACAGACGTAAATGCACTTTTGCATAAAACACAAACCAAAAGAGAGAATTTTCTTAGTAGGAATTTCTTACCGATGCTTTTCATATTTTTTTCACGCTTTGATGCAGAATTTATGTTCTTGTCCTGCCCACGCAAGAAAAAAGGAAGAAGAAAAGATGTTTTATTGCTGTACTACATCTATCATGTGAAAAATTTTGCTAAAACATGAGAAGTCAAGACAAAAATTTCATTTTTTATTTAACAAAATAAAAAGATACAGAACTTCAACAGACCTTAATAATAGGCTCAGCAACCTCACCATATCCAAGAAGACGTTGGGCATGCCAACCCTGCATAGCACGTGCTGCAGCATCCCTCCGTGCCCTACCAGATCCTGGAGCTTGATAGCTACTTGCCTGTACAGGAAACTAATACTTTAGCTACTATTGAGTATGAATGACGTAACCTTAAAACCGAATAGTTATTGATAACCACATCAAAAACAATACCAGTGCATTATAAATACAAAAGGAATAATAACATAAGAATAAAAAAAATGACTAGAAATCATGCAAGAAGAATTCAAAGACAATATAAGCTATTGTACACAAAAAAAAATAAGTTTAACTCAGCAGAAATAAGATTATACCACCTTTTCAATTCTGGAAGACTGGGGAAGAAATCCAACAGGAAGTTGGAGCTCACCAATTTGCCTCTTGTGCTTTTCATATTCAAGAAGGGCCTGCATCAATTGGAAATATCAAGAAATGATAAACATTGGTAAACCACACCAAACCTTGATGATAAGTAGCAAATTGTTGTATTAATATTGCTGTTACTGTAACTGCTGCTGCTGCTGCTACTACTATTGTTGTTATTATTGGTACTCCAGTAGCAAGCATCCTAGTGCCGTACTGCAAATATATGGACTAACAAAAAATTTCAAACTGCATATCAGAAAATGAAGGTTTTATGGTCTTAATCTCGCATTCCCATTCATATCCTTACAATAAATAAAGTAACAGAGGTTACCCACGGAAGTTAAGGTGCACTCAACAGATTCAAACCACATTACCTTTTCGTAAAATATGCGGAATGTCCAAGAGACTGTAGTGCAGGTTCTGAAGAAGTGAAAAAGAAAGAGATTAAGTTCACCAAGTGGAAAAACGCACTTTGCAAATAAAGGAACAGTTATTGTAATAAAGTGCGTGTGTACATATATGTAATCCCCATCATATTAATAAAGATGCTGTGAAATAAGTGTTAAATGTATATTCAGAGATTCCAGATGGCATAAAAACCAAAATAGTGCAGGTGTGGAAAACCATTTTCTTTCTTCTTCTTTTCCCCCATGAGCTCTTCGTACATATTACAAACTTGATAGGAACCCATCCCATACTAGGCCCTTACCAATTACCTAGAAACCCATAGGTAGAACTTACCCCTAAAAACTAGCTTGTAGGGGGAGGGAGCCTATAGGTTTATAAAGCCAACAACCAATCTCATACTTGGTCGATATGGAATCATAACACACCACCATGCTTCCAACACTGACGTCCATGGCGGCCCACTCTAGATAGCCCGCTCTGGCCTTCCCAGGTTGCCCCTTCCTCAATGTAGGCAGTATGTGGGGTAGGTTTGTCTTTGATACTAATTGATAGGAACTCATCTCATATTGGGCCCCTTCCAATTCACTACAAACCCATGGGTAAAACTCACGCCTAAAAACTGGCTTTTAGGGGGAAAGAGCCCATAGGTTTATAAGCCACCAACCAATCCCATACTTGGTCGATGTGGGATCATAACACAAAAAACAAAGCTTTGCAACAATAGACGTCTAAACTCAAAACATCAAAGCATTGAAGGGCTTGTATATCACCAGAAAGACAAGTAGAAGTATGTTCCTTACTTGGGGGGATGAAACGATTCTCCTACTTGCCGCCACAATTTTGATGCAGTCACCTGTGGTTAACCCATGTAAGCACTTCAATCACATTATACCCAGACACACTCCACCAATCCTTATACACTATGTAACTATTTAGCATATATAAATCTTAAAAGCATACTGTGAAGATTCCTACAAACTCATAACTTATATGTTTGGAAGACAACAAGCAGATAAGGAAAAGAAACAGATCTATGAAATGAAAATAAAGGGAGAAAACAGAAAGTGGAACTGATTGTAATAACCCCATTAAAGAAAAATTATACCTTAATAAAGCTTAAACCACTGAATTAGAAACATAGTAACTCCTCTTTTTTTGGATAAAAAAATTTCTCCAAATAAAATTTTACTAAACATTTGATCGTTGTTGTTTCTTTCTTCTTTGTTTTTCCACAGGAAAAAGCTCAACTATGTACAAAATTCCCTAATATAGGCCCCGATAGAGCTCTTATTCCTCCCTTTTTCTTCAATATTTTCTATTCTAATTTTGCAGAAGTTTCGCATTGGTGATGCCTTTAAAAGCATAATTCATAAAACAATTTGAATATATAGATCAACAACCAAGAGAAAAAAAAAATACATAATAAAAAATAAATAATAGTAACAACAGCAAGAAGGCGCAACTCACCACTTCATAGCCGCCCAATCTAATAACAGCTCTCCATAGCCTACATAATTAGAAGCAAGCAAGAAACTTAGTCCAAACATTAGGCCAAAGACAAAAATAATTTGCACATCTGAGATATAATAATCACCACCTCGTCAGACTTACTTGAGGCAATTTAGCAGTTCCCCATAAAACTTGGCGGGTTTGAATTCCAAGGCCTTCTCCAGCTCCCTCATAAAGGCGGCTTGCTGTGCTGGAGTACCATCTTCTGGTGACCCTGCTTCCTCAGCCTCTGCCATCTTTTAATTAAACCCAACAGTTGGTAGCGTAGAGGGAAAAAAAAAACAAAAAACAAAACAACAACAACTATTCAACAAATAGTTTCTGTGACGCAGCAAAATAGAAATGAAGACAAAGTTTAAACTCTTTCGAGTTAGGAGATACAAAAATCTTCAAAACATCTCTGAAATTTATTGTATCAATGAGGAAAAGTGAAATGAAATACAAAGGTGATGTGTAAATAAATTTTGATTCCATAAAAAATAATAAAATAAAGTCTGAGAGAAAATAAAGTCAGTCCTGTTTTAACGAAAATGAACTTCTAATAGGAGACCAACTTAATCCTAAATAAGACACAAAGTCTGTATTTGTATATAAAAGGAAAAAGAAAAAAACAATCAACAAGTCTAATACAAAACTCCACAACTTATTCAAATACGACTAGATAAGTAGCATAATGGTTCTGATTTAAGTTAAACTAAATTTACAATAAGTTACACTTTTTATTTATTAGATGAAGTTATGTATTAACCCATGTGAATTCAGACAGAGAAAATTAAATTTTAAAAAAATGTACCTGGATGTCATCAAACCCATTCTTGACCGCCCCCGCATTCTTATTGGGATGAGGCTTGGGAGTGGAGAATTTCACAGCATCAGCATCAGCATTTGCAGGCTGGTTTCTGTGATGGGCATTCTCAGGCGGTTCTTCTGCAGTAACACCACCTTTGGCTTCACCATTATTGTTGCTGTTGTTGTTTTTGTTGTTGTTGTTGTTGCTGTTGCTGCCATTACTTTCCTTAGCTGTTGTTGGCTCGCTAACAACAGCCATAGCCGTTTGATCATCACTTCCGTTGCCGTTGCACTTAGCAGCTTCCTCTAGTGGTTCAGTGAGAGCTGCAGCATCGCCATCATCAGCCGTTTGATCATCACTCCTATCCCTCATGACTTGATCAACGTCATCACTTTGAGCCTCCTCCTCCTCCTCCTCCTCCTTTGTCTTTGGGGGAGTATATTCAGATTCTCGCTGCTTGGAACCATTGCCCAAACCTTCACCCTCCCGCTTACTATCCTTATCCTCCATATCAATTCGATCCTACATTCCCAATATTTCAATCTTAATTATTATCTCATTATCTCTCTCTCTCTCTCACACACACTCTTATAAACTTAAAGCTCTTGGTTTCTTTCTTTCTTTCTTTCTTTTTACAGTTACAGAAATTGAAAGAAGAAGGAAATCCTGAAACTAAAACTACTAAAAGCTCAGTTTGACCAGCATCAAAGTGACAAACTTCTTAAAAAACTTAAAAGAAAAGCTATTAAAGCACCAAAATTGGAGCCTTTTGGTTTTCCTGAATTTTCCATTTTTTTAAAGACACACACACACATGTATCTCAAATGCCGCTAAACGCAGGAAGAGAAGAGACGCAACAAGAGTGAATAAAAATACAAGGAAATTGAAAAAAATAATAATAATAAAGCGCCAAAATGTGAACTTTTTTTATTTTCTAATTCTTCGGTTTCTATAATGAAGAAGATAGAATTAATTATGGAATTCAGGCAGATGGGAGAGGAGAAGCAAGAAAGCGGATAAAGGAGGAAAGGGTTAGAGAAAAACTTGCGACCTGCGAGTGGTTAAAACGGAAATGCAGGGAAATGAGAAAGAGAAGAGAGGGCGAGACGGTGTCGTTTTTAGGGCCGGAGAAATGCAGGAGTAGAAGACGGGAGGGAAGGAAAAGCAGTACCGAATTCTGAAATTATATTATATATATATTATACATATATATAAACACAAAACAAAATAGAAATCTGTTTGAACAAGGAATGTAGTAGTTGTGGTAGTACAAGTACCTGCTGCTGCTGCTGGTGGTGGAAATGGAAATGGCAAATCAGAAAGGAGGGAAAACGGAAATCCGCCCCCACGGCTCACGGCTCTCCCTCGTTTAATGCTCTCTGGGCTTAGGCGCCTTTGATTTGACTCTTCCCCATTTTTCACTTCTTCTTTTTTTCCCCTACAGCATTAATAATGGTGTAATTACATAGGTATCCCTTTCGGCTCACTTCTATATTTTTTTCCTTGGAAAATCTCACCCCTATTTTGCAAAACTTTCTAGGGTGCCTGGCATCATAGTTAAAACCGTTTTTATTGTAGTATTTAAGAGTTATATATTGTAGTATTTTTTTTATTTTTATCATAACATATAAAATTTTACACTGTTTATAATTGAGAAAATAGTCCTGATCACTTTCTGCCAAGTACTCTCTTAAATTCAAAAGACATGTTGCAATTTGATCTTTCTTAGTCCATGAGATGTAAGAAAAATACAAAAATACCCTTAAAGAGTTTCTGAAAATTATTTGAATTGAACTCAAAATTGGTTTCACTAAATAGATAAAACAACTCAAACAAAACCACCACCCCAAGTTTCCAAAAGAAAAAAAAAAACATTTGAAGTGTGTTTGACAATGTAGTTTGAACAAAAAGATAACGATTTTATTATAACATGTGAGAGCTTTACATTGTAGCATATTTTTATTTTATTTTGTGACATACAATAACATTACACTGTAGTGGCTTCAATTATGTAGTTAGAACGATATTGCAAAATGCACTCTTAACATATAAAACAAGATAATATGATCGGTTATCATGACAACTAATACAATGTGATGATGCCAAAAGTATAATCTAATATTGTAATATTGTCTGAAAATAGCAGGGGAAAAATGATAAATGGCAATAACTTTGCTTAATTGTTATGAAAAATGATAATAGCAAAAATAAATGATGAATTATCAATGACACTTTTTTAATTTTCTTAAAATAATTTTGAGTATTTAGATGATTTTCAATAAAGTCACTAAGACAAATCATGACATGACAATGTTACTCCATAAACAACACCAATTTTGCGAGGTTATTGTTGGGGAAAAAAGGTTTAGGTTAGATTCAGGTCAATAAAAAATTAACACAAAATTTGAGAGTTTTGAGGTTGAACCAGCTTAACTCCAACACAATACAAAGCCCATGAAACATATTTAAATAGTATATTTGACATCACATATTATAGACTTCATTATGAACTTGAAATATTGTATTATTTGTTTTCATAATTATTTACTCTAATTTGCTTCCTTTTTCATTTTCCTGAAAAGCATACATAATTTGTTTAATTGTGATAGATGTTATTATATTTTAGCATGCTAGGAACTTTTAGTTCTTTATATTATGTGTATGAAAAAAAAAAAATCAACAAAAGTATATGATTTTTACGCCAATTTTGAATTCATAAGTCACTTTTGTATCACGTTGCATTCGTGTCGTGTTCTTAATTAATTTTCAAATCATAGGTAGTTTTTAAATTAGGTGAATGGAGACAACCAAGACACAATAAATGGCACAAATTGTTACCTCTAACTTTCAAGTGGGAAGAAAACCTCTCATCAAATTTTCTCAAATTTCAGTTAACTAGGCCATTGTTTTCTTTTGAAAAGGTTAATCTAATTTTTTTAATATAAAAAAAGAGTTGAGGAAAAATTACACGATAATTTGAAAATAAAAGAGAGACAAATTTTTTAGAACACCGCGAGGAATTAATTTTTTGGATTTAAAATTTTATTTCAGTAACAATAAAATATTTAATGAAACTGTAATTTTCCATTATGCCCCTAAAATGAGGGACAAACTATTAGAACGTTTTAGAGCATGTTGTAAGAATATAGTACAAATTAACGTTAAATCTTTACATTGTAACAATTTAAATTTTGTGAGAGAACACTTTTATAATGTTAGTGTGAACCAAAATATTTTAGTTTAAAATATGTTCTTAAACATGCCTTTACTATTGAAAAGGTTGTTGTGTTGAAATTAAAAAGTGGAGGATCAAAGGGTTACACAAAAACCGCCTGCTACTCGCCAACCATCTTGCCCCACTTGCAATTTGTAGGTCTACGTCGACAACTCGTTCGTCAATATACATAGATGGGTGGGCAATGGGTTTAATGTTGGGCAATGGGTGGGCAATGGGCTATCTAAAAAAAACTACAAATTTTAAGCTTAGATTGATTTAGGCTATGAAAAAAATAATTGTAAAGAATGTTATAGCCGCGTCATCGTTTATATTAAAAATATATAAATGTACCTTTAACATATTGTCCAATATCTCAAGAGAGAGATATAAAGAAAGAGAGAAGAAAGAATGAAAAAACCGAATTTAATTTATGGACATTTTGGTTAGTATATAAAATATTACTCACGTCACTTTAACATATTTTTAAATAAGTTTTAAATATGTGATATAAATCATTTCAATTATAAAATAAGTGATAAATAACATAAATATCTCTTTAACTTTTTTTTAAAAGAGTATCTCTTGTTTTGGTGTCATGTTCAATCTAAACATGTCTGCCAATTCTTTTTATTTATTTATTTATTTATTTTGACCTATCTGTTTTTTTGTCAGGGAATTTCCAGCCCTAAATTTAATAACGAATTCGTTTGTTTTTCCAGAGTTCACATTCCATAAGTTGCCCCTCTTTTCTTCTCACGATAAAAAAAGAAATACCCCTCCTCCAACCTCCGCCTCGTCGCCGACTCCCTCCCTCTGCCTACTGCGCCGTCGGCCCCTTCCGCCTCTAGTCGGCAGCCCTCAATCTCCGACAATGTAAGACGTTTTATTTTTAGGTTTTCTTTTGTATTGGGTTTTTTCAATTTTGTAAAATCATGGTTAATTGGTTTTCTTCTTTTCTTGTCTCTTGGTCCAGCGTTTTTCCTCTCATTGGAGCTTCAAATTCCAAGTCGCAGCCTGCTAGCCAACCGACCAAGCGAGCACCAAGCAGCCAGCCAGTCAGCGTTTTTCCTCCAAGGTTTATTTTATTTTATGTTTAGAACTGAACTTAGTTTTTTTTTTTAACATTCAATTGAACTTGTGATATTGTGATTGAAGTTTGAACTAATTGTATTTTTTTTTTTAAGTTTTTGATTGTCTTCTTTTATCGTGATTGTGAAGTGAAGTTTGAACTCTGTTAGTTTTTTTTAGTTTTCTTTTATGCTGATTGTCTTCTCTTAGTGTTCTTTTATACTCGTGATATTGTGATTGAAGTTTGAACCGATTGTGAAGTTTGAAGTTTGAACTCTGTTTGAGTGGTTTCAGAAATACTCCTACTGTGTTGTCGTTTCTCTTGAGAATGAGATCCCTAATATCTAGTTAGGCATCATTTCACTAACTTGTCCACGTTTTCACTGAATTAAGAGTGCTTCATGTAAAAAAAAAAAAAAGGCGCTATGAAAATGATAAGAATTAATTGTTTCATAAACTGTTAAATGCTTAGGACCACAACTTGGTATCTACGCTCATTGGCATCTTAGTGTTTCAAAGTATATGTTGGATTACAATAAATTATTGAAATTACTCCTAGTTCGATTAGAATAAGGTTGTATACTTTTCATTTTTTTCAAGTTTAGATGTACTTGAACAGTTGAACTTGATGTTTTAGCAACAAAAGGGGACAAACTCAAACTACAAGTTTCAATGTTAACAAGAATAATTCATTTTATGACTTACTATTTTAAAACATATCCAAAGTATATGCAATTCTAATTTTTCCACAAATTTTCCTTAGGGCTTTTTTTAAGCCAAAAAAAAAACATTGGGCCAATAGTAGAGGCCCAACCGCTGAAAACTGCCCGTGCCCGCCAAAAACTGCCTGCAGTTTCACAGGCGGTGTGCGGGTTGCTTAGCCGCCAACCTGCCTTCCAAAAAAAAACCGAACTGAAATCGCCAACCCATCTGTTTGTTCACCCTGACTGTTATCCACTTAAAAGTTTGGGATCAATGATCTGAAATTACGAATTACTCTTTCAAGTATATAAGGAAAATTTTTTATTTTTTTGTTCCCCGACCCTGAAGGACGAAAATCTGTTTGCATTATTAATAAAAAAAGAGGACGAACACAGGGGCTTTAGGATTTGCCAAGATTGGGGATTCCTTGATGACTGTAATACCCTCTGATAGATCTTTGCCAGGTTCTCAGCGATTTATTATTCTACTTCTTTCTTTGCCGATTTGTTTATTTATTTTTTGTTCGTTGTGACTTTATTGATGATTTGTCTGTTTTCTTTTTCTTCCCTGATCTCTAAATCTGGATTGGAATCAAGCTATATTCGCTGCCAATGAAACTGAATAATTGTATGAATTCGAAAGGAGTTTAAGCATTCAGCTTCTAGATTTGATTTTGTTTGCTTCAAGTTTTTTATGTTTAATGCTTATTTTACATGCTAGTGTTAGGGTGTGTGTTTTTTTATTTTTTTTTTTTGAATTGATTCTAACGATATTTATGTGAATGATGATGTAGGTTGGAAGAAGTGATGGAAGAAGAGAAGCATAAATCCAGGAGAGAAGAGTCGGAGGATACGAGGAGGAGCCACCTCTCTAAGGAGAGGAATGGAGAGAGGCACAAGGATAAGAAAAGCCGTGAGAGAGGGCGTTCTGATTCTGATGATAGTTATGATAGAGGAAGGAGCAGAGAGAAGGATATGCACAAAGACAGGGACAAGGATAGGGGAGAGAGAGAAAGAGAAAGAGAGAGAGGCAGAGAGAAGAAGAGAGACAGAGATAGAGATAGGGAAAGGGAAGGGGACAAGGAAGATAGGGAGAGGGAGAAGGAGAAGAGGGAGAGGGCAAAGGAGAAAGAGAGGGAGAGAGAGAAGAGGGAGAGGGAGAGAGAGGATAAAGACAAGAAGAGGGAAAGGGAGCGGAGGGAACGCAAGAGGGAGAGGGACAAGGAGAGAGAGAGGGAGAGAAGGAGCACCTATGAGAGGGAAAAGCATCAGCGGGAAGTGGATAGTGACAATAGCAGTGATGATGCTAGGGAAGAACGTGATAAGAAGCATCGAAGGAGAGATGATAATGACTACAAGGAGAGGGAGAGGGAGAAGGGAAGAGAGCGTGTACGGAGCAATAGTAGGCGTGAAGAGGGTCCAAAATCAAAGATTGTTGAGGATGATTTGGATAAAAAGCCGACGCATGAAGAGGAGTTGGAAGCCGAACAACATAAGTTGGATGAAGAAATGGAGAAGCGGAGAAGAAGAGTTCAGGAGTGGCAAGAGTTAAGGAGAAAGAAGGAGGAAGCTGAAAGAGAGAAGCATGGGGAAGCAAATGTTGAAGAGCCCAAGTTTGGCAAGACATGGACCCTTGAAGGTGAATCTGATGATGAAGAAGTGCCTTCTACGGGAAAAATAGAAATGGCTATGGACATTGTTGGAGAAGCCGACCGTAACAACGGAGTTACAGATGAAATGGCAACAGATTTTGAGAATGGATCTGCTCAATCAGCTTTGCAAAAAGGGGTTGATGGGACTTCTGGGGATGAGGAAATTGATCCTTTAGATGCTTTTATGAATTCTATGGTTTTGCCTGAAGTTGAGAAATTAAATAATGCTTTGGAACCTGCAAGTGTTGATGGTAAGAGTTCAGACTTGAACAAGGATAAAAAGGATGATCGAGGCAAAAATGAACAGTGGAAGAAAGGTTCTAATAAATCTATGGGCAAAATAATTCCTAGGGAGGATTCTGAATCAGATTATGGGGACGTTGAAAATGACGGGGATCCATTAGAAGATGAAGACGATGACGAGTTTATGAAAAGGGTAAAGAAGACAAAAGCTGAAAAGCTTTCTATTGTTGACCATTCAAAAATTGATTATAATTCATTTAGGAAGAATTTCTATATTGAAGTAAAAGAGATCTCAAGAATGACTCCAGAAGAGGTTTCTGTGTATCGGAAACAATTGGAATTGAAGTTACATGGTAAGGATGTCCCAAAGCCAGTGAAGACCTGGCATCAAACTGGACTTACAAGTAAAATATTGGAGATAATAAAGAAGCTTAATTATGAAAAGCCAATGCCAATTCAAGCTCAGGCTTTGCCCATAATTATGAGTGGTCGAGACTGCATTGGCATTGCGAAAACTGGCTCAGGCAAAACATTGGCATTCGTACTTCCAATGCTGAGGCACATAAAGGACCAGCCTCTTGTGGTTGCTGGAGACGGGCCTATTGGGCTTATAATGGCACCTACCCGGGAGCTTGTGCAGCAGATTCACAGTGATATAAAAAAATTCTCCAAGGGACTAGGTCTTAGGTGTGTGCCTGTATATGGAGGCTCTGGCGTTGCCCAACAGATAAGTGAATTGAAGCGTGGTGCTGAAATTGTTGTTTGTACACCTGGTAGGATGATTGACATACTTTGCACAAGTGGTGGAAAAATTACAAATCTTCGTAGGGTCACTTATTTGGTCATGGATGAAGCTGATCGAATGTTTGATATGGGTTTTGAACCTCAAATCACTCGAATTGTTCAAAACATTCGGCCTGATAGACAAACTGTACTCTTTTCTGCTACTTTCCCTCGTCAGGTGGAAATCTTGGCGCGTAGAGTGTTGAACAAACCTGTGGAAATACAGGTGGGTGGAAGGAGTGTTGTGAACAAGGATATAACACAGCTTGTTGAAGTGAGACCCGAAAATGAAAGGTTTTTAAGATTGTTAGAACTACTTGGGGAGTGGTATGAGAAAGGAAAAATTCTTATATTTGTCCACTCGCAGGAAAAGTGTGATGCTTTGTTCAAGGATCTGCTGCGACACGGTTATCCTTGCCTCTCACTTCATGGGGCTAAGGATCAAACAGATCGTGAATCAACCATTTCCGATTTCAAAAGCAATGTTTGCAATCTGTTAATTGCAACTAGTATTGCCGCCAGAGGTTTAGATGTCAAGGAGCTTGAACTGGTGATTAACTTTGATGTTCCCAATCACTATGAGGACTATGTTCACCGCGTCGGTCGAACAGGTCGAGCTGGCCGTAAGGGTTGTGCCATAACTTTTATCTCGGAGGAAGATGCTAGATATGCTCCTGATCTTGTTAAGGCACTGGAATTTTCTGAGCAAGTCGTTCCTGATGACCTAAAAGCTCTTGCTGACAGTTTCATGGCAAAAGTGAATCAGGGACTCGAGCAAGTACATGGGACTGGTTATGGGGGAAGCGGTTTTAAGTTTAATGAAGAGGAAGATGAAGTGAGGAGAGCAGCGAAGAAAGCACAGGCCAAAGAGTACGGTTTCGAAGAAGACAAGTCAGACTCAGAAGACGAGGAGGGTGTCCGGAAGGCAGGTGGTGATATCTCGCAGCAGGCTGCACTTGCTCAGATAGCTGCCCTTGCTGCTGCCTCCAAAGCTGCCGCTACAACTGCAATGCCCACCCCTATTGTTCCTGGGCAATTGCTTCTGAATGGCGGGCTACCCGTTTCTCTTCCGGGTGTTCTTGGTCTGTCGTTACCTGGAGCAGCAACAGTGATGCCTGGAACGGGGCTGCCTGTTGCCGCTAATGACGGCGCAGCCCGGGCATCAGCGATTGCCGCAGCCATAAACTTGCAGCATAACCTGGCAAAGATCCAAGCTGATGCAATGCCTGAACACTATGAGGCAGAACTGGAGATAAATGATTTCCCTCAGAATGCTCGGTGGAAGGTCACCCACAAGGAAACTTTGGGACCTATATCGGAGTGGACGGGAGCTGCAATTACTACCAGGGGGCAATACGTCCCGCCTGGCAAAGTCACAGGACCAGGAGAACGCAAACTTTACTTGTTTATTGAGGGTCCTAGCGAGCAATCGGTGAAGAAAGCTAAAGCAGAATTGAAACGTGTTCTGGAAGATATTACACACCAGGCCTTATCACTCCCAGGTGGAACACAGCCAGGCAAATATTCCGTTGTTTAAATGTAAGATCTTGCTCCTGATTTTACTTAAAATCATTTGCATATGCTGTATTTGTGTTAGAGTCTCCAGGTACCTAATTCCATATAGCAATTCTAACAAAGTAACAATGTAGTATTTCTTTTTATAGGACTACGTTAAGTAATTTCTTTTCACAAATTTTGTATTTGGCGTATTCAACAAGCATGTTTTGACTCCCTAAATAAATGGTATCCTGCTGTTTTCTTCTACTCTCTCCATTTTTGTTTTTCAATATATGTGGTGAAATTATGTTTACCATCATTAAATGATGTGGCATCTTGGTTTGCTTTGAAGTATTAGAATTTCATTCCCATTGGGCTCGAATTTTCACCTCTTTCGATTTTTCTACTTTTCTTTTCTTCTTTTTTTTTTTTTTTTTTCCTGTCGTTTCCAATGGTGCGAGGATGTTTTAAGCATGTATGCTCGCATGTTACGTTTTGTCACTGCCCATCATCTTTGGTAACGCAGTCTCCGCTCTTCCAGAGATACGATCATGGTGCGGCTGTTTCCTTACATGCCTCTTTTGCTTAAACGGATGAGTTCAGGACTATATCTCCGCACCTGTTTTCTTTGCTTTGTATGAGTCAATGGTTTTGTTATTTGAAATATTTGTTTAATTTGTTTAGTTGTTTTTGCTTTCCAGGTTTTGGAATTGCAGGAGCCAATTTTTGATAAAAGTGCAGTCTCGTGATTAAGGAGTTGAATGAATATTAATCGAGGATGATCAGTAGTACAAGGGCGGTGATATCTTGGTTTTCGGCTGATGTGGACTGCTGAAAGGTGACGTTAATTGCTGCTCTGCCTTTTAAGGGATGGAATCTGTGGCAATCTCCTATCTATAATATACATATATATACTTTTATATCAGAAAGCGCTTCAACATATTTACCTTGGGATCTGCTGGTTGAGGCTGCTCTTGACTCGTTTAGTTTATCTTTTTACTAAATATTTCCCTTTTTTTTTTTCTTGCCAGGAATGCCTTTATGGTCGGTAATGGCTATTGGATTTGTAATTTGTGATTGTAGTGCAAATTTCTCTCTATTGTTCTCTCTCTAATGATAATCCTGTGGTTTAGTAACAGCGAAGCTTTCTAATAGATTTGTTTCTGTTTTTCAGCCCAGGCAATGGGAAACAGAAGATTGTTAGTGGTAATCATGGTTTCATCATGTTAGGATTCTTTTATAATGCTTTAGTTTCAGCCAATCGCAGGGGGATGCGGCATCAGCATACTCGGAGAACTGTCCTCGTACTTTCAAATTCAAGCGGAGGCGGGGTCGGATTCCGGTGTGGATTTACCTACCGCTGGACTGAGGCTGCAACCACTTGAATGGCTGTGTTGATGTGGAGCCAAACCAGAGGATGGTTGTTCATTGAACCCATTTGGTTGGTTAACTGTACATGTCTCTTGCGCTCGCTAGAGATTGTTTAAACATAATGACACTGAAACAAAACACAACTTTATTATTCTGCTCCTATCTAATCCAAAATATCCATTGAAGAGAACCAATCGTTCAAAACACGTTCTTTAAACTTTCCATTACAAACTATAAAAGTTTAAAATATCGTGTTTTGAATCCATAACCATACGGATTTGCTAACTAGGAGGAAAAAAAAAAGTATTAGTTTCTCTGCAAAAAAAGCGTAAAGTCAAAGTTAAAGAGGAATCAAAAAGTTGTGGCAGAGAATCTTAAAATTCTTAATTAGTCAGTATGCTGTAAAGACTAATGGATCTTGATTCAATCACTACTGACAAGTGAGCTCATTAAAAAACAACAAAATAAACTTAAAATCACGGTAACTAAACACTATCTTCAATCTAAAAATCTAAAAGTGCAATTTACAAGAATATTCTTTAAATGTCTTTAACTTATTAAATATGTTTTTTAACATACTTTTTATTAAAACTGTCTTTTGAAGAAAAATTAATGATTTATTAAAAATTTAAGTTATTTTTTTTTCACGAAAGGAATAAAAAGAGAATTAAGATTTTTAATTTTTGATATGAATTATAATAGATAAAATAATAAATGTATAATTAATATTTTAAAAAATAAAATAAAAAAATAAACAGTTTTAAAAAGTTGAGAGGAGAAGGACTCTAAGGGAACATTCACGTAGTTTTCTCCATGTAAAACTCTATCCCAGGAAGCCCACCCCAATGACAGCACCGGCCCACTCCTCCAACGACGGCGCCAGCGAAATCACCCTTAATTGACGACGGAGCGACCTCATTCCTTCTCCGCTGCCAGAGAAGCATGCCTTAAAAAAAACTTAATACACAAACCCTAAATCTCAAATTTGGCTTTATCAACCAAAAAAAAAAGAAGAGATCCATGGTTGCTGTCAACAGCTCCGTCAATGGGATCCGCCTTGTCGCTACCCCCGAACCTTCATTGTCAGCAAATTTTCGTCGCCATGTTGGTCACTCGTTAAGCATCTCATTGCCGAGAGGCCCATCAAAGTTCATGTGCGAGAGGGCAACAGCGACGGAAGGAGATCCGGATATCGATGGGCCAAGATGAATCGGCGGAGGTTTGGGACTCAGCGATGGGCTTTGTGGGCTTCTCGACGGGCTTCACTAGGGTTGCGACAGACTACGGTTGAAAACGATGCTCCGGTGTCTGCTGTCGACAGAAACAATAACATTTAAGAGAGGAGGAGTGTTGGTGAGGAAGCTTCGATGTGGGACCTTCTGGTGATGGTCTTCTCTCGGGAAGATGAAAACTCAAATCTTGAGGTTTTTTTTTTTTTTACGTGTAAAAAAAAAATTGTTTTGTTAAATGGTCCTTATCTTTTTTTACTATTAGATTTTGATCTAATGATGCTTATTTATTTTCCATCGACGGGGAATCTATACTTTCCCCACCATAGTTTTTTTCACCAAAAAGGGAAAAAAGCATAACTAGTTCTTTGCTTTCGAACTTTTATGCCAGCTTGCCTGCTGTGAAGTGATGCCGATGGGTGTGGGGCCCTTTGGCTGCGGGGCCAATGTTTATTTCCCCGTCAGATTCATAGTACATTATGTCAAATACAAAGAAAGGTAATTCATAGGATGAGATCCCCACAGGCTAAAGTTGCAATCAATGATTTCACAAGTGGAGTTTCTTCCAAATTTTTATACAACAATAAAATCAAAACTGAAAAAAAAAAAAAGCAAATTTAATCAACCTTGTTGACAATACGATCGTTTATGATTATATTTTGTTAGTGAGTATTCCCCATTTTTTTTATACCATATTATAATATTCTCCTTTTTTTCTTCCCGACGTGCGTGATAATTGAGAACTAAAGAATGAATAAAGATGTTTGACCTTTTTGATTGATTGCAAGGGCCAAGTTGGAGACGTCTCTTTGCATAATACCCAAAGAAAGACATGGTTATATTTGATGTCATGCACTTGCTAGTTAACTGGCAACTATAAAGCAAACACAATGCCACTGGCCGACTTATTTGACCAACTCCCATTTGGAGAAATTATTATACACACACAAAAAAAGAGAGAGATAAGGCCTTAGTGCTTATATATATATTGCTTTAGACTGTATTATAATCATATTAGAACAAAGAAAATATGCATATTTAGTGAATTTTCATAAATGTATAACGTTTAAAATTGTACAATTTTAAGAATAGTATGTGCATAAATTTAATTAACAACGTATGTAGGCAGGCAGCATGTTGTTAACATATGTTTGGAGTATGTTGTTGGGTATCTTACAAATATATGGACGAGTATTTTGAATTTGTTTGCAAATGAAATACGTCTCTTTCTGTTTTATTCACCAAATTAATTGGATGCGTCATATTTGTCTTATTCATCTAAATTGCTTATACTTAGCCACAGTTGACCTTCCCTTCAAAATTAAAATAAAAAATAAAATCCTAGAAGTGATATGAAAAGGTTGCTTCAAATATTAGTTGTTCTTATAATTATCTCTATTCAATATTAAATTTTTCTTTATATAATATCACCAATCTCTTTGTGTTTGCGTGGAAGGAAAAAGAGTGTGCCCGTGAAGGACGCTATAATTAAAAAAAAAAAAAAAAAGTAAGGGGAATATTTGATGTCATGCAAAAAAGAAGCACAAACTATGCCCGACTTAATTGACCACCAAAAAAAAAAAAAAAAAAAAACTCTTTTGACGTCCTGTGCTTGTTTCATATCATCACAAGGACGGTCCTTGAAAGTCTTGCAAAACAACAGATCCTGTTTGCCACCTCTCTGTCTATACGGCTTCAACTTGAAGTCTCATTGATTTATTTCGTCTAATAAAAAATGCGGAAAATTGGTTTGAGCGACTCTTTAAATAAATATAACAACTTTTTAAAATTAGACAAAGCATTACCCATGCTTAAAAATCAATGGCATATTTGGTGGAAAATAAAATCTCCTAGTTTTTAGCCTATAAAAAACACTTTTTTCCCCTCAAAAAACATGAGCCCAACTTAGCCCTTGTTTTCCTTCCTTTCAATGTAATGGATCGGCCAGTTTTTTAATTTTGAAAAGTTTAAGCTATTAACTTAAACTTAACCCGTAAAAAAGCCATTTAGTTATATATCCCCAAAAAAGCTCTCATTTATTATCGATAATGATAATAAATAAATGTGCGTTCCCACCGGTGGGGTAAAAAAGGCCCCCAACAATTATTATTATTATAATTATCTCCAAATAAAATTATTACTTTAATTGTTATTATTGTTGTTGGTCGTGGTGGGAGTGGGGGTGTACAGGTTTGCTACATAAAATCATAAATCACAAAATAGGCAAGCGCACGCGGTGACAGCAAAGGAAATTAAGGAATGGCAACGGCGTGTTGAACTTGATATGATATCAGTTCCCACGTGGAATGTCTTTAACAAATGTTGAATATATTATCTCAAAAAACAAATGTTCAAATATTTGAATGGTTGGTTGATTGGTTCTACTGCAAAACCTGCGCTCCTTTCCTTACCACCATATCCTACGCCTTTTATTTCTCTCTTCTCTCTTTCTCTGATTCTTATCTGCTGCCTTAATTTAAAAACACAAAAAAAATCTTCTCTTTTTTGTTCTTTCTTCTTCTTGTTGTGTCTGAACAATATTTCTTCGTCAACTTCTTCGACGACGAAGCTGCAGTTTAATTAATGTCAAGGTCGCCAATACATTCATCCTATTAATTAATATTACACTTTGTGAATATAGTTTTTCTTTTTATTCTTTTCCTTTTAATTTGTTTATTCATATTACGAAACTGCTTGGTTCGTGTAAGATTTTAAATGCAATCATCTTCCTGAGATTTGAATTTTAAATTTATTATAGATCTTAAACAAATAACAAGGGGAAATAAGTCTATCTTGTCTTTCGTGTAGGATTCGAAAGGACTTTTTTTTATTTTTTAATGAAAGGATTCGAAAGACATTTATGGTACATTACTATAATTGCGTAATATTTAAATCTGTGGTGTAACACGTTATTAATATTATATATATATCTGTAATTTGGTGTCGTATTTATCTATTGTTTAAATTTTTGAGTATAGGATTCAAGTGAAGTAATTTGGTTGGAGTGGATTTGGATCAAACGAAATAAAGGAAGAAGAAAAAGAAGAAGAATGGAGATTTTGGGACTGTTTGTGACGGCAACAATTCCAGTGTTGAAAGTGCTTCTGATTACAGCATTGGGTTCGTATCTTGCTCTGGATCATGTTGGTATTTTGCCTGAAGATGCCAGAAAACATTTGAACACCGTAAGTACTAACGACGAAGTTAACAATGATTACGACATTCACAGACAAATTTTGAGTTGAGTTGAGTTGGATCTGTTCTTGTCTTGTTTTGTGTGAAGTAGCTGTTGTAGATATCATTTTAATAATTTGTTGTTGTGAGTGAATAGGTTGTGTTCTATGTATTCAATCCTGCACTTGTGGGCTCCAACCTCGCCAGCACTTTGACATACGAAAGCATGATTAAGTTGTGAGTTAGTTCCTAATTATTAGTTGTTGTCATTATTTATGTGTGTGTGTGTATATATCTATATATAATTGAGTTTTAACTTGTAGGTGGTTTATGCCTGTGAATATTCTAATCACATTTGTAGCCGGATCAATACTTGGGTGGATTGTTATCCAATTCACAAGACCTCCTCAACACTTGCGAGGCCTTATTTTGGGTTGCTCTGCTGCTGGTAATTACTAATTACTAATATTAATATAATTCACATTCACATTCCTTCTGTTGTCCTGTGTTATACTCTCTTCTAAAATTAAATCATTTATGAAATTCATGGGAACAGGAAACCTGGGGAACATGCCCCTTATTATAATCCCAGCGCTTTGTAAAGAAAAAGGAAGCCCTTTTGGTGACCCTGATGTCTGCTATACTTATGGAATGGCTTATGTTTCCCTTTCAATGGCAGTAAGTTCCATTTTCATTTCTTTTTTTTTTATTATTTTTTTTTACACAAGGAAGATTTCATGTGTGCTTAAACAATTCAAGATTTCATGTGTTTCTGTTCCAGTTTCTTGTTACTCCCTATTTATCCATATCTGTACGGTTTAAATTACATTCTACTTGTTTTTGGATCAGGTCTTGTTTGCTTATTTTTAGTTTTTTGGTTGTGATGAATGTTCAGATAGGAGCCATCTATTTATGGTCTTTTGTGTATAACATCGTCCGAGTATCATCAAAAAATGCCAAGGATTCCATCACGAAAGACTTTCCGGTCCGTAACTCCTCTGAACCGGACCTAGAAGGTTCTATAGAACCACTACTGTCGTCAACCAAATTGGCACAACCAGGGGATGATTCAGATTTCCATGCACTACCCCTTATTATAACCGAAGGAAGAGCTGAGGTAGCAGTTCCAGAAAATCGTTTAGGCATAACTCATCGTTTGGGAATGCTGGTTAGAAACCTTAATCTGAAGACATTATTTGCGCCTTCAACTACTGGCGCGGTACCATTTCTTTCTAGTTTTAGCCACATTAATATGTTTTGTTTGTGCATCTAGAAGTTCCTTTTTCGGCTGCAGCATTCTCACTCTTTTCTCTTTTGATAGGTTGTTGGATTTGCAATTGGACTCATTCCTCAAATCCGAAAGGCCATGATAGGAGCCAGCGCTCCACTTCGAGTGATTCAAGACAGTGCTACCTTGTTGGGGTATATGACATTGCCTAACAATCTGTGTTTGTTTTGAGTATATTAGCCAAAGTTTGACTAGTTTACACTTCGCATTTCATATCCCTGTTCTATAGACTTGGATTTTCACTTTTAAATCACTCTTTTGTGAATACAGGGATGGAACCATACCAGCTCTCACGCTTATAGTAGGGGGAAATCTTGTTAAAGGTAGTATGAGGCCTTTCTTCCAATAACTTCCTTTTTTCCAACTGAATTTGATAGAACCAGTAAAAGAATCTTGTTTTCAATTTTTTTTTTTTTTTTCAATTCAGGTCTGAAAGGGGCAGGAATGCAGAGATCTCTTCTTGTTGGCATTATAGTTGCTCGTTATGTCGCACTGCCTCTAATAGGCATATTGGTTGTTAAAGGGGCAATTCATTTTGGTTTGGTGCATTCTGATCCATTATATCAATTTGTTCTTCTTCTGCAATTTGCAGTTCCACCTGCCATGAACATGGGTACAGTAAAACTATCCTCATTCAAAGAAAATCATTCCACATTTTCACACGTTAAAGATGTTCAGCGTTGAATCGTTTAAATTCCCATTTTAAAACTTTGAACACACTTTTACTCTTTTAATGCAGGAACTATAACTCAACTGTTTGGAGCAGGAGAGAGTGAATGTTCTGTTATCATGTTGTGGACTTATGCGTTGGCATCAATATCACTTACTTTCTGGTCCACCTTCTTCATGTGGCTTGTGGCATGAAGTTTGAACACATTCACTTGTGTCCATTTTTTAACGCAAACAGGGCATGACACAAGGTTGTGTGCGCACGCACAGCAGGCGACAAAGCTAGAGGCATTTGAGCATCATCTTAAATTGCTCGAGAAAGAAAAGCACTGGATAGAGATAGATTACATTAGCCAAGTGATTAGAAGAAAGCGATTTGATTGATCACCTATTTATTTGTCATTTGTGCTTAGAAAAAGAAAGATCCAATTATTTTTTGACCCAACTACTTCGTGTGTTACAATTTTTGACATGCTTTTTAGTAAGCGGTTTCAAAAATGTCGTATACGTGTGTATATTTAATTTTCTTTTTTTTTTTTGTGTTTTTCACTTACCAATTTTTCCTATTAAGATTTTTGTCAAATGTGTTTCACTTATCACTTTTGACTTTGCTCTCTCAGTAGTAAAGTAGAGCTTAAGAGAATAACGTGGAACAAAAACACCCAAATCTGATTTCATTTGTATGTGCAATAAAACTTTCAACTGAACTGAAGCAGACATTACTACATAGCATTTTTTTTCTTTTTTTCCTACAAGACAAAATATTAGCAAACTAAAAGGAAAATGCTTGAGGAAAGCAAATAGCATAACAACAGAACTGTTTAAATGTGACACCCGTTATTCTTCTAACGGGTATTGAGGTAATTAAATTAATTTTTAATGTATAAAAAAAATTGCTTCATTTAAATTTATTTTATAATATTTATTTTTATCTATTTTTAAATTTTCTAAAATTCTCCTATATTTATTTAGTATGATTACTAAAAAGTCTTAGAACTTCTAATAAATCTCAAAAATGTCATATTGGCATTATGTGTGTTAAAGTCTTTAGATGAGACATAAGGATATCTTTTCCAACTACTCTTGACCCTCATTTTCTTTATTTCCTCCGTGACATGCTTCAACATGTCTCCTCTATAATTGTTTCTATCACTTCTCTTCAAAGACTTCATCTTTTCTTCCTTTCTCTTCCACGGTTCCCACACTCTTCTTCTCATTTCTTTGCTGAAGCAAAATACTTAGAGAACTTCTTCAAGGCAGCCATAAAAATCAGCCACCATCACCTCCATTTGAGCAAGAATTTCAGTCATACCGAAGTAAAGGAACCTGTTTTGAAGCCATTTCAAGCTTCCAACTAACCATAATCCGAGGATCAAGGGAGTATGGAGCTAACGTTAATTGATTCCAGGATTAAGAGACTGTTGATAAGCTTAAAAGGTAGGGATTCTATTACTCATCTTTTGTGAGGTTTTTATAGAATTAAAATTGATTGTTTTGCTGCAATATATATATATCTATGTTGAACTGATATTATATGTGTATCACATATGAAACTATGACATGGACTCGTCTTGTATTGTACGGCGAGGAACATAATGAATTGACACATGTTATAAATTGAGAAGCATGGTTAGGAAAATTAACTCTATTAATAATGATTTAATATAGAGAAATTGTGAGACATGAAAAGGGCGACGGTTACGTCCTTGGGCATGAATACCCTAAAAGGTAAAATAGGGGGAAGGTGATGACGCTTCCTTGGGTTGAAAGTCCCAGAACACACTGTACAGGAATCGATTTGGTGAGGACTCGGGGCTTGATGTCCCCTCACCGGAACACCCTTGGAATGTTTATAGGGTGATCAAGTGCGCCCATTTGGGTTTCGATGAGTTGAGTGATACTCAATTTAACATGGATACCTAGGAACAATGATGATTGGTAATATTTGTATAAATGTGTAATTATGACACTTGGTAATGATTAACTACGGTATCCATAAGATGTGATCATAATAAACCTCATAATCTGAAATATGATGTGACTTACTAACCATGCAGGTTTTAATGTGGTAATGATAAAAACCTAAAGGTGAGTAATGGTTTTCTCTACTGAGCATAGTGTTGCTCATTCCCTTATGTTTATATCTTTTCAGGACTCACTAAGTGTGAGGTGGCTACGAGAAATATAGTTGAGGAAGCGATGTAACTATATTACATTGGGACTGCTCAATTGTAAAGAATGTTCTTCATGATAATGTAAGCATCAATTGTTACTTTCTGTGACTGTAATTATAATGTGTTGAGGGTTAAAATGATGATGACAACAGTTTATATTATTAAATTTAAGGTGCTACATTTAAAACTGTGGTTTATTTATCGTTTATATTTTTATTTTTGAGTTGAGAGTTTTCATTTAAGTCCCGGGCAAATTTTATTTTTAAGGTTTTACTTTTATTATTTATTTTTATTTTATCTCATTAAAAACTGTTAACCCCCATATAGGGGCGTTACAGAATTTTTGGTATCAGAGCCTAGGTTCGGTTAACCTAGGGAGTGTAGCACCACTTTAAAAAAATATATTTTTGAGATGGTTTTGAAGTTGAATTTTCATTGTCATCATCAAAATGAACCTTCACATTGATTTATACAGTCTAGAAGGATGTAACATGGAAAGGCCATAGAATGAAAATATCAATAGTTATATGAGTACAATAATTATATAGAAGGAAAGTATTAATAGTTATAAGGGAATGATAATTATATGAAATGAGTTTATAAGTAGAATGCTTATGAGAGATTCGTATAATATTTGGATCTCTAAGCATATTTAATTCGTATAAACGATGAGAAATTCGTATAGATAAGAGGATTTAAGAGCCTTTTGTCTCGTGAAAAACAATGAGAAATATAAGGCTTGATTTATTGATTTTAAAGTTTGGCATAGATATGCCAAATTTTTCATAATTGATTCAAACCTAAGTAATGATTATGTGTGGATTCGATGGAGCACATAAGTGTCAATGTCTTTTCTTAAAAGTTTTATATATTTGAGGAATATGATATAAGTTGGGAATCATGGTATTGAATCTTGAGAGAGATAAATGTTAGACTTTTGGTCTGTTGAGACTGTGTAAAGTCTAGAATGCATGAATCTCAAAATTGGAATATTTTGTTACGTACATTGTATTTAAGTGTATCAGTGAATCTTTTGGTTACCTAAGGTTTTGTTATATGAGGAAATTATATATTGTATAAGTAGAATTATGGGGATTGTAGATGTTCTTAAGTAGTAACATCAAGTGTCTTTGTTCGTTGATATGGTCTACGTTGAAAGACGTAAATCGTATTGATTTCAAGGTTAGTCACATTCTAAACCCTTGGTAGCAATGATGATGAATCCATTGATAGATGTTGAGTATTATCAATAACATATGGGTGTATGCATTGTTCAATAAGGTTTTGATTAAAACAAAATTATTTGAGTTGCTGGAAGATTATGTTGTTATGAAATGATTTTAAATATCATTCAGGAAGATCCTTGTTGTCGTTAAATTAGATTTGTTGTTTATAGTCAACTTTATCTATAGTGAGCTTTGAATTGGGTTTAAGATTCATACGAATTGGTTTTCAATTTTATGTTTGTTATTTAACTCGTTCTAAATGTGTTAAGGCCCGAAACAACCTGACCATTTTCAACTAAGAACATTTGGGCCTAGTTCAAATCTTAAATCAGTTTGATTCACACTGTCTCTCCCACGTGGTTTCTATACGTGTCATATACAGTGGTTTAATCATTGTTTACAAATACGTTTACTGTGCATAGGAGCTTATTTCTCCGAGTTCACTTTTTCTCTCTTAATTTGTTATTTTCTCTCTAAATCGCAAATCCTCTTCTTTTTCATTAAAAATTCTTCTTTTTCTCTAAAAGAAGAAGGAATTCTAGGATTCTGCAATTTACTATCTTAATTTTTTCTTTCTATTTACTCTTCTTTCATCTCATCATGGACCCAAAGTACCAACACCTGAGAAAGTATTTCCCATCACTCTCCCAAAAGATTCTTAGAAAGAAATACAAGGCTAGAATTACTCGGTTGTGGATTCTTATGCGTTTTGGCATCCCTTGTGATGTGAGAATGTTGATAGAGGGGAAAATCCGTCCGAGTGACTTTAGTCAAGATGTCGGTTTACCAGGAACAGGTACCAGTCGTAGTGCAATGAAAAGAAGAGCTCGTGCCATCGTGGTCACTTGTAACAAATGTGGAAGACAAAATTGTAACGGTAAATGTACTTCACCTGGTTATATGTCTACGAATAGAGAGGATAAAATAAGGTTTTGTAGGGATGGACTTTCAAAGGAGAACTTGGATAGCATCCATCCTCCTCTCCATGGTCACCCTAGTGGATATGTTCAAGGAGCTATTTTTAAACTCTGGCCTAAATTTTATACAGAAAGACAACGCCTCAGGAATATGGTATTTCTAGATCCTGTTTGCCAAGCCATAAGAAAACTGGATGGGGAATAAGTCATCGCTCTATAAAGGTTATTTAGTCTTTACTTATTTGAAGCAGTTTTAGCTGATGTTCAACAGTTTGTGTTTTTCTTTTACTCAGAATATTTGCTTTTGTGTTTGAAATAATTGTGATTATTAGATTGATACAGTAAGTGTTAATATCTTATTTAATTTATGATTTTCTTAAATATATATATAATAAAATATATTATCTTATCAGACACGTTACATACGGTACAGTAATATGTTTGAATTTTGAAAAACTTATCCAGATATTTCAAGATTGTGTCTCAAATTTCAAAAGTTCTACAGTATTTGTCGTTTATATTAAATTTCTAGACTTGGTGTATATTTGTCAAAAAGTCTACAGTTGTGTCAAGAGGGTCTTCTGTCGAATTGTTCTCAATTGTCAAAAGTTATACAATTAGAGTCTAATCTTTTTCAAAAAGTGAATCAGATTTTCTGTAAACTATCAATCACCTTATCTTACTTTCTTATCCGCACAAGATTTTGTTTAAATCTTTGGATTACCTTTTCATTACCTACTCGTCTATCTCTTTAGCCCTTTTTGTATATTTCTCATCTTTAAAATCTCATGTAGAACCCGAAGTCTAAGTGGAGCAGACATTAAGCAACCACTTCTATAAACCAAATATGTCTACCTCCCAGTCCACGAAGAAAATAAAGAATGTCTGTGTCTTTTGTGGTTCCAGCTTTGGAAAAGATAAAGCTTATTTAGAAGCTGCAAATCACTTAGGGCAAGTCCTAGCACGCAAGAAGATTAACATAATCTATGGGGGTGGTAGTATAAAAATGATGGTAAATATGGCACTAGCAGCTAGGTCTAGCGACGCTACTGATGTAAGAATTTGGCCTCATATTCCAGTTGAAGGAAACCTTTGTAAGGAAGCCATAGGTAAGGGAGAAGGAGTCAGGAGTATCCCTAAAAATTTTAAAGACATAATCTATAATTCTGATGCTTTTATAGCATTACCTGGTGGTCTAGGTACTCTTGAGGAAATATTTATAGTTGCTTGTGGGCAATTGTTGGGCTTTTATTCCAAACCTTTGGGACTGCTGAACGTAAAGGGTTTTTATGACGGTCTTTTGAAATTTCTAGATTACGCTGTGGAAGAAAACATCACTACAGAATCGGAGAGACAAATCTTTGTCACTGCTTCAACAGCTGAGGAATTGATAGATAAAATGCAAATCATACATCCAGAATCCGACACTGCAACATCCAAGCTTGAATGGGAAAGGGAAAGCCGGGAGCGGCCAATTGATTTGAATCTCCATCTGTAATCTTTTTGTTTTATCTTTGGCATGTAGGCATGTGTGTCCGTATTTCGTGTGTTACGAATAACCGTTTGCCTTGTATTCTGTGTTTCTTGTGGTACGTTGTTGTTCAATCTTTTAGATTCATTGAGCCTAATGCCGGGATGGCTGGATACGGAGTACTTGATGCTCTCGAAACGCATCCTTCTTAAGGTCCGATCTTTTGTTTATCGATGTTTTTGTATCCTATAAGCATGCATGATATGGATAGCTGGTATACGGAGTGCCTTGTACTCTCGAAACGTATCCGTATTATGTTTGTAATGTGTAATATTCTGTTAATATTATGTGGAAGTACCAGAGTCAGTTATGGGGATATTCCATATGAAATATGAGTATATTATTTGGATTGAATGTTTGTGTCATGAGGATAGTTGTTTAATGAAAAATATGCCGGGTATGTTTGCAACTCTGAGATTCCGTTTAATATCTCTATGAGTAAGTTTAATGTATAGTTTTGAATAAAAGTGTTTGTGATATATGTTTTATGATTATGTTCTAGTTTATTAGTTGAGGTATGAAATCAAATATATTTGACTTTTCTTTACTCAAAAAGGAAAAGGAACCTAAAGATGAAGTATATAAAATTTCTCTGGCAATCTCCTTAAATGTGATTGTAAATCACAGTCCATGGACAATGAAGGACTGGAATCATGATATGGTCAATATGTATGCCTGATCAGATTCTTAGACTATTATACGGTGTTATAAGTTGAAACTTGTCAGAAATACTCTCATTGAGGGATTTAGGAGTAAGATTTATTATGCAAGTAAATAAGTGGAGATACGATAACTTAAATTTGGAGGACAAACAACATTAACGGTTTAGACTCAGAATTGGAATCATAGTGGAATCATAATTTTTACTAGTATTACTAGAATTGAAATTTCGAGGACGAAATTTCTTTAAGGGGGTAGAGCTGTGACACCCGTTATTCTTCTAACGGGTATTGAGGTAATTAAATTAATTTTTAATGTATAAAAAAAATTGCTTCATTTAAATTTATTTTATAATATTTATTTTTATCTATTTTTAAATTTTCTAAAATTCTCCTATATTTATTTAGTATGATTACTAAAAAGTCTTAGAACTTCTAATAAATCTCAAAAATGTCATATTGGCATTATGTGTGTTAAAGTCTTTAGATGAGACATAAGGATATCTTTTCCAACTACTCTTGACCCTCATTTTCTTTATTTCCTCCGTGACATGCTTCAACATGTCTCCTCTATAATTGTTTCTATCACTTCTCTTCAAAGACTTCATCTTTTCTTCCTTTCTCTTCCACGGTTCCCACACTCTTCTTCTCATTTCTTTGCTGAAGCAAAATACTTAGAGAACTTCTTCAAGGCAGCCATAAAAATCAGCCACCATCACCTCCATTTGAGCAAGAATTTCAGTCATACCGAAGTAAAGGAACCTGTTTTGAAGCCATTTCAAGCTTCCAACTAACCATAATCCGAGGATCAAGGGAGTATGGAGCTAACGTTAATTGATTCCAGGATTAAGAGACTGTTGATAAGCTTAAAAGGTAGGGATTCTATTACTCATCTTTTGTGAGGTTTTTATAGAATTAAAATTGATTGTTTTGCTGCAATATATATATATCTATGTTGAACTGATATTATATGTGTATCACATATGAAACTATGACATGGACTCGTCTTGTATTGTACGGCGAGGAACATAATGAATTGACACATGTTATAAATTGAGAAGCATGGTTAGGAAAATTAACTCTATTAATAATGATTTAATATAGAGAAATTGTGAGACATGAAAAGGGCGACGGTTACGTCCTTGGGCATGAATACCCTAAAAGGTAAAATAGGGGGAAGGTGATGACGCTTCCTTGGGTTGAAAGTCCCAGAACACACTGTACAGGAATCGATTTGGTGAGGACTCGGGGCTTGATGTCCCCTCACCGGAACACCCTTGTAATGTTTATAGGGTGATCAAGTGCGCCCATTTGGGTTTCGATGAGTTGAGTGATACTCAATTTAACATGGATACCTAGGAACAATGATGATTGGTAATATTTGTATAAATGTGTAATTATGACACTTGGTAATGATTAACTACGGTATCCATAAGATGTGATCATAATAAACCTCATAATCTGAAATATGATGTGACTTACTAACCATGCAGGTTTTAATGTGGTAATGATAAAAACCTAAAGGTGAGTAATGGTTTTCTCTACTGAGCATAGTGTTGCTCATTCCCTTATGTTTATATCTTTTCAGGACTCACTAAGTGTGAGGTGACTACGAGAAATATAGTTGAGGAAGCGATGTAACTATATTACATTGGGACTGCTCAATTGTAAAGAATGTTCTTCATGATAATGTAAGCATCAATTGTTACTTTCTGTGACTGTAATTATAATGTGTTGAGGGTTAAAATGATGATGACAACAGTTTATATTATTAAATTTAAGGTGCTACATTTAAAACTGTGGTTTATTTATCGTTTATATTTTTATTTTTGAGTTGAGAGTTTTCATTTAAGTCCCGGGCAAATTTTATTTTTAAGGTTTTACTTTTATTATTTATTTTTATTTTATCTCATTAAAAACTGTTAACCCCCATATAGGGGCGTTACATTAAAGAACCCACCAATCAACATGTTTTTATTCAATCACAGTGGCTTGTTGTGGCATAGTCAGTCATAGGCCAGCCTTGTTCAGACCATCAAAGTAAGGGTGTTCCATGGCTTTCTTTGCTGAAATCCGTTTTGAGGGTTCATATTGCAACATTTGCTGCAAAAAAGAGGCAAAGATTATCGTTTAATCAAACAGCAAACACAATCTTCAAATGAAATTCACTGCACAACTAAGTACTTACCGCTAACAGATCTACTCCATCCTTGTCCAAATTAGGAACCGCCTTTGACAAGCATTGGGGGCTCCACTGGGGATACTCATGCCAGTTCATTAGTTTACTAACTCCTGGCCACACTATTTCATTTGGAGTCCCTAGTAACCTGGGCATCAAAGACGAAAAAGAGGACGTAGTTTGAGAAACAGGGAAGTGTATTGAAATCACGTAAAGTGCAAAAAATTGAAACCAGTTTTATTTAATAAACCTGAATATATGTAGGAGCTGCTGAAGCTCAGAATCTCCGGGAAAGAGTGCTTGCTTTGTGACCAGTTCAGCTACATATTAGACAGAACATAAGATGAATAGGCCGATCAACAGAAGCTTCATGGAAGCCGTCAAAATAAAAGTCAAGGAATTACCAAATATGCACCCAACAGACCACATATCCACTCCAGTTGAGTAATGAGTTGCCCCAAGGAGGACTTCAGGAGCTCTATACCACAGGGTTAATATCTGCAACAATTGCAAGTCATCAATAAGTTTATCATTGACTGACATGAATAATGTAACAGCTATCACAATATCCATGATGAAACAACTTTGTGGTACCTCATGAGTATATTTCTTAATTGGCACAGTAAATGCTCGAGCTAGTCCAAGATCTGCGATTTTGAGCATCATTGTCTCTCGGTCCATTAGCAGATTGTGGGGTTTAAGATCCCTGCATGAGGCAGCAAGAGCCAAATAGCTAATGAAATACAGTAGTTTTCACCCATAAAGCTATGTGCATATCTTATTAAATTTTTATATGTTTAGTATTTCATTTGTTCAGTCTACAATCAAAGCGGTAATCTTAGACGAGTCTTTTTCCAAAAATAATCTACAGTCAATATCATAAATCGAAGGAAGAGATTGCCTGTGTAAGACGCCATGACCGTGGCAGAAAGCAACGCCCTTACAAAGCTGGTACATCAGACTCTGAAATAAAATTTTACATTATTGGATTTTTTTTAATTTCAAAACAGATAATTTGAGGGATATGACAAATCTTAAACAAGAACTCGGCAAAATACTTTGACTATACTGGGAGGAATGTTGTCTCCAGTTTCACGGAAACTGCGGATGAATTTCTTGAGGTCAGTGTCCATGTATTCAAACACCAAATACAGAACTGTTTTGCCTTCCTTATTCTGTCCTTGTTTCACATCCATCAACCTATTGGTTTTCCACAACCATATTACACGAAATTATTTTCCATATCAAAGCCACAGATGAAGGAGAGAACAACAAATCAACAACGGAAACAAAACCAAATCAAAACCCTAAAAGCATAATCGGTTGCAATTTTCTACAAAATTGAGAAAAGAATCGTCAAATACACAGGGCAAAAAAATTTTTCAAGAAACATGCAGAACCCTAAAAATTCAAAAAAAAAAACACCAAGGAAAGGAAAATCAAGAAAAGAAGCATCGTTGGGTGAAAAAGGAGCAAGATTCGTACAAAGCTCTAGATCAAATAGAACACAAAATAGATAGATACCTAACGACATGAGGATCCCTGGACAGCATGCGAAGAATAGAGACCTCGCGGAGAGTGGTGGGAGGGACGCCTTCGTCATCCTCGTGGAGGCGAGTCTTCTTGAGAGCCACGATCTTCCCAGTCGCCTTCTCTCTTGCTCTGTAAACCTTTCCGTACGTCCCTTCTCCCACCTTCTCCAGCTTCTCGAATGCCTCCATTGCCGACACCGTCGTCGTTGCTGATTTCTCCATTTCTCTCCCACTCTTTCTTCAGTCTTGAATCTTGAATCTTGATCAAGATCTCTCTCTCTCAAGAAATTGAAGCAAAAGCAAAATCTCTCTCCCTTTCTCGGCAGACGATTGAAAGACGGAGACAGAGGAATGATGTTAATATAGCCGTTGGATTTGAGAGGGATTTTTGATCCTTGAGCTCGTAACGGCCACTTTCTTTTTAAATTTCAAATTCCAAACCCAGGACACGCATCGAGTAGGGCCCGGCCCAATATGAGCCCAAAAATCCAGGGGGATGGCATCTAAGCCTAGAAGATAAAATGCAATCTTGTACATGTTTGAAACTTATGTTATTGAAAAGAGTAAGTTGCATCGGTGCATTTTAAACTATCCGTTTTTTATATACCGTACTTTAAAAATTTAATTTTGATAAATTGCATCTTTGTGACACCCGTTATTCTCTTAACGGGTATTTAGGTAATTAAATTAATTTTTAATGTATAAAAAAAATTGCTTCATTTAAATTTATTTTATAATATTTATTTTTATCTATTTTTAAATTTTTTAAAATTCTCCTATATTTATTTAGTATGATTACTAAAAAGCCTTAGAACTTCTAATAAATCTCAAAAATGTCATATTGGCATTATGTGTGTTAAAGTCTTTAGATGAGACATAAGGATATCTTTTCCAACTACTCTTGACCCTCATTTTCTTTATTTCCTCCGTGACATGCTTCAACATGTCTCCTCTATAATTGTTTCTATCACTTCTTTTCAAAGACTTCATCTTTTCTTCCTTTCTCTTCCACGGTTCCCACACTCTTCTTCTTATTTCTTTGCTGAAGCAAAATACTTAGAGAACTTCTTCAAGGCAGCCATAAAAATCAGCCACCATCACCTCCATTTGAGCAAGAATTTCAGTCATACCGAAGTAAAGGAACCTGTTTTGAAACCATTTCAAGCTTCCAACTAACCATAATCCGAGGTTAGAATCTTATGAACAAATTTAGTCTTTCATTTATAAATTTTCTTTTATACTAAAGGATTATTCAAATTTGCGTTCTTAAACCTAAGTATATGTTTGTTGCTATTTTGGAGCATATGTATGAAGTCTAAGTGTATATGCCCTAGACAGAAAATTTATATTGTTAAACTTTGTAATACCTCTATGGGCAGTGGTTATTTCTTGAAATTCTAAGATTAAATTAAAATGAATTTTATGAATTGGTTTGCATATTTGAAAAGTAGCATCCTAGGCTTTCTAACGAGCTATCATAAACCTAAATCGGAGTTGTATTTTATTTTCTAAGAATTATTCAATTTTTGTATTGGAAACTAGTAAATCTGCCAGTTTGTTATGATATACCAGCTGCTAACCTGAACCAAGAACCCATCTTTGCTCACCACCTAATTCTTTAATGTCTTGCAACCTTTCCAATATTATCCTAAGTGATTGATGAATCTTATTAGGGACTAAAACATATAGATTACTTGTTCACATTTTATATTGTGTTAAGACAAAAATTGTTTACTGTGGTATTCAAAAGAGATTTATATAAAAGCTTTAATGGCATACTAGTAAGATAAGTTTACACATGATTTATTTATGAATGTAGTTGTATGTTGTGCTTTAGTTTTAATTGTCCTTATGCACGCCTTAGGATCAAGGGAGTATGGAGCTAACGTTAATTGATTCCAAGATTAAGAGACTGTTGATAAGCTTAAAAGGTAGGGATTCTATTACTCATCTTTTGTGAGGTTTTTATAGAATTAAAATTGATTGTTTTGCCGCAATATATATATATCTATGTTGAACTGATATTATATGATTATCACATATGAAACTATGACATGGACTCGTCTTGTATTGTACGGCGAGGAACATAATGAATTGACACATATTATAAATTGAGAAGCATGGTTAGGAAAACTAACTCTATTGATAATGATTCAATATAGAGAAATTGTGAGACATGAAGAGGGCGACGGTTACGTCCTTGGGCATGAATACCCTAAAAGGTAAAATAGGGGGAAGGCGATGACGCTTCCTTGGGTTGAAAGTCCCAGAACACACTGTACAGGAATCGATTTGGTGAGGACTCGGGGCTTGATGTCCCCTCACCGGAACACCCTTGGAATGTTTATAGGGTGATCAAGTGCGCCCATTTGGGTTTCGATGAGTTGAGTGATACTCAATTTAACATGGATACCTAGGAACAATGATGATTGATAATATTTGTATAAATGTGTAATTATGACACTTGGTAACGATTAACTACGGTATCCATAAGATGTGATCATAATAAACCTCATAATCTGGAATATGATGTAACTTACTAACCATGCATATTTTAATGTGGTAATGATAGAGGTGAGTAATGGCTTTCTCTACTGAGCATAGTGTTGCTCATACCCTTATGTTTATATCTTTTCAGGACTCACTAAGTGTGAGGTGGCTACGAGAAATATAGTTGAGGAAGTGATGTAACTATATTACATTGGGACTGCTTCAATCGTTGAGAATGTTCTTCATGATAATGTAAGCATCAATTGTTACTTTCTGTGACTGTATTACAATGTGTTGAGGGTTAAAATGATGATGACAACAGTTTATATTATTAAATTTAAGGTGCTACATTAAAACTGTGGTTTATTTGTCGTTTATATTTTTATTTTTGAGTTGAGAGTTTTCATTTAAGTCCCGGGCAAATTTTAATCTTTAAGGTTTTACTTTTATTATTTATTTTTATTTTATCTCATTAAAAACTGTTAACCCCCATATAGGGGCGTTACAGAATTTTTGGTATCAGAGCCTAGGTTCGGTTAACCTAGGGAGTGTAGCACCACTTTAAAAAAATATATTTTTGAGATGGTTTTGAAGCTGAATTTTCAGTGTCATCATCAAAATGAACCTTCACATTGATTTATACAGTCTAGAAGGATGTAACATGGAAAGGCCATAGAATGAAAATATCAATAGTTATATGAGTACAATAATTATATAGAAGGAAAGTATTAATAGTTATAAGGGAATGATAATTATATGGAATGAGTTTATAAGTAGAATGCTTATGAGAGATTCGTATAATATTTGGACCTATAAGCATATCTAATTCGTATAAACGATGAGAAATTCGTGTAGATACGAGGATTTAAAAGTATTTTGTCTCGTGAAAAACAATAAGAAATATAAGGCTTGATTTATTGATTTTAAAGTTTGACGTAGATATGTCAAATTTTTCGTAATTGATTCAAACCTAAGTAATGATTATGTGTGGATTCGATGGAGCACATAAGTGTCAATATCTTTTCTTAAAAGTTCTATTTATTTGAGGAATATGATATAAGTTGGAAATCATGGTATTGAATCTTGAGAGAGATAAATGTTAGACTTTTGGTCTGTTGAGACTGTGTAAAGTCTAGAATGCATGAATCTCAAAATTGGAATATTTCGTTACGTACATTGTATTTAAGTGTATCAGTGAATCTTTTGGTTACCTAAGATTTTGTTATATGAGGAAATTCGATATTGTATAAGTAGAATTGTGGGGATTGTAGATGTTCTTAAGTAGTAACATCAAGTGTCTTTGTTCATTGATATGGTCTATGTTGAAAGACGTAAATCGTATTGATTTCAAGGTTAGTCACATTCTAAACCCTTGGTAGTAATGATGATGAATCCATTGATAGATGTTGAGTATTATGAATAACATATGGGTGTATGCATTGTTCAATAAGGTTTTGATTAAAACAAAATTATTTGAGTTGCTGGATCATTCAGGAAGATCCTTGTTGTCGTTAAATTAGATTTGTTGTTTATAGTTAACTTTATCTATAGTGGGCTTTGAATTGGGTTTAAGATTCATACGAATTGGTTTTCAATTTTATGTTTGTTATTTAACTCGTTCTAAATGTGTTAAGGCCCGAAACAACCTGACCATTTTCAACTAAGAACATTTGGGCCTAGTTCAAATCTTAAATCAGTTTGATTCACACTGTCTCTCCCACGTGGTCTCTATACGTGTCATATACAGTGGTTTAATTATTGTTTACAAATACGTTTACTGTGCATAGGAGCTTATTTCTCCGAGTTCACTTTTTCTCTCTTAATTTGTTATTTTCTCTCTAAATCGCAAATCCTCTTCTTTTTCATTAAAAATTCTTTTTTTTCTCTAAAAGAAGAAGGAATTCTAGGATTTTGCAATTTACTATCTTAATTTTTCCTTTCTATTTACTCTTCTTTCATCTCATCATGGACCCAAAGTACCAACACCTGAGAAAGTATTTCCCATCACTCTCCCAAAAGATTCTCAGAAAGAAATACAAGGCTAGAATTACTCGGTTGTGGATTCTTATGCGTTTTGGCATCCCTTGTGATGTGAGAATGTTGATAGAGGGGAAAATCCGTCCGAGTGACTTTAGTCAAGATGTCGGTTTACCAGGAACAGGTACCAGTCGTAGTGCAATGAAAAGAAGAGCTCGTGCCATCGTGGTCACTTGTAACAAATGTGGAAGACAAAATTGTAACGGTAAATGTACTTCACCTGGTTATATGTCTACGAATAGAGAGGATAAAATAAGGTTTTGTAGGGATGGACTTTCAAAGGAGAACTTGGATAGCATCCATCCTCCTCTCCACGGTCACCCTAGTGGATATGTTCAAGGAGCTATTTTTAAACTCTGGCCTAAATTTTATACAGAAAGACAACGCCTCAGGAATATGGTATTTCTAGATCCTGTTTGCCAAGCCATAAGAAAACTGGATGGGGAATAAGTCATCGCACTATAAAGGTTATTTAGTCTTTGCTTATTTGAAGCAGTTTTAGCTGATGTTCAACAGTTTGTGTTTTTCTTTTACTCAGAATATTTGCTTTTGTGTTTGAAATAATTGTGATTATTAGATTGATACAGTAAGTGTTAATATCTTATTTAATTTATGATTTTCTTAAATATATATATAATAAAATATATTATCTTATCAGACACGTTACATACGGTACAGTAATATGTTTGAATTTTGAAAAACTTATCCAGATATTTCAAGAATTGTGTCTCAAATTTCAAAAGTTCTACAGTATTTGTCGTTTATATTAAATTTTTAGACTTGGTGTATATTTGTCAAAAAGTCTACAGTTGTGTCAAGAGGGTCTTCTGTCAAATTGTTCTCAATTGTCAAAAGTTATACAATTAGAGTCTAATCTTTTTCAAAAAGTGAATCAGATTTTCTGTAAACTATCAATCACCTTATCTTACTTTCTTATCCGCACAAGATTTTGTTTAAATCTTTGGATTACCTTTTCATTACCTACTCGTCTATCTCTTTAGCCCTTTTTGTATATTTCTCATCTTTAAAATCTCATGTAGAACCCGAAGTCTAAGTGGAGCAGACATTAAGCAACCACTTCTATAAACCAAATATGTCTACCTCCCAGTCCACGAAGAAAATAAAGAATGTCTGTGTCTTTTGTGGTTCCAGCCTTGGAAAAGATAAAGCTTATTTAGAAGCTGCAAATCACTTAGGGCAAGTCCTAGCACACAAGAAGATTAACATAATCTATGGGGGTGGTAGTATAAAAATGATGGTAAATATGGCACTAGCAGCTAGGTCTAGCGACGCTACTGATGTAAGAATTTGGCCTCATATTCCAGTTGAAGGAAACCTTTGTAAGGAAGCCATAGGTAAGGGAGAAGGAGTCAGGAGTATCCCTAAAAATTTTAAAGACATAATCTATAATTCTGATGCTTTTATAGCATTACCTGGTGGTCTAGGTACTCTTGAGGAAATATTTATAGTTGCTTGTGGGCAATTGTTGGGCTTTTATTCCAAACCTTTGGGTCTGCTGAACGTAAAGGGTTTTTATGACGGTCTTTTGAAATTTCTAGATTACGCTGTGAAAGAAAACATCACTACAGAATCAGAGAGACAAATCTTTGTCACTGCTTCAACAGCTGAGGAATTGATAAATAAAATGCAAATCATACATCCAGAATCCGACACTGCAACATCCAAGCTTGAATGGGAAAGGGAAAGCCGGGAGCGGCCAATTGATTTGAATCTCCATCTGTAATCTTTTTGTTTTATCTTTGGCATGTAGGCATGTGTGTCCGTATTTCGTGTGTTACGAATAACCGTTTGCCTTGTATTCTGTGTTTCTTGTGGTACGTTGTTGTTCAATCTTTTAGATTCATTGAGCCTAATGCCGGGATGGCTGGATACGGAGTACTTGATGCTCTCGAAACGCATCCTTCTTAAGGTCCGATCTTTTGTTTATCGATGTTTTTGTATCCTCTAAGCATGCATGATATGGATAGCTGGTATACGGAGTGCCTTGTACTCTCGAAACGTATCCGTATCATAATTGTAATGTGTAATATTCTGTTAATATTATGTGGAAGTACCAGAGTCAGTTATGGGGATATTCCATATGAAATATGAGTATATTATTTGGATTGAATGTTTGTGTCATGAGGATAGCTGTTTAATGAAAAATATGTCGGGTATGTTTGCAACTCTGAGATTCCGTTTAATATCTCTATGAGTAAGTTTAATGTATGGTTTTGAATATAAGTGTTTGTGATATATGTTTTATGATTATGTTTTAGTTTATTAGTTGAGGTATGAAATCAAATATATTTGACTTTTCCTTACTCAAAAAGGAAAAGGAACCTAAAGATGAAGTATATAAAATTTCTCTGGCAATCTCCTTAAATGTGATTGTAAATCACAGTCCATGGACAATGAAGGACTGGAATCATGATATGGTCAATATGTAGGCCTGATCAGATTCTTAGACTATTATACGGTGTTATAAGTTGAAACTTGTCAGAAATACTCTCATTGAGGGATTTAGGAGTAAGATTTATTATGCAAGTAAATAAGTGGAGATACGATAACTTAAATTTGGAGGACAAACAACATTAACGGTTTAGACTCGGAATTGGAATCATAATGGAATTAAAATTTTTACTAGTATTGCTAGAATTGAAATTTCGAGGACGAAATTTCTTTAAGGGGGGTAGAGCTGTGACACCCGTTATTCTCCTAACGGGTATTTAGGTAATTAAATTAATTTTTAATGTATAAAAAAAATTGCTTCATTTAAATTTATTTTATAATATTTATTTTTATCTATTTTTAAATTTTTTAAAATTCTCCTATATTTATTTAGTATGATTACTAAAAAGCCTTAGAACTTCTAATAAATCTCAAAAATGTCATATTGGCATTATGTGTGTTAAAGTCTTTAGATGAGACATAAGGATATCTTTTCCAACTACTCTTGACCCTCATTTTCTTTATTTCCTCCGTGACATGCTTCAACATGTCTCCTCTATAATTGTTTCTATCACTTCTTTTCAAAGACTTCATCTTTTCTTCCTTTCTCTTCCACGGTTCCCACACTCTTCTTCTTATTTCTTTGCTGAAGCAAAATACTTAGAGAACTTCTTCAAGGCAGCCATAAAAATCAGCCACCATCACCTCCATTTGAGCAAGAATTTCAGTCATACCGAAGTAAAGGAACCTGTTTTGAAACCATTTCAAGCTTCCAACTAACCATAATCCGAGGTTAGAATCTTATGAACAAATTTAGTCTTTCATTTATAAATTTTCTTTTATACTAAAGGATTATTCAAATTTGCGTTCTTAAACCTAAGTATATGTTTGTTGCTATTTTGGAGCATATGTATGAAGTCTAAGTGTATATGCCCTAGACAGAAAATTTATATTGTTAAACTTTGTAATACCTCTATGGGCAGTGGTTATTTCTTGAAATTCTAAGATTAAATTAAAATGAATTTTATGAATTGGTTTGCATATTTGAAAAGTAGCATCCTAGGCTTTCTAACGAGCTATCATAAACCTAAATCGGAGTTGTATTTTATTTTCTAAGAATTATTCAATTTTTGTATTGGAAACTAGTAAATCTGCCAGTTTGTTATGGTATACCAGCTGCTAACCTGAACCAAGAACCCATCTTTGCTCACCACCTAATTCTTTAATGTCTTGCAACCTTTCCAATATTATCCTAAGTGATTGATGAATCTTATTAGGGACTAAAACATATAGATTACTTGTTCACATTTTATATTGTGTTAAGACAAAAATTGTTTACTGTGGTATTCAAAAGAGATTTATATAAAAGCTTTAATGGCATACTAGTAAGATAAGTTTACACATGATTTATTTATGAATGTAGTTGTATGTTGTGCTTTAGTTTTAATTGTCCTTATGCACGCCTTAGGATCAAGGGAGTATGGAGCTAACGTTAATTGATTCCAGGATTAAGAGACTGTTGATAAGCTTAAAAGGTAGGGATTCTATTACTCATCTTTTGTGAGGTTTTTATAGAATTAAAATTGATTGTTTTGCCGCAATATATATATATCTATGTTGAACTGATATTATATGATTATCACATATGAAACTATGACATGGACTCGTCTTGTATTGTACGGCGAGGAACATAATGAATTGACACATATTATAAATTGAGAAGCATGGTTAGGAAAACTAACTCTATTGATAATGATTCAATATAGAGAAATTGTGAGACATGAAGAGGGCGACGGTTACGTCCTTGGGCATGAATACCCTAAAAGGTAAAATAGGGGGAAGGCGATGACGCTTCCTTGGGTTGAAAGTCCCAGAACACACTGTACAGGAATCGATTTGGTGAGGACTCGGGGCTTGATGTCCCCTCACCGGAACACCCTTGGAATGTTTATAGGGTGATCAAGTGCGCCCATTTGGGTTTCGATGAGTTGAGTGATACTCAATTTAACATGGATACCTAGGAACAATGATGATTGATAATATTTGTATAAATGTGTAATTATGACACTTGGTAACGATTAACTACGGTATCCATAAGATGTGATCATAATAAACCTCATAATCTGGAATATGATGTAACTTACTAACCATGCATATTTTAATGTGGTAATGATAGAGGTGAGTAATGGCTTTCTCTACTGAGCATAGTGTTGCTCATACCCTTATGTTTATATCTTTTCAGGACTCACTAAGTGTGAGGTGGCTACGAGAAATATAGTTGAGGAAGTGATGTAACTATATTACATTGGGACTGCTTCAATCGTTGAGAATGTTCTTCATGATAATGTAAGCATCAATTGTTACTTTCTGTGACTGTATTATAATGTGTTGAGGGTTAAAATGATGATGACAACAGTTTATATTATTAAATTTAAGGTGCTACATTAAAACTGTGGTTTATTTGTCGTTTATATTTTTATTTTTGAGTTGAGAGTTTTCATTTAAGTCCCAGGCAAATTTTAATCTTTAAGGTTTTACTTTTATTATTTATTTTTATTTTATCTCATTAAAAACTGTTAACCCCCATATAGGGGCGTTACAATCTTAGATTTTAAATCTTTAACAATTGAGGTTCAATAGCTAACAAGCGTTAAAAAATATGGACAGTTTTAATAACTAAATTCACACGTGAGTCATTTTAAGGGTAGTTTTCGTCGTTTTGAGGGTTGTTTTCGTCATTTTTAGAAAAAAAAATTTGAACCCTGATCAACACGTGAGAAAACATACTGAACTACAATTAAAAGTAGCTATTAGTCCTTAATTGATAATGATTTCAAAGTTTATGGTGCATTTGCCAAGATTGAAAGTTAGAGGTATATTATGCAAAAAAATAAATAGTTTAAAGTGTAACAATATAATTTATTCTATTAAAAAAGTAATTTGATATATGAGAAACAAAGAGGAAGAAAGAGTTGACAGAATTGTCAAAAAAAGATAAACAACTCACATATTGATAGAGTTGTCAAAAAAAAGACAAACAACTCACATTAATTATTTAAAAAAAATAACATGAGTGTAGTGTGACACAATGTTTTTCAAACTTTATTTTTTATATCATGAATAAATACATGTCAAAGTGTGGCATGTAAGTTTCTCGAAGATTTGTCATTCTTTGTACAGTAATATTTTTGCCTTCATTTTCTCGTATTTAGATCTTATGTATAGTTTTTAGTGTCTTAAAACGTATTTAATGAACCATTTTATATCACGTTATTTGACATTTTCAGACATAAAACAATGTGAAATTAGCAAAAAAGTGACAGGACGTTAAAATTAGAGATTCGGTTCACATATTTTTTGTCCTTATTAATATCATGATACGATTAATTAAATATTTTAACTGATATAGTCCTTTAATTGATATGAAATCATATTTTAATCCATGTGATGTGAAATTATTGGAGGGATTTAAGAGAAGGGAAAAAAAAAAAAAAGGTATATAGGCTCTAATATCTCCTTGAGAAGGAGAGACCATACAGCAAAACTAAAGAGGTAAACTAAGAGAGCAAATTTCTTGATTTTTTTTAACATGTATGTGCATGTATAACATAGTTGTTACATATTCATTCTTATCAACTTTGATTCTAAACATAATCCTTTTTCCAATGTAATGTCTTAAAAGCCTATATATATGTGTATATATATATATGCGCGTGGGTGTATAAATATATAAACTAACGATGGCGGAGTGGCTTTTCAACTAATAGATATTAAGGGTCCGTTTGTTTCGATATTCGAATTACGGTTCGAATCATTTTGCTACAGTATTTTCTCTTACAAAAATTTAAATCTTTATTCAAATACTCTATTTAAATACTCGAACCAAACGGGCTCTAAACAAATGAAAATAACTCTTCAAACTTCAAAATTTTATTTGATGAACATCACTTGGGGAAAAAACAAACAAACAAACAAAAAATTCTCTCTTCTTCTACCACTAGGTCGACCATCCCCCTCCACCCAATTGGTGATACATTGGAAGAGAGAGGGAATTTAAAAAAAAAAAAAGAAAAGAAAAAGAAAAAGAAAAAAGTACAGACTATCTAGAGTATCTATCTAAACAAGTGCATGCCAGCATTGGAGACAGCCCTCCTCCTAGTTGCTCATTGTTTTACAAAGGATGAGATGGAGCCATAGCTGACTATGTATGTTAAAACTATCACGTAGCAGAGCAAGACCCTGTTATTTTAGTTTTTTCGTCATATGACAATTTTCTTTTACCGACACACTTACGGTGATGGATGCATCACCAATACCAATAAGATACCAAAACTCCAGTGCTCCATATCTAAGCTCTGAGGTTGAGCCTCACATTCTCAACATTCACTGATATCTTCAACTTCCGTTCTTCCATATCCTTGAGAACAGCAAGAAGCTTTGCTCTATATGCTTCGCATCGCTTACTTGCATCTGCGAGTTCAGCACTCAATACCTGAATTTTCTTGTCACGATCCTACACAATTGTTTAGTTAATACAGAGATGGAAGTTGCAGAGATAGATGAAACGAACAAATCAAAAGAAAGTGAAAGTAAAAAATTCAAAGCATGAAAGAATGCGCGCAGAAAAAGCCATAGCACCTAGCTTTTCCTAATCCAAACCCAGCAGGCTTGCTGTGAAGCAGATTTCTCATCATGTTTTAGATCATGCATAGATTATTATTTGAGCAACAGATGAAGTACCTCCTAAATAATTGTCCTCCCCCAGTTATTCTTGAACTAACAAAAGCCATTAGATAATTCATCCAGAAATCTTTTAATCCCATTAAAAGATTGGCAAACTCAATAATTAATCCCACCGTAATCTTTTTTCTTTTTTTTTAACGTTTATGACATAATAGATCCACAATCTGCAAAGGCAAAATAAAGTAAAGATTTAGCAATATGCTAATACTCTTGAAATTGAAAAGAAAAGGCCATAGGGTAAATCGTTTTAGAGTTTTTAAGAAAAATAAAGATGGCCTTATCATAAAACTAAACTGCATTGTATCATTTTCATTTAACACCCAAAGCGTTCGAGTCCACAACACTTTATGGCAAGACACAATAACACAAAAATACAAAGGCCAAGAAAAGATGAGCATTTCTATAAGAGAGTAACTCACCAATGAGTAAGACTGATGCTGCAGGATGCCACGATAAGCACTAATGTGTACGACTTCAGGAACATGCTTTCTCGCTGCAGCAACTTTCTCTGCAGCCTCGTGAAGAGAATCCATTGCCACATTATAAGTATGCACTGATTCAGCACCTTCTTCAACATATCTGATAGCTTCCCTACGCAGATTTTCATAGCGCGCGGCGGAAGAATCTTGAGGATTTCCTGGTAACCCAAGAGCCTGCTCATCCAATACAATCCCACTTTTGGCATTTTTTGTCCACCTCTTCAGTATATAATGGGATGGAAGTGTAAGAACATTGGTTACCCTAAAAACTGCTAAAATGTGTCTGCAAATAATTCCCGAAAACTCGAACATTTGGCAGCTACAGCTAGCTTTCTTCTCAAAAACATTGAACCTAACGAAGTGTGCCTTGTGGTCTTCCCCAAATTTTGCCACCCGATACATGGTCTCCAATCCTGTATCGCCGACAATCGTTGCAGGATAAGCAAGAGTCTCAACTAGTTCCTCTTGGAATTTCATGAATACTACCTTTGTGAAAACTTTTGCAGCCTGTTTCTCCATGGGAGAAGGCGTCTTCAGAAGCGGAGTCGTGTTTATTGTCTCATGGTCAGACTTTACTTCCTTCTCATGGCGAGTGGCAATTGCCTTCTCATATTGCTTGATGAGCGCCTGAATTGTGGTTGATGCGTTAATGTACCCATCGAAGTATGAATTTACATTGTCGCTTCCCTGCATCGTAGACATCTCGCCAAAGAACGCATCCCTAAGAAACACTGGCACCCACTGCTGGCGAGCGTTATACATCGACTGAAGCCATTCGTTGTCCCTAAGACAGTACTTTTGAAGCAGGGACTCCCAACAACACTCAAAGTCATCGATTGTATCTGTGACATTGATGCACCTCAGAAACTCGGCTTCAAACGTGGGGTGCGAGTGAATTACATCAGATAGTTTCTCCTGAGCTTCCCTAAACACATTCCATTTACAAAACCGGTGGCGGCTCCCGGGGAACACTTGCATAACAGCAGCACGTATGATTCTATCTTGATCTGTGGTGATTGAGACAGGATGTCGGCCATACATTGCAGCCAACCAAGTTTGGAATAGCCAAACAAAAGATGACTCTGATTCATTGAGAAGCAAAGCACATCCGAATAAGACAGGCTGCCCATGATGGTTCCATCCTGTGAACGGGGCAAATGGCACCCGGTAACGGTTTGTTCTGTATGTTGTGTCAAATGTAACAGTGTCTCCAAAGTAGCTATAGTTCATTCTTGAATTTGCATCAGCCCAGAAAACGTTACCGGCCATGAAGCTGTCGGTGTTGGTATCATCCCCTTGAATGGCACAGAAAAAAGCAGGATCCTCATCCTGCATTTGCTTCAAATAGTCAAAGACAAGCTGACCCCCACTGCCTAGACTCCTCTGCCTACTACTGCTCATGTAATTCTGGCAATCTACCTTTGTAAAACCAACATTATTAATACCACCAGATTCCTTGATCAGAACGGACATCACTCCGGTAGGACCCATCCCAGCTGCCTGAAGGGTATCAATGAGGCTGCGAGCGGGGCCAGAGACGTGGCGGTGGGAGCGGAGGGAATGCACCTTATCAGGGGGCACAAGCTCGTGGTTGTGCTCCTTCACCAGCTTGGAAACGGCCCATTTCCCGGAACAAGTCTGCTTCTTGACCGTCATCTGGGCCTTACAACCCACCCTGGTGATGGTACGCTGGCGCTTTGACCTTGACACAGAAGCAGCTATCATAAATAAAAAGATACCACTGACTAACATTGAAGTTCAGCATAAGATAGCTAAACATTTCTAACTGTTGTTTCTCTATTATTACAGTCCTTCATTAAGTCATTATTCATAATTTAATCATCAAATTGACACCTTAAGGAATTAATTAATCTTAGCATCAGTAGTGTGGTAGGTAGACAGAGTAAAAGTCGTTCGTAAAAACATGAGATGAGATTTAAGAATGTGAGAGAGAGAGAGAGTGAGAGGAGACCTGTTATCGGAGGGGGGCTGGCGGCGGAAGCCCTCGCGGGAGCAGACAATTTGGCGGCAGATGATGGAGCCGTCGCGGCGGGAGCGCTGGTAGACGCTGACGCGAGTGCTGAAACCCACGCGCCGAGCGTAGGAGTTGTAGAAAATGCGGGCGGATTGCTCGGAATCAAATTCCATTCCCTCGTAGGGCTCGAGATTAGGGTCGGCATCGCAAGTGGTGGTGGCAGTGGCGGCGGAGTAATCGCGAGCCCTGGCGGAACAAGTAGATGATGATGATGAAGAAGAGACCTGCCTCTCCGACATCATTAAATCATCAAATTCGTCGAAATCCACGGCGTCGGTATCCATATGGAGAGGCTCGAAATCCATGGCGAAACCAAAAAAACACAGATCCGCGATTACAGATGGCTGGCAGACTAATAAATGACTATGGAGTTTCCAAATTCAATTCCTTCCATTCCATAATACACTCTAGAAGTAGAAGAAGAAGAGACAAAGCAAATCAGGACAGTTTTGGACTCTAGGGGGTGTTTGGAAGGCTGTGGAATTATTAGTTAAAATTATTTTTATTATAGAATATATATGATTTATATTATAGTAATTTTTTTAATATTATTATAATATATAAAAATTATATACTGTTTATAATTAATTTATAATTAAATTTGTGATAAAAATTGCTCAATGAAACAGCCACTACCCCTTGATGTTGCTGTTGCACAAAGACCATCCCCTTCCCACATCTTTTTCACCCTCGTTTTAAGTACCGGCCCCGATCTGCTGAAACGCGATCTTCTAGCACTATTTTTTTTTGGGAAAATAATTTTTTTAAAAAATAGTTATCACTTTTTTTAATTAGACAAATAACTATTTATTAACGTCGTTAAAATTAAGTTTATCTTGATAAATAATTATTTGTTTAATTTAAATTAATTGTAATTATTTATTTTAAAAAGGTCATTTTAAAATGGAAAAAAGGGTCATGATTTGAAACCAATCTCTTTTTATTTCGACTTAAAAAGTTTCAATCCAAGCTAATGAATCAAGCATGCAATGATTTGTGTTTCTGGAAAGAATAAATGAGCTACGCAGTCGAACAAACCAAGTCGATGAATCTCTTCAATGCATTTGCGGTTAGCCAAATTCAGTAAAAAGAGAAAAAGTCCAATTAATATTTATTACCTTTCCTTCTTATGTTGCTAAACCCAACTCAACAGAAATATGCTGCAAGTTTCTATACCATCTCAAACTGCTTCCTCATAACATACACAAAAATTCCCTCTCCGCATACTTGAAAACTTTGGGGAAAAAAAAAAGTCGCAAACCTCACTTATTTTCCATAGAAAGTTACATCCGATGTTGGGGGAAGAACAGTTATTACTAGCATAACTTATATCTGCCTTTGAAGTTTAGAATTATGCCTTAGAGAAAAGTCGGGACTTTGGAGTTCTAATCAACCACAGGCAGCACCATCCATCTTTCAGAGTTTCAAAGGGGTGAGTGGTTGCTGAACGAAGGTGAAGACATTGTCGATAGAACATCTGTTACGGAGGCCATCACACTCAAAGCAGCTTTCAGAACATCCTGCGAGCACCCCGGCTTTACAATGGTTCGGACCTGAAAAACATGGAGCAAACGCAATTACATTAGCACACTAGGGTGATTTCACATCATTGCTTGGAGGTGAATTTTTTTTTCTTCCCGTCCAAAATAATGAATCAAAAGATTCCAACGGATACTTTTTATATTTTTAAAGATCCAATTGAAAATTCATAGTACATTTAGTAAGAGAAGGAAAAAAAGGGCATAAAACTATGACCACCTTGTCAAGATATTCCTGAAGCTTCTTAATACGGCCCATGTAATCCTGGTCTTCAACACACAGTGTCACAGCCTTAGCATCAGCACCAGGACCATCAAACTGAAGTGGTCCAGGATTTCTGTATAGATCATCCATCAACAGTTTTGCGGCATTTTGTCTTAGCAGCCTGTAACCCAATTCATCAACCAGTTAAACAAGGATTTAACATAAACTAGTCATCTTAAATGCTTTAACATACTAAATTAAAAAGCAGAGCCAATGGCAAGTAGAACTTACTCATATGCTTTGCCTTTCAAATCTACAGTAGCAGGATGAATAGCTGGCTTTCCAATAGTTGCAGTGCCAGGATTTTGAGCCCACCGCTTCACAGTCATCATTGCCTAATAGTATACATTGAACACAACAAAAAAAGTTACAAGAATTCTAACAATGCGACCAATAAAAGAAAGCAAAGACAAGCAAGAGAATTGTCTAGTTTTAAGGGGTAGTTATGCCCACTTGGTAAAGGTACTAGGTATAAAAAGAGAGAAATCCTTACTGTAATTGGAGCAGCACCACAACGCCACTTGTTCACTGGATTCTTCAGGTTAGTTACAGTTGCCATGTAACCATTCAAGCCAGCCACTAAAATATGGTAGCAGATATGCCCGAGAACCTGAAATGACAATATGATATTGTACTATTTTCAAAAGAGAACAATCAATGGCTTAGATACTGCAACTGACAGTGGTTGTTAGAAGTAACATACATAGGCATAGTCACAATCAAATTTTGATGGTAAAGATCCCCGAGCTTGATAACCAAAGAAGTGACAGATGGCATTAAATTTCTTTCCCTTGTATGTACCCTCTTTCTGTGAAAAGCCATCGAAGAGATAAGTCAGTCAAGAACGTCCAGAGCAACAAGAACTTTTGAAGTAAAACCAATTCCAACATAAATAAAGCATAAACAAAATGGCAACATGGTTAACAGGAATATATACAGATAAATATGGGCTAGTTGTAATTTGAGGGGGAGAGATCAATCTATTATACCAGACGCTTGTTCATTTCTGCCTCTACAAGATGTGCTAGAAGTTTCTCTGTTTCAATCTGGAGGACAAAAAAAAAATTGAAAACCTGGAGGTTTGAAAATTGTAACTCCTAGCTTAGATTATATCTGAAGCCAATTACCTGGGACAACTGTGCAGAGTCATCTGATTCAGGGTGAAGCAGCAGCTGTAACAAAAAAAAAAAAAAAAAAAAAAAGGAGTATATAAAACTCAACTTTAGACAAGATCCATTACGTAATGAATGACACCAACCCTAAAAAATGAGTGCATAGAATAAATTAAAACCTGTTTCTTGATAAAGGGTGGCAAAAACTCGAACAAAGCAGAGGCCCAGGGGGAAAGTTGAGCAGAAATATTATCAGCAGAAACACCTTGCCTGAGCAAACCATGAATTTCCTGAGAGAAACAGGAAGAAAAATAATAATAAAGTATGATTCAAAGCAGAAGTGATCGCTCGACAAAACTTCATCTTCAATGAGACAATGATCTGCCAAGGAAGAAGTTAATTTCGCATTAAATACCTTCAAAAGGGCATAGACTTCAGGAATGCTTTCTATGAGTCCTTCTGGAAGTAGGATAACACCATGGTACTTGTCTGTCCAAATTTGTTGTTTTCAGCAACAAAGAAAGAAAAGAAAGTGCAAAAAATAAAAAATTAAAAGCACCAAAACCAATTGAAACCTTGTTCTGCGCGGGCTTGAACTGCATCACAAATTTGCTTTGTTATGTCAAAAAGAGTCAGCTTTGATGCAGCAACCTCCTCACCAAGAATGACCTGTTAAGAGCATAAAAGTTAAAATATATAGACATAGATATATAAAGGTAAAACAAATTGATCGCCCACATGTGACCAAAATAAGATAAATATGTGCCAGACCAGAAGTACTAACCATATTTGGATGGGACTGTAAAGTGCACTCCAGGGCAACATGTGAATGCTTTCGGCCCATTAGTCGAATAAAATAATAATACTGCAAAGTTGCAAAAAACAAAAATATTTTCAAGTCTATACATACTTTGAAAAATAAGGCCGTACTTGCAAAAATATTTTCAAGTTTATGAAGCTCATTTGCAAAAGTAAAGGCCCCCACTTGTAGTACCAAAAGACAAAGTAGGAACACAGAAAGCCAGAAGCAATATATAACGTAGAAAGACTTGTAACATGATTGATTCACAGAAGAAGTTACATTACCTTCTCAGCAGAGAGTGCATCAGTGCAGACATTGCTGATAAGCTGAGAGTTAACCTAAATATAAGAAACATGAATTTAAGCACAAGGTCTCAAAACTGATCTAGCAAAAAACAGGGAAAAAAAAACTAGTTTCTTTTTTACACTTAACTTTATGATGTCTCCAATGGCTCTACTTTCAAATTAATCACAATACCCATTTTTGTATTGCACTATTTTTGGTCTATTGTATCATCACAGTAATCAGAAAATACACTAAGACAACACTTTTGTTGAGTGCAACAGAGTTTTTCTGCTGGAAGAGGAGGAAGAAGGGGGGGAGAGAGATGGAAGTTTATGCCCAAACATGCATATACAACATTATTTGGCGTTGGCTAATACCTTGCATATTGTATCGAAGCCAACATTAGTTTCCACAAACTGGTTCTTCAGGTCTCCGTTCAATGTGACAGGAACTCCAACCACCTACGCCACAATCACCTTTTTTGTGTAAAAAAAAAGAGCAAGAAACACAATGGAATAAAGATGCAAAAGTTTAATGGACGCTAAGATACAACTAATATAGCAAGTTTTTCCTGTCTAAACTAAAATAATTAGAACCCCTTTTTTTGCCCTCAATAAGTCTTGTCTTACAAATGGATACCGAGTATTTCATAGTCTTCCACAAAAATATCGCATAGTAAAGTACCTTGGTTGGGCATTTTGCTTCAGCAAATGTTTCTGCAAGTTGGGCAGCATCAGTGTTTGATGTCACTCCTGCAAAATAACAGAAACATTCCAGAATTAATTTCTCTCACAAAATTTATATGCTGACTAGTAAATCCTTGTGCATTTCATTCACCTCCAATTATGACAAGGCCATCTAATTTCAAGTCCTTGCATGCAGTTAAGGCAGCATTAACTTGCTCGGTTGTTCTAATCTGATCCTTTGTCCTTCCCAGCAAATCATAACCACCTTGTCAACCACAATAATAAAACAATGCTTGTAAGTATATGGACCGACAAAATATTGATCGCATCAATACCATAATTCTTCCCAAGACTACCTACCTTGATTCTTGTAGGTCGCAAGGATGTCATCAGTTACCTCAAGAGTTTTCTGTGCAAATAAACCCTCAGAACCACCTGTAGATAGATAAAAGTATCATCAGTAAGTTATGTTCCTTGACAAAAAGATATAAAAGCTTACAATGTTTGGGTGAAAAGATAATTGAACCGAGGCAGCAAAAAAGATAAAATAATCCCAAGTCCCATTCACACACATGTTAAAAGATTTAAGAAATGTATGCAGCAACCATTGTAATAACAAAAGAAATCCTATCAGCAATTATGATACTAAACATAGTGATGGCACATAAAAGCAAGCAAGTCAGTTTGTCTAAGAAATTAAACCAAATTGGGAGACAACAAGATAGGTGATTACCCAAGAATCCAAGTAAGGTGCTCTTTGGGTTGTGAATTTTTAGAGCATTGTAAAGACCCCATATGACATTGTGTCCTCCAGGAGATTGTCTTCCACAAAAGACTATTCCCACCCTATTCAAAAGAAAAACAATAAGACATGTTCTTCTAAATATGCAACACTATAAGGCACAGCCATTATCCTGGCAGAATTGGTATAAACACACTGACAGAAGAATATACAAGAAACCCAGTAGTCAAAGGAAAATAACAGTCCTAACAGAAGTCAAAGAGTTAGCTAAAACTTCACTTAAAGGGTACTCATCACACTTGAGAGAAAGTCACCATCTTATCATGACCTTGGGGTTCATGTATTTCTTTACTTCAGAAAAGTGGAACATAATGGTAGGGATCAAAGGGCACATACCTTTTAGCTGGATGCTCAGTTATTATATGAGCATCGGGTACTTTTGCAGTGGCCCTAAGAAAGTGAGCTAATGGTTGACCACAAGTATGAGGAAAAGATCGGCTGATGGTGTGGGCATCCATGGGGTCCAAAGTTGTCGTTGTATCACCAAATTCAACCCTCACAGTAGTTCCCTGTATGGTGACGATTAATGGCAAAAACTTCAGTTAAAAAAATGCGTACTTAATGAAAGTGTAAACGCACTTAAGTGCACAACATCAAATTAACCAAAGGTCAAAATCAAAGCACCCCGAAGAGAACTTTCTAATCTTACCAAAAAATACAAGTTTTTCAAAAGCCATTTCTGGCAGAGCCACACATACCCACTGTAGTTTTACAATTTAAGAATTTAAATGTTATATGTAATTTTTTTTATATGTTAAAGTTCAGTTATATCGCACGCCCTTATTTAATATGACATATAACAATTATAGCCCACTCAATAGGAAAAAAATTACAAGTATGCATTATTTAACAAAAATATTTTCTCTTATATTTTCCGTATGGAAATTTTGAGGCTCCACTTCAAAGGATCAAAAGTGGAGTTGGGTGTAGGATTTCAAATCCCTGCTCCAATTCATTCCCCTCTCTTCTCCCTCCAACCAAACAATCATAAATTTTTAAAAAGTATCCACTAATCCTCCCTCCCTAAGCAATCTCACCTACCATACTTTCCCTCCAACCAAACAAGGGTTTTAGTCAGGGAGAATTGCGAAAGATGTACTTCTTCAACCAGCCTATCTCCAGGCTAACCAAAAAACTATGAGCGGAGACCCTACAAGTGGCTACAACTGGTTCTGGTATATTATTATTGCTTCCAAATCTATACTTCATTTCGCTGAACCGAAATCAGAAAATAAACGGTGCAGAATGCAACAGAGAAAAAAAAAAAAAAAAATCTAAATCAAATAGTTACATTTCTCCATCTCGCTTTCTCTCCTTGTTTGTTATTATTACTCGCAGATCTAAGCAATAATACATAACGAAAATGAAAATCCATATCAATTTCGATACCAGATTTAAAAAAAAAAAAAAAACAAAACAAAACAAAATATTTTAAAAGGAAAATAAGAAAAATTGAAAAAAGATTAAAAGAGAATAAACCTGGAGACAAGGAGGGAGCTCCGGTTGGTAGAGAGACCGGAGTTTTTGAAGATCGGAGAGTTCTCTCGGAATGCCGTAATCGGAATCCATGCTTTGCTTGGAGAGAAAGAGAGAAACACAACAACGAGCTAGTGAGTTGTTGGTTTTTGACTTCCGCAGAGAAAAGAGGGAGAAAGGTTTTAACCTTCTTTTTCTTTCAAAGGACTGCTTTTATAGAAGTCGCTTTGACGTTGGCGTTACAACCAACCAAACACATCCTTAACCTATTTTTGCCCCAAATTTATCCTTGGGTTTTCACTTTTATTACTAATATGCCACTACTACCTGATTTGCCTTCCGCCCCTAGCTAATTTCATCCCGTTTAATCTCTCAAATCTCAATCTCACCCTCATCTTCTTAATTAATTCACTTAATTGCCATCACCTAACTTCTTATTTTCTCTTTTATTATGAATTCTTTTTTAATACTCCCATTGTTTTTGTTTCAACCCTCCTTAATTAAATTACTAGTGTAGTTTAAATCGTAAAAAGTGGTTTAAACCACGCTAGTATAGTTTTGGTCTAAACTACATTTAGATTAGTGTGGTTCTAACCATACTCTCAAAGGGCCAATTAATTATTTATCTTTCAACATACTGGAGAGGCCAAATATATCCTTATGTCTTGGAGACGAAAGAAAAAAAAAAAAAATTTCTCTTTTCACTTTCTGTTGAAGTCTGGTGTAATTTGTTTAGCTTTTATTTCTCTCTTCATATTATTTTAGTGTGACTTCAATTCATCTTATATTAGGGCCTCTAAACTTTCTCACATTTGCAATTTTTTTATTGAACTTTTAATTTTGATGTTGTTTTTAAACTTATAAATTTATAACAAGACTTCATTTGAGAAACATATTAGGAAAGCAAGTTCAATTTATCACAGTGTAAAGTTCTCATACGCTACAATAAAAAACAAAAATTACTACAGTGTAAAAGCTCTCACATACTATAATTTTTAAGTTCTAAATAATTTCTTAAATACAATTGTTAAAAATGTCAGCTTTTAGACTAATATAGACATGCAATATGCATTAAAAAAACCCATTATATTATTAAAGACCAATTCATATAATTTTATAGTGAGTATGGGAAAGGTGGAAAGCAAAGCTCATAGATGCTACTCTTTTTGCATTAATTTTAGAGGAGGAAGAAGCACAAACTCATATTAAGACGATGTGTGCGGTCCCTAGATTCTATGGTGAGGAAAAAGCATCCTTTACAAGATAAGATCAGGTACTGCACATTCGTTTGGAATATGCCATGCGAACAAGGATATTCCTGTAATTTCAAAACAATCCAATGACTCACCAAACCGCCCAACGCATAGAAGAACAACGGCACTGTCCCTCACCAAACTCTTCACCATTTTAAATTTTAATAATAGGAGATAATTTTTAGAGCACTCACATGAAGTGGCCCTACTCAGCCCAACGGGTTGAATTCCATTTTTTCTTTATTTATACGTTTGCGTTCGCTATTGTGTCCTTACGTTTGTTGAGTGTTGTATGTTGGCTTCTGCAAAACACAAAACTTGTGTAGCTAGAACTACCTTCTCGTTGGCATCTCAACTACCCTCTACCCACGTCGCATTCTTGTTAAGACCTTAAGAAATAAGCCATTTAATACATAGGTTCAGGGGCCGCAGTTCAAATTAATATGTGAAGTAGGTTCGAACAATTTTCTACAATAAAATTTATTACTATCGTCGTTTTAAATTTGATGTGATATTTTATTTTTGTTTTGAACTTTTATGTTTCAAATGTCGATTTAAAATTACTGTTTAAACCATATATAGGGTGTTTGGAAGGGTAGTAGAAACCACTTTTACTGTAGCATGTGAGAGTTTTATACTGTAACACATTTTTTTATTGTGAAAAAAATAAAAATAAAAATACACAAAATATCTATTTTTGCAAGTATTCTATTCATTTTTTAAGGTAAAAACCTTATGAAGTTTTTTTAATTTTCAAAGTTATTTTCTTTTTAATTTTAGGGCATTTTGGACAATTTTTAATGTTGAAATTGAAGATTGATTAAAGAAAAATATAAATTTTGTATATTACAAAATCTAACTTGAAAGTATTTCGATAAGATTAAAACCGAAATTATATTATTTAAATAAACTTAAAATACAGATATAAAAAGATAAATAACCTTAAATTAATTTAAAGACCAAAATATCACAATGTGAAAAATTCAAGGACCTCTAAAGCTATTAACCCAAGCCCACAATAACCCCGTTGGCTTGGAGAGGAGGTGAAAAAAAATATAAAATAAATAAAAGAGAAAAAGAGAGCTCACATTCAGCCTCTTAATGTTCGAGAATGCAAATCAAGATATAAAACATACGAGGTCAGATCAACCATAGAGTCGGTGTCTTAAGATTATAAAGATAAAGAGGTCAGATAAACCATAATCTGTCTTCCACCATAAACATCATATCATATGGTTCCAATTGCGGGAGATACATATATATAAAAGTGAAGAGAAGCACGGTTTTCAGGATAAAACCACCTAAACGGAATTAAACCCCCGTATCCAAATATCCAAGAGAAGCACGGTTTTGAGGAAACAAGAATGACGTTGGCCCACCACGTATCCAAATATCTCACTTGTCCCTCCTGCTTCCCTTGGAGCCACTCTTTCTGGAGCTTTGTTTGACATGTGCTCTCCCACTTGAAATGCTTCCAAAATTTGTATCAGGTTTACTGGCAGGGTGAACAGGCACATGATGACCAGCAACCAAAGCAGGGAACCCAACAGCAGGGATTCTGCACAACACCCAACAAACATAACTACTGGTTAAACAACAAAAACCAGGGCTAATGCTGTATAACATTGCCTACTTCATAAGAGGGTCAGAGAGAGAGAAGTAGACATCTTGACATAGGTTTCTAGAATATCTATTATCCCGCGCATTGTAAGACCCATAAGATCATGGGTCAAAATTTAATTGGGGACAGCCAAAAGACAGGAAAAATAAGACAACAGATCTGGACTCCAAACTCCAGACCATTCCAAGATAATAAGTACATCCAAATTGGAAATGCACTCAAGAAGGCAATAATGCCTGCTTCAGAAGAAGAGAAAAAAGAAATCTCACTACAACACCTGCGTCTCATGCATTGTTTTGTTACATTCATCCAATTAACTGCTTCTCATCCATAGATCCTCCCAGGATCTTCATGAAGTTCCCAATTATTTTAAAACCTCAAATCTGATATGATTCTACCTTCGTTCCACAAAGATGTCGCATACTTCCATTTTTTTATTCTGGTTTAATTAAGGACCAAATTCCCTTGCAATAAATAAGGGAAGCAACAAACAAAATATGCAGGAAGATTGTGCAAAGATTATTGTTTTGTTGATAGTTCATACCCAACAAGACACAGCAGACCCCTGCTTGGTTGTGGAAGCACCAAACGCACCGCTCATCTGCAAAGTAACCCGTAAAGCTTGATTCCCCGCATAGCAGCACTGAAGCAAACGCCCCAGTTGCCTGCATTCTCCTTCCAGATACTTGCTCTTCATCTCCATATCCTTCACATACAACTTCTTCCTCTCCCTCAATCTCACTGCCGCACCTCTATTTCTCAGCTGCCTGGAAAGTCATCCATTGAATTACATCATATACTTGTCTTTTTGTCAGGTTTCTAACTCATGTATTTGTAATATAACATTATAGCACATCTTTATAAGCAAAAATATGTCAAATTTTGATTTTGAAATTGCAACCTAGCAGCAGCAGGCATATATAACTTACAAACGCCAAACAATAACAAATCACCAACAATACTCTTAATAATCCCCTGGCTGAGCTAAATTTGATTATATCTTCTTTCTGCTTGATGTCATACACTTGCAACATAAAGTAATAGAATTTGTCGTCCCCAGCACTTTACAAAACTTACATGCTAAAGGATGGGAAAAAAAATCAATTTTGAGTTTGACTTCAATGTCAAGATCCACATATATTAATTTACAAAAGTTTTGTTTTAAAAGGCAAAAACGGGAACCGAGACGTTTTATCTAATTGACCCGAGGCGTAAGCCTCAAGGCGGATTGAGGCGTAAGCCTCGAATGCAAAATAAAAAATTCAAAAAGTTGAATAAAATTCATAAACATGCTATAAAACACACACTTAGTTCATCACAAAACCATAAGACACAATAAGAAAGTGCATAAAACACATACAATATAATATATATGCTACTGCTCTTCTGATATGGTTATACTTATATGGCTTTTATAGCACATAAGATAACCTTTTTTTTTTTTGAGAAAATAAAATAACTATAGATGTAAATGAATAAAAATCACATACGGCTCTCTTTATATAACTTTTATTTTATATAACATTATAACTTTTGTATAACGCCTACTTCTATAAAATATACATTACTACAGTAGCTATAAGAGGGAAAAAAAGAAAAAAAAATCCAACCTACGGTAAAAAATAAAAGAAAAAGGGGAAAAAAAAAACCTAAGGAGTGAGGGCTGAACAGGTTAGAATCTAGAGGTGGCTGCTGTCGATAGGCCGTCGTTATGGTCACTACTCATAGGGCAGTGAGCTTGAAAGTTGCAGGGGTTGATAATGAAGAAAGTATCGATGATGAAGAAAGTAGCAGATGTAGAAAGTAGCAGATGTTGAAGAAGATGTTAGACTTAGGGTTTAAAAATCTATTTGCATATCTTTATTTGATTAAAGCACAATTTTGATATTAGATTGACTTTTTTTTAGAGAAAAAAAAAAAGAGTTGAAAATAGGTTCAAAATAGCCTTCAATTTGAGGCTTATGAGGCACATGCCTCAACAAAAAAAGAGGTAAGCCTCGTTCAAGCCATTCAAGGCTTAAGTCTTGAAGCGCTAATCAAACGTCTCAAACTGAGACACGCGCGTCTCAAGGCGTACACCTCAAACACCTTTTTAAAGCCTCAAACAAAACTAAGGGCATAATATATAATCTACCAAGTCTAAACAAAATAAAGCACCGAAACAAAACGCAATAAGCATTTTTCATACACAAAAACCAGATTACGATTTTAAAAATACTTTTAGTTTGATCAATCAATTAATAACAGGGGAAAATCGTAAACCAAGAAAAAGCGTGAAAAGTTAAGCCATAAACAAACAATGAATCGAGAGAGATTAAAGTTGAAAATCTACGAGATATGAAGGCCCAATACTGAATAAATATAATTGGTAGCTTCTCCGTTTCTTGGAGATGGGGTTATCAGCATCGTCGTCAACATCCGCCGCCTCCGGTTTCTTCTTCTCCCTCTCTTTATCCACCTCCTCCTCCGAGTTAGCAGCGGAGACGTTTGGATCAGAGTGGGCCGCAGCGGCGGCGGCGGCAACCTCGCCGGGCACGTCGGCGGCAGAATCGACAAGCACATCCGCCGTAAAATTCTCGCAGTGGTCGGAGGAAGGCTCAGGAGAAACCTTATTATTATCGTCGTCTTCCATCAACAGCTTCTCGATCCCATCGATCCACAAGGAAACAGAATCGGGTTAATTGTTGGAAAAGCCATCGGCGACGAAGAAGAAGAGGAACCCGTAAAAACGGCCGGCGGGTCCCACTCTAACACGTTGGCACCGCCATGGAGGCCGTCGTCGAAGATGGTGGCCCAGTCGATTTGTCCGATTAGGTCTTCTCCTCCCAAAAACTCCACATCCCCTCTTTCCCTTAACGGCTGTATCTAAACTCTAAAAAGAAAATAGAGAGAGTTTTGATTTCGATTCTCGAGGTTTTTTTTTATTATTATTTTGGGAGTAATTTAGGGCTCAATCTCATTAAATAGAGCATAAAAACTTAAATTGCCACGTTTTGTATTTGTTTATAGATTCAACGTTTACCGTTTAACGCTCATTGTGGGGCCTTCAAATTTCCAACTTTAAGATCTCTTAGCATAACCACAAATAGCAGACAAGTCCGACAACCAACACCCACCGAAAATTCTGAATGAAGAGGTTGAAACTTCTTAACGAATCAACAAATAGAAGCCCTTACTGTTGAAGTAAAGACACTAAAGAAAATGCTCCAGGAGCAAGCCATGCGTTTTTAGGAACGCGATAGAAGATTGGAATAACTCAGCAACAAGAATGCCACTCTACCAAGCCAAATCAGTTACTAGAATTCGCAGATGGCCTTGCTGTCATATTATTACCCATATTATAGGTACTCATCATTTCCAGCAACGACGGCCACACAGTGGTAGTTTTAGACGCCACAGCCAACCATACAGCCATCCTCTTACAGCCCCATTGGGAGGATATAGCCGCTCTACACTCACTCAACTCCAGCACCAACAACAACAATCGCAACAACCTCGACAGCCATAGCAAACCTAGTAACGCCCATTATGGCAACCACTACAATGACGACGAATGTTCATACAGGATCGAACAGAAGAGACAATGGAGTGAATGATGGACCTGAAACGGTCGAACCAACATTTCAACTTGAAGAAACTCCGACACTGACCCTACTAACTCCTGAGTCGATTCAACAGATGATGAGAGAGATGCTCGAACAGAACACCAAGCTCGTGGAAGAGAAAATTGATCAAAAGTTTCCAAAGCAATAAGCAAGACCTCAGTACTTGATGACATCTTGAAAAACATTTGAGATACCCCATTCACAAGGAGGATTACTTAATCGTCCTTTTGAAATACGGTAATCTTGTATTCGCTTGCTTCGATGGAACATCTGATCCAAAAGATCACCTGTTCCAATGCAAAAACGCGGTAAGTGCAACGAGTATGCCAAACTCAATTCTAGATGAGATGATGTGAAAGCTGTTTGCACAATCTCTCAAAGGCCCGGTGCTTCGATGGTTCAGTAACGTGCCCAGTGGATCAATCGACAGCTTCGAAGACTTGGCAGATTCGTTCGTCAAAGCCTACTCTATGCACATTAAAATCGACAAGACGACCAAAGACTTGTGGTCGGTTGTGCAAGGCCTAAGCGAGTCGCTGCTGGCTTACATTAAAAGATTTAGTAAGGCGCTCTCAGAGAGTTTAGACTTAGAAGATAGAACAGCTCAAGAAGCACTCAAGAAAGGACTTGTGCATAAGTCATCCTTCAAAAGCAGCATTTGCTCCGACTACCCACAAACCATCTAAGAAGCCTTGAACAGAGGGAAAGGATGGATCGATTTGGAGGAAGAAAACAAAAGATGTGAAAAGAAGATCTCAAAAAGTAGAGAAAAGAGCAAGTGGAGCCAAAATTAGCAAAGACAGCATTTGGATTGAAGAGGACAAACAAGAACACCACCAAAGGGAAAATGGAGAAGGAAAGAAGACAAGCTGCGACCCGCGGGCATACCACTATCGCCGTTGTAATATGCTCTGAGCATATCCCCATTGGAACTGGTCGCTCAACTGGAAGGCAAAGATTACGTCAAGTGGCCAAATGAGATGGCATCAAGTCGTTCATGCGACCAGACAAAGTACTACTAGTTCCATCGAGACACGGGGCATTTAACAGTCGACTGCAAAGCTTTGTGGTTCAAAATTGTAGAATTACTCAAAAAAGGACATTTGAGGGAATATTTGTTCAAGCAGGTAAGGAAGGTCTACGGGTTCGATCGAGAGTGAGGAAGGCAAAGAGACCGCTAGACACAGGAGAAGACACCATCACCACCACCAGTGAGGAAGGTAATTATTGCCATTTGCAGGGGCTCTGTTTTTAGCAGAGATTCCACTAATCAAATGAAGGCTTACCAGATAAGAGCCTGCCAAGCAAGTACCAGTACCATTACTGATGAGCATGGCAAGCACACAATTTCCTTCAAAAGTGACGAGGCATTCGAGCTTGACGGTCCACATGATGATGCATTGGTAATCAAACTGAACATTGCGAACTGCAAACGTAGCAGAATTTTAGTTGACAATGGAAGTTCTACCAACGTTCTTTTCCTTTCAATACTGAAAAAGATGGAAATCAATGAACAGGAAATCGAGAAGTTCGCTACTACTTTAGTGGGTTTCAATGGCAAAGCGAGCACAGCTGTAGGGAAGATTAAGCTATCTGTTTATGTTGCAGGTGAGAACAAGATGACAAGTATCCTTGTCATGGACTATCCATCAAGATACAATATCATCCTCAGGCCGCCTTAGATACATGCGATGAAAGCCGTCCTATCTACCTTCCACCAACGAATTAGATTCCCAACGAAGCATGGCGTCAAGGAGATAATCGGGAGTCAGGAATTAGCTAGGAGCTGCTATACAACGACTATGAAGTAGAAGAGAGCTTTATAGCAATTACAGATACAACAATCGAATGGATTGAGCAATTAAGAATGCGCAGAATCAGTGCTGGAGCAACTCGATGAAGTACAAATTGATCCGATGGACGAGAGACAAACAGTGAAGATCGGGTCGTAGCTTAACGCCAAGGTAAAATTTGAAATATTTGATTTCTTAAAGCTAACAGTGATTGTTTCGTGTGGTCCCATGCAGATATGCTTAGAATCAATCCAAGCATAATTTCACATTGACTCAAGTCAATCCAAACCATAGACTAGTGCGATAGAAAAGGAGAAGGCTTGGAATTGAGCAAAACAACATTATGAAGGATGAAGTCAGAAGACTACTTGAAACTAGGTTCATTCGTCCTATACAATATCTAGACTGGTTTGCAAACGTAGTAATCATCAGAAAGAATAATGAAAAGTGGCGGATGTGTGTAGATTTCACAGACTTGAACAAAGCTTGCGCAAAAGATAGTTACCCATTACCTCATATCGCTCGACTCGTCGATGCGACCGTTGTCCATGAAATCTTAAACTTTCTTGATGTATTCTCTGGCTACAAACAAATCCTTCTGCATCCGAATGACCATGAGAAGATGGCTTTTATTACTGAGTAGGGAATTTTCTGTTTCAAAGTTATGCCCATTGGATTGAAGAATGTAGGTGCTACTTATCAGAGGCTGGTCAACATAATGTTAGAATATCATATCGGTAAGAACATGGAAGTTTACATTGATGACATGTTGGTCAATTTTTTGCAGCCCACCTCCATGTTCAACATCTGTAAGAATGCTTTGACGTTCTCCGAAAATATGACATGAAGTTGAACTCAGGGAAATGCACATTTGGAGTGGCAAGGGGCATGTTTATGGGCTACCTTGTTACAAAACGAGGAATCAAAGCAAACCCAAACTAGCTCAAAGCTTTTCAGTTGACGCCATCTCCAAGAAATATACGAGATATCCAAAAACTTACTAGATGAGTCGCTACACTTAGTCGGTTCATAGCCCAGTCATCAGATAAATGCCTTCCATTTTTCTGGCTGCTTAAAAAGAATACAAAATTTGGGTGGAATGATTGATACGAGGAAGCGTTCCAATATTTAAAGAGATATTTGTCCACACCGCCTATCCTTTTGAAACCAAAAGACGAAGAGCCACTGTACCTATACTTGGCAGTCTTAGAAACCTTGGTGAGTTCGGCGCCGGTAAGAGAAGAGGATGTGGTTAAGAAGGTTGTCTTCTTCGTCAGCTACACTATGCTGGATGCTGAAACGAGGTCCTCTGTTGTTGAAAAACTTGCCCTAACACTCGTCGTGTTGGCTGGGAAGCTCTATCCATATTTCCAAGGTCATACGATCGTGGTGTTATCGACGTACCCAATGCGAGCCATTCTTTATAAACCTGATGTCTCTGACAGATTGACGAAGTAGGCTGTTGAGTTAACAGAGTTTTACATCGAGTATAGGCAGCAAACAACATTAAAAGCATAGGTGCTAGCAGATTTTGTCGCTGAGTTGATGTGCAAGCCAAATGATGAGAGACCAAAGAAATAGGTCATGTAGGTCGACAGAGCTAGCAATGAAAAGGGATCAGGAGTGGGGTGCTGCTTAAGTCACTAACTGGCAAAGAGATTAAGCAGAGTTTTCGACTAGGATTTAAAGCTATGAACAATGAAGCCAAGTATGAAGCAATGATAGCCGGTTTGAAGCTAGCTACGACACTTGGACCTACTGAGCTTATTGTGGAAAGCGATTCTATTCTGATCGTTAATCAGATAACCGACAATTATGAAGCGCATGATGAGAAGACGCTCTCTTACCTGAAACTAGTAAACAAACTCAAGGCCTAGTTTGATCAATTCGAGATGAAGCACGTCTCGCGAGAACATAACTCCAAAGCAGACGCTCTCATGAGTTTGGGATCTTTTGTCAAAGTCAGCAAGAGAAGAATTGTACCATTGGAGCGCATTGACCAGCCCAGCATTGAGTTGGTTGAAGAAGTAAGTTATGTGGACCTAGAGGACAATTAGCGAACTCCTATCGAGATGTACATAAGCAATGGATGGCTACCTAAAGACAAGCAAATTGCAAGGAAGATCAAGGTTCAGGCTGCAAGGTATTGCCTGATTGATGAGAAGCTCTATAGGTGTTCCTTCACTGATCCTTATCTCTGTTGCCTTGGCGAAGATGAGGTTGAGAAGGTCATCCGAAAAGTGCATGAAGGCTCATGCAGTAACCATTCAGGAGGAAGATCATTGTGCAACAAAGTTAGAAGGCAAGGTTTTTACTGGCCAGCCATGCAAAGCGACTTCGAGATCTTTGCTAAAAAGTGCGACAACTGCCAGAGACATGCACCTACGATTCACCAGCCTATTGAAGAACTTTCTTCGATCAGCTCACCGTATTCATTCATGAAGTACTCAATGGATGTCGTCAGACCATTTCCTCCAGCTCCTAGACAACTGAAGTATCTTATAGTCGTTATAGATTATTTATGTAAATGGTCAAAGCTGAAGCTTTTAAGGATGTTAAAGAGTGAGATGTCAAAAGATTCATTTAGAAAAATATTATCTGTCGATTTGAAGTACCAAGGGAGATTGTTACCGACAATGGCTCACAATTCATTTTTTGTAACGCCCCTATATGGGGGTTAACAGTTTTTAATGAGATAAAATAAAAATAAATAATAAAAGTAAAACCTTAAAAATAAAATTTGCCCGGGACTTAAATGAAAACTCTCAACTCAAAAATAAAAATATAAACGACAAATAAACCACAGTTTTAATGTAGCACCTTAAATTTAATAATATAAACTGTTGTCATCATCATTTTAACCCTCAACACATTGTAATACAGTCACAGAAAGTAACAATTGATGCTTACATTATCATGAAGAACATTTTTTACAATTGAGCAGTCCCAATGTAATATAGTTACATCACTTCCTCAACTATATTTCTCGTAGCCACCTCACACTTAGTGAGTCCTGAAAAGATATAAACATAAGGGAATGAGCAACACTATGCTCAGTAGAGAAAGCCATTACTCACCTTTAGGTTTTTATCATTACCACATTAAAATCTGCATGGTTAGTAAGTCACATCATATTTCAGATTATGAGGTTTATTATGATCACATCTTATGGATACCGTAGTTAATCATTACCAAGTGTCATAATTACACATTTATACAAATATTACCAATCATCATTGTTCCTAGGTATCCATGTTAAATTGAGTATCACTCAACTCATCGAAACCCAAATGGGCGCACTTGATCACCCTATAAACATTCCAAGGGTGTTCCGGTGAGGGGACATCAAGCCCCGAGTCCTCACCAAATCGATTCCTGTACAGTGTGTTCTGGGACTTTCAACCCAAGGAAGCGTCATCGCCTTCCCCCTACTTTACCTTTTAGGGTATTCATGCCCAAGGACGTAACCGTCGCCCTTTTCATGTCTCACAATTTCTCTATATTGAATCATTATCAATAGAGTTAGTTTTCCTAACCATGCTTCTCAATTTATAACATGTGTCAATTCATTATGTTCCTCGCCGTACAATACAAGACGAGTCCATGTCATAGTTTCATATGTGATAATCATATAATATCAGTTCAACATAGATATATATATATTGCGGCAAAACAATCAATTTTAATTCTATAAAAACCTCACAAAAGATGAGTAATAGAATCCCTACCTTTTAAGCTTATCAACAGTCTCTTAATCCTGGAATCAATTAACGTTAGCTCCATACTCCCTTGATCCTAAGGCGTGCATAAGGACAATTAAAACTAAAGCACAACATACAACTACATTCATAAAATTTATTTTAATTTAATCTTAGAATTTCAAGAAATAACCACTGCCCATAGAGGTATTATAAAGTTTAACAATATAAATTTTCTGTCTAGGGCATATACACTTAGACTTCATACATATGCTCCAAAATAGCAACAAACATATACTTAGGTTTAAGAACGCAAATTTGAATAATCCTTTAGTATAAAAGAAAATTTATAAATGAAAGACTAAATTTGTTCATAAGATTCTAACCTCGGATTATGGTTAGTTGGAAGCTTGAAATGGCTTCAAAACAGGTTCCTTTACTTCGGTATGACTGAAATTCTTGCTCAAATGGAGGTGATGGTGGCTGATTTTTATGGCTGCCTTGAAGAAGTTCTCTAAGTATTTTGCTTCAGCAAAGAAATGAGAAGAAGAGTGTGGGAACCGTGGAAGAGAAAGGAAGAAAAGATGAAGTCTTTGAAAAGAAGTGATAGAAACAATTATAGAGGAGACATGTTGAAGCATGTCACGGAGGAAATAAAGAAAATGAGGGTCAAGAGTAGTTGGAAAAGATATCCTTATGTCTCATCTAAAGACTTTAACACACATAATGCCAATATGACATTTTTGAGATTTATTAGAAGTTCTAAGGCTTTTTAGTAATCATACTAAATAAATATAGGAGAATTTTAGAAAATTTAAAAATAGATAAAAAGAAATATTATAAAATAAATTTAAATGAAGCAATTTTTTTTATACATTAAAAATTAATTTAATTACCTCAATACCCGTTAGGAGAATAACGGGTGTCACAGCTCTACCCCCCTTAAAGAAATTTCGTCCTCGAAATTTCAATTCTAGCAATACTAGTAAAAATTATGATTCCACTATGATTCCAATTCTGAGTCTAAACCGTTAATGTTGTTTGTCCTCCAAATTTAAGTTATCGTATTTCCACTTATTTACTTGCATAATAAATCTTACTCCTAAATCCCTTAATAAGAGTATTTCTGACAAGTTTCAACTTATAACACCGTATAATAGTCTAAGAATCTGATCATGCATACATATTGACCATACCATGATTCCAGTCCTTCATTGTCCATGGACTGTGATTTACAATCACATTTAAGGAGATTGCCAGAGAAATTTTATATACTTCATCTTTAGGTTCCTTTTCCTTTTTGAGTAAGGAAAAGTCAAATATATTTGATTTCATACCTCAACTAATAAACTAAAACATATATCACAAACACTTATATTCAAAACCATACATTAAACTTATTCATAGAGATATTAAGCGGAATCTCTGGTTGCAAACATACCCGACATATTTTTCATTAAACAGCTATCCTCATGACACAAACATTCAACCCAAATAATATACTCATATTTCATATGGAATATCCCCATAACTGACTCTGGTACTTCCACATAATATTAACAGAATATTACACATTACAAACATGATACGGATACGTTTCGAGAGTACAAGGCACTCCGTATACCAGCTATCCATATCATGCATGCTTAGAGGATACAAAAACATCGATAAACAAAAGATCGGACCTTAAGAAGGATGCGTTTCGAGAGCATCAAGTACTCCGTATCCAGCCATCCCGGCATTAGGCTCAATGAATCTAAAAGATTGAACAACAACGTACCACAAGAAACACAGAATACAAGGCAAACGGTTATTCGTAACACACGAAATACGGACACACATGCCTACATGCCAAAGATAAAACAAAAAGATTACAGATGGAGATTCAAATCAATTGGCCGCTCCCGGCTTTCCCTTTCCCATTCAAGCTTGGATGTTGCAGTGTCGGATTCTGGATGTATGATTTGCATTTTATCTATCAATTCCTCAGCTGTTGAAGCAGTGACAAAGATTTGTCTCTCCGATTCTGTAGTGATGTTTTCTTCCACAGCGTAATCTAGAAATTTCAAAAGACCGTCATAAAAACCCTTTACGTTCAGCAGACCCAAAGGTTTGGAATAAAAGCCCAACAATTGCCCACAAGCAACTATAAATATTTCCTCAAGAGTACCTAGACCACCAGGTAATGCTATAAAAGCATCAGAATTATAGATTATGTCTTTAAAATTTTTAGGGATACTCCTGACTCCTTCTCCCTTACTTATGGCTTCCTTACAAAGGTTTCCTTCAACTGGAATATGAGGCCAAATTCTTACATCAGTAGCGTCGCTAGACCTAGCTGCTAGTGCCATATTTACCATCATTTTTATACTACCACCCCCATAGATTATGTTAATCTTTTTGCGTGCTAGGACTTGCCCTAAGTGATTTGCAGCTTCTAAATAAGCTTTATCTTTTCCAAAGCTGGAACCACAAAAGACACAGACATTCTTTATTTTCTTCGTGGACTGGGAGGTAGACATATTTGGTTTATAGAAGTGGTTGCTTAATGTCTGCTCCACTTAGACTTCGGGTTCTACATGAGTTTTTAAAGATGAGAAATATACAAAAAGGGCTAAAGAGATAGACGAGTAGGTAATGAAAAGGTAATCCAAAGATTTAAACAAAATCTTGTGCGGATAAGAAAGTAAGATAAGGTGATTGATAGTTTACAGAAAATCTGATTCACTTTTTGAAAAAGATTAGACTCTAATTGTATAACTTTTGACAATTGAGAACAATTTGACAGAAGACCCTCATGACACAACTGTAGACTTTTTGACAAATATACACCAAGTCTAGAAATTTAATATAAACGACAAATACTGTAGAACTTTTGAAATTTGAGACACAAATCTTGAAATATCTGGATAAGCTTTTCAAAATTCAAACATATTACTGTACCGTATGTGACGTGTCTGATAAGATAATATATTTTATTATATATATATTTAAGAAAATCATAAATTAAATAAGATATTAACACTTACTGTATCAATCTAATAATCACAATTATTTCAAACACAAAAGCAAATATTTTGAGTAAAAGAAAAACACAAACTGTTGAACATCAGCTAAAACTGCTTCAAATAAGTAAAGACTAAATAACCTTTATAGAGCGATGACTTATTCCCCATCCAGTTTTCTTATGGCTTGGCAAACAGGATCTAGAAATACCATATTCCTGAGGCGTTGTCTTTCTGCATAAAATTTGGGCCAGAGTTTAAAAATAGCTCCTTGAACATATCCACTAGGGTGACCGTGAAGAGGAGGATGGATGCTATCCAAGTTCTCCTTTGAAAGTCCATCCCTACAAAACCTTATTTTATCCTCTCTATTCGTAGACATATAACCAGGTGAAGTACATTTACCGTTACAATTTTGTCTTCCACATTTGTTACAAGTGACCACGATGGCACGAGCTCTTCTTTTCATTGCACTACGACTGGTACCTGTTCCTGGTAAACCGACATCTTGACTAAAGTCACTCGGACGGATTTTCCCCTCTATTAACATTCTCACATCACAAGGGATACCAAAACGCATAAGAATCCACAACCGAGTAATTCTAGCCTTGTATTTCTTTCTGAGAATCTTTTGGGAGAGTGATGGGAAATACTTTCTCAGGTGTTGGTACTTTGGGTCCATGATGAGATGAAAGAAGAGTAAATAGAAAGGAAAAATTAAGATAGTAAATTGCAGAATCCTAGAATTCCTTCTTCTTTTAGAGGAAAAGAAGAATTTTTAATGAAAAAGAAGAGGATTTACGATTTAGAGAGAGTAACAAATTAAGAGAGAAAAAGTGAACTCGGAGAAATAAGCTCTTATGCACAGTAAACGTATATGTAAACAATAATTAAACCACTGTATATGACACGTATAGAGACCACGTGGGAGAGACAGTGTGAATCAAACTGATTTAGGATTTGAACTAGGCCCAAATGTTCTAAGTTGAAAATGGTCAGGTTGTTTCGGCCTTAACACATTTAGAACAAGTTAAATAACAAACATAAAATTGAAAACCAATTCATATGAATCTTAAACCCAATTCAAAGCCCACTATAGATAAAGTTGACTATAAACAACAAATCTAATTTAACGACAACAAGGATCTTCCTGAATGATATTTAAAATCATTTCATAACAACATAATCTTCCAGCAACTCAAATAATTTTGTTTTAATCAAAACCTTATTGAACAATGCATACACCCATATGTTATTGATAATACTCAACATCTATCAATGGATTCATCATCATTACTACCAAGGGTTTAGAATGCGACTAACCTTGAAATCAATACGATTTACGTCTTCCAACATAGACCATATCAATGAACAAAGACACTAGATGTTACTACTTAAGAACATCTACAATCCCCACAATTCTACTCATACAATATCGAATTTCCTCATATAACAAAACCTTAGGTAACCAAAAGATTCACTGATACACTTAAATACAATGTACGTAACGAAATATTCCAATTTTGAGATTCATGCATTCTAGACTTTACACAGTCTCAACAGACCAAAAGTCTAACATTTATCTCTCTCAAGATTCAATACCATGATTCCCAACTTATATCATATTCCTCAAATAAATAGAACTTTTAAGAAAAGACATTGACACTTATGTGCTCCATCGAATCCACACATAATCATTACTTAGGTTTGAATCAATTACGAAAAATTTGACATATCTATGTCAAACTTTAAAATCAATAAATCAAGCCTTATATTTCTTATTGTTTTTCACGAGACAAAAGGCTTTTAAATCCTCGTATCTATACGAATTTCTCATCGTTTATACGAATTAGATATGCTTATAGATCCTAATATTATACGAATCTCTCATAAGCATTCTACTTATAAACTCATTTCATATAATTATCATTCCCTCATAACTATTAATACTTTCCTTCTATATAATTATTGTACTCATATAACCATTAATATTTTCATTCTATGGCCTTTCCATGTTACATCCTTCTAGACTGTATAAATCAATGTGAAGGTTCATTTTGATGATGACAATGAAAATTCAGCTTCAAAACCATCTCAAAAATATATTTTTTAAAGTGGTGCTACACTCCCTAGGTTAACCGAACCTAGGCTCTGATACCAAAAATTCTGTAACGCCCCTATATGGGGGTTAACAGTTTTTAATGAGATAAAATAAAAATAAATAATAAAAGTAAAACCTTAAAAATAAAATTTGCCCGGGACTTAAATGAAAACTCTCAACTCAAAAATAAAAATATAAACGACAAATAAACCACAGTTTTAATGTAGCACCTTAAATTTAATAATATAAACTGTTGTCATCATCATTTTAACCCTCAACACATTGTAATACAGTCACAGAAAGTAACAATTGATGCTTACATTATCATGAAGAACATTTTTTACAATTGAGCAGTCCCAATGTAATATAGTTACATCACTTCCTCAACTATATTTCTCGTAGCCACCTCACACTTAGTGAGTCCTGAAAAGATATAAACATAAGGGAATGAGCAACACTATGCTCAGTAGAGAAAGCCATTACTCACCTTTAGGTTTTTATCATTACCACATTAAAATCTGCATGGTTAGTAAGTCACATCATATTTCAGATTATGAGGTTTATTATGATCACATCTTATGGATACCGTAGTTAATCATTACCAAGTGTCATAATTACACATTTATACAAATATTACCAATCATCATTGTTCCTAGGTATCCATGTTAAATTGAGTATCACTCAACTCATCGAAACCCAAATGGGCGCACTTGATCACCCTATAAACATTCCAAGGGTGTTCCGGTGAGGGGACATCAAGCCCCGAGTCCTCACCAAATCGATTCCTGTACAGTGTGTTCTGGGACTTTCAACCCAAGGAAGCGTCATCGCCTTCCCCCTACTTTACCTTTTAGGGTATTCATGCCCAAGGACGTAACCGTCGCCCTTTTCATGTCTCACAATTTCTCTATATTGAATCATTATCAATAGAGTTAGTTTTCCTAACCATGCTTCTCAATTTATAACATGTGTCAATTCATTATGTTCCTCGCCGTACAATACAAGACGAGTCCATGTCATAGTTTCATATGTGATAATCATATAATATCAGTTCAACATAGATATATATATATTGCGGCAAAACAATCAATTTTAATTCTATAAAAACCTCACAAAAGATGAGTAATAGAATCCCTACCTTTTAAGCTTATCAACAGTCTCTTAATCCTGGAATCAATTAACGTTAGCTCCATACTCCCTTGATCCTAAGGCGTGCATAAGGACAATTAAAACTAAAGCACAACATACAACTACATTCATAAAATTTATTTTAATTTAATCTTAGAATTTCAAGAAATAACCACTGCCCATAGAGGTATTATAAAGTTTAACAATATAAATTTTCTGTCTAGGGCATATACACTTAGACTTCATACATATGCTCCAAAATAGCAACAAACATATACTTAGGTTTAAGAACGCAAATTTGAATAATCCTTTAGTATAAAAGAAAATTTATAAATGAAAGACTAAATTTGTTCATAAGATTCTAACCTCGGATTATGGTTAGTTGGAAGCTTGAAATGGCTTCAAAACAGGTTCCTTTACTTCGGTATGACTGAAATTCTTGCTCAAATGGAGGTGATGGTGGCTGATTTTTATGGCTGCCTTGAAGAAGTTCTCTAAGTATTTTGCTTCAGCAAAGAAATGAGAAGAAGAGTGTGGGAACCGTGGAAGAGAAAGGAAGAAAAGATGAAGTCTTTGAAAAGAAGTGATAGAAACAATTATAGAGGAGACATGTTGAAGCATGTCACGGAGGAAATAAAGAAAATGAGGGTCAAGAGTAGTTGGAAAAGATATCCTTATGTCTCATCTAAAGACTTTAACACACATAATGCCAATATGACATTTTTGAGATTTATTAGAAGTTCTAAGGCTTTTTAGTAATCATACTAAATAAATATAGGAGAATTTTAGAAAATTTAAAAATAGATAAAAAGAAATATTATAAAATAAATTTAAATGAAGCAATTTTTTTTATACATTAAAAATTAATTTAATTACCTCAATACCCGTTAGGAGAATAACGGGTGTCACATTTTTGCATCCTTCAAGAAGTTATGCCACGATTGAGACATTATTTTGAGCTTCTCCACACTAAGGTATCCGTAGGGGAATGGGCAGGCAGAAGCGACGAGCAAGATGATTGTGAAGAACCTGAAGAAAAAATTGGAGGCCAGAAAAGGGCGTTAGGTTGAGGAGCTTCCCATGGTGTTGTGGGCTTATCGAACGACTCCTATAAGGGTGACTGGCAAGTCTGCATTCTCTCTTGTTTATGGCACAAACGCTGTCATTCCTGTAGAAGTAGTCGCTTGAGATCTTTGAGTCGACTACTCGCTCCCAAATGAAGCAAAGAATGAAGAAATTATGCAGGATGAATTAGACTTGATAGATGAAAAGAAGGACAACATGTTTTATCGCCTCGGATGTTGTTAGCAAGCGGCCGCTAGGTACTACAATTAAAGGGTGAGAATCAGGAAGTTCAAGGAAGGCGAGCTCGTGCTCAAAAAAGTTTTCCAAAATACGAAGGAAGCCTTTGTTGGAAAATTGGCAGCTAATTGGAAGGACCTTATCGAATTCAGGTTGTTATTTGAGATGGAGTCTATAAGTTGGAAAAACCTGATGGCTCAATTATAAACAAAAGTTGGAATGTGCATCACTTGCAGAAATATTATGTCTGACTTAAACTTCATTCTTTTTAAATTTTACATTTTCTTTTCGACTCGATGTAATTAAACTATTTTTTGCTTGATCCCTACACATGGGTATGTAGGCAACTCGTGAATTATAAATGAATGCAGCCGCATTTAATTATCTTAAATATTATTTTCTCAAGTTTGCAGCCAAGTTTCCTCATATTCGATTCAGGCACTGGGCTCAATCAACTCACCTACTCACCTAGAATTTGATCCCGCTTCACCATTTTTCATGGCTCAAACAAACAATTGGCTCGATCAACTCATATGGAGTTCGATCTTTGACAGCCATCAACATGAATTGCACAAACTCTTGGCTAGAACAACCCACCTAGAGTTTGACCTTCAATGGCCTAATCCTAACTCAGGAATCGACCGACTCGTTTCGAGTTCGATTTCACAACGCCATCATCATGGCTCAATTATTTGTCATCCAGTTTATGGCTCGATCAATTATTTTGAACTCGATCATATGCTACCCCATTTGTGGCTTGCCATTTTAGTGGTTTCCTATTGGCACGACAAATGATTGGTCGATTCATCGACATTGTGGTTCATTACTAATCAAGTTAATTTGTTAGTTTATGGCCTTATTATCCAACAATTTTTTTGCTTACACTATAAAGGTCTTCGCATACCAAACCATCTCTAGTTTAAATTTAGTGCCAAGTTATTTTAAGTTTTAACTTTTAACAGTTTTGGAAGTTATTGTTTGAGCCCATAGGTATTACAACTTGACGAATTCAAAATCACGAGTGTTTTCGGTGAATTAAATTTGAAAATTCCATCAATATTAAGAGTATTGAGTAATTTTATTAGAATGTGAAGTAAAATATAAGCTATTTGATACAAATTTCTTAAACAAAAATTCAACATATTGTTCAAATTGTACAAAGCAAATGCTAACATATTGACATTTTGGGCAGTTCCTTCCTCAATCGTTCGATTGCCTCACATTTCAATGGCTTGGACGAATGGGAGCTCGACAACTTGTTCACTTAAAGTTGACGCATCGGCTCTAGAGTCAGGAGAGGTAGGCTTAGTCCTGATGTCTTTGTGAATTGACTCGCCAGCATCGACAACCTCAATGTCAAATTCGTCAGGGGATAGTAACTCCTCCAGCTCTTTAATTTCTTCATCGATAGCTAAGGCACTAAGTTTACCTGACTTGAATTCCTTCAAAGCCTTAAGTCGTGCTTTAAGGGAGGAAGTGCCATGGACATCGAGCAACTGTTCCTTGATGTCTTCAATATCCTTGTCTTTAGCCTCCACTAATTTTGTTACAGTGGTGACCTTCTCTTCTTCTAGGCGAAGCCTGCTACCCAAGTTTAACAACTTCTCATTCGACCTGGTCAGGGCACCGATTACATCACCCAACTCTCTCTTTTTGTCATCCCTTTTGGATTCAACTTTTTCGAGCTTCTCTTCGAGCTCCTTGGTTCATAGAGCCGCCTGCTCGTATTTATAATCAGCTTTGTTCGCAAAAATATTATGGAGCTGAAGGGCCTATATGATAGGAAAGCTTAGTATGAATCAACTTAAACGAACTCAATTAGTTCAAAAAAAATTATTATTTACCTGTCCCATGGCCGCAGCCAATTCATTGTATAGCCAAGAAAACATCCTCCCACTGAGTGTGTCTTCATCCAGGGTGAATTTAAAACTTGTCATTGCTCTTATTGTCGCCTCCTTGTCCTGAATGATGCCAACATTCTCTAGGACATCAAGGGTTTTGTCAGGAACCCTTGTTTCGACGTCTTTGATTGGCGTAAAAGGCTCGACCCTTCTCTTTTTCTTCGATACTGGGGGCTGAATGTTGAACGGAGGTGGCAGAGGAAAGTCGAATGTAATAACCGAAGAAGCTGACTCTTCTCGAACTGAAGACTCGCCAACATCAGTCTTTTTTTTTTTTTTTTGCTACTCTCTCTACAGCTTTCCTCTTCCTCATGTCATCGACCGAAGGTAATGTAACCTTCATAGTTGATAACGCGGCTTCTATGAGAAGAGCGTCTTTGTCCGATAAAGGATTAATATATTTTGACGGATCGTACAGCCACTGAAGTGTACTGTGGCAGACAAAAACCCAATCGACTCGTTTTGGAAATCGAATAGGAATACCTATTGGGATTTCTTTAAACCGTTTCCAAATGGATGACTTTTTAAGTTGATCAGGATAAGAGATCTTAGCCCAAGTCTGTCCTTTCAATGCAAGCATGCCTCTAATCTCGCTTGAAACCTTTTGCCAACAGGGGCTAGATGATTTAGCTTATAATCTGCAAAAAGACAACGTTAAAGATTAGTTGGAACTACTGCTTGAAACAAATGCAAGTGTTAGTACTTACCAATGTAACCAAATGCAAATGGGAAAGGGAATCGAGCAATTAATTCAATAGAGTCGCAGTTGATTGGCATGAAGAAGTATCTTTCCTCCTAATGCCTATCCGTGTTAGCAAAATCCAAAATGAGCTGCTTCGACTGCATATATACAAAGTAGAAGCGGACCCTGTTCTTGTTGTTCGGCTTCAAGAAGTAGCATCAGAGAAAGTTGTAAATATCAAAGTCAATGCCAGCTTTTTCGATAAGCACCATAAGAGCAATCAACAGCCGAATTCCATTTGGCATAAGCTGAGTCATGGAGATGTCTAAGTGACTGACGATCTCTAGCATGAACTCCGGTATTGGCAGTCGAAGTCTGAGCTTGAACCATTTCGTGTACACACAAAACCAGTTGTCGTTTTGTATATCGGCTCGTTCCTCTGGATAAGGCAGTCAAATTTTGACTGAAGATGGGATTCCTTACTTTGACCTTATTGTTAGTAAGTCCCCCTCTATCAAAATCGACTCTAGATTTTTTGAAAAGAAGGACATTCCTTTTGTATAGGAAAAGTACTTCCTCTTTTCAAGTTGTTCAATTTGGTCAACTCTATTTGAAGGCCCTACAGGGCTGTTTCTTTGTTCTGCTGGGTTCGCTACTTCTCATCTGGTCCGAGCGCCTTCAACTCTGGAGCTCGATTCTATTATAGATTGCTCGTAAATCCATTCATCAACTTCCCTTTCGTCACAACTAGACCAAGGATCCTCACCACTACTCGTACTCAAATCAATGGCAATTGCTTTCAACATTACTCCTAAAAACAGATTTTCAAAGGGAAATCTAGGGCTTTGAAGATCTAAAGGCTAAAAGTCCCTAAAACCCCAAAAATCTCAACAATTCTTGAAAGTTATAAATCCGTGAAAGCTAAATAGATCAGAAGGTTGCAGATTTTCTTGGAAAATAAGTTGAAAATGATATCAAAATGCTCGAAATCAAAACGAAAGTAAGCCTATGGAAAGAAAAATCGCAAGACAAGTAGAAGAGAAGGAAGAAATCTTACCTGAAAAATAGTTGAAAAACTAGAGAAAATGGAGGAAAGTTGCCTTAGGTTCGAAGGAAAAGAAGTAAAATGAAGAGGAGAAAGAAAATGAGTGCTATATGTTGTCTGACGGAGTCTGATCAATGGCCGAGATTGATTTAGAGCAAGTTTATCCAAAGGCCGAGATTTTGCATCTTTTTGAGTTCCTGCTCAAATTGAGGCGGTGTCTTTTCGAATCAGGTACATACGTCAGCGCTACAGAGATATTTTGGAGCTTTTCAATCGCATTGAGATACGTGTTACAGGTAGTTAAGTATTGCGGTTTCACGAGGAAGGGCAATGATTCAAGTATGAACGTGAAGTTTTGATCAAGGTGATGTGTCCTTAAACTAAGTGAAATCTGATCACTCCTCTAGTCGATCAAATTGACCAAGGAGTGAAGGGCTGACTATTGGGTATAATTTGGTCTAACCCAAATTGTCTATGGGCTAGAAACAATGGCCCATTATTACGATTATAGTTTGTTGAGTAGAGCGAAATGACTCATCTATTTGAAGTAAAAAAGCATGTACAAACTGAGTTGAGGTTTCGTTTGTTTCGATCGACTCGATTCTATATCTAGATTACATTTGCTGAAGGTTGTCCAAATTTGTTTTCAAGTGTTCGTTCAATGGGATCGATCAGTACAAACTGGCGGTTATTAGCACGTCTAACTTTGAACTAGAATGTGTCGAGAACGTGATTCTTGTGGTCTATCATAGGCCGACACGTGTCCCATTACTACAGTGATCTCCAATGCCATTACACCAGTTCACTAGACGTTTAGAAGCCACGACTCTTCTCCTCTATATAAAAAGATATCGTCTTCATTGTAGACATACGAAGAACACAATATACAGAAACTTTGCCAAATGTACTTCTCATTTTCTCTGTACCCTTGTAATCTGTACTTTGAATTTTGACATAGTGAAAAACAGTGGATGTAGCTCTTTTAACAGAACGAACCACTATAAAAATCTACATGTGGCATCTTTTATCTTTCTAGCATTACTTTATTTTGTTTGGTTCCTATTCGTTAATTGTTCCCTGCAATTTAGTCTAACACATTTGCTTTGAAGCTAATAGATCCAAATAACGGTGATTTAAGGGCCCAAATTCATTAAATAGACCATAAAAACTTAAATTAACACATTTTGTATTTGATTGTAGATCCAGCATCTACAGTTCGTCGCTTGATACCGCCACCTTTGCAATGATCTTCGATGAGCACATGCATGATTACGAGACAAACTCGCAATGAAGATCATGATCACGGCTGAATATTCACAATCTCCTGAGTGTTTATGTCTTCGACAATGATAATAGAGCTGTTATGTGGTGACGGTTGGCAACGAGAGTAGCGGAATCTCGATGCACAACTTTGTTAGGTGCAAAGATCAGCTAGTTCTGGTCACATTGAACTCGCTAGTGTTATCTCACGGGATACACGTGGTCGGAGAGTGCAAAACATCCGGTGGTGGTCAGTTGTAGGCAAAGATAAAAATATCGGTATTGTTAGCAATATCAATACTCTGATTTTATGAAAATTTTCAAAAAAATATTGGATAAATTATGGAAACTATGACTATTTTTTTATATTGAAATTTTGATGTAAACTGAGATTATGTAAAAAGCAATACCCAGTAACCTCTAAAAAATTAATACTTTTACTTATTTATTATGATATCAACTAAAATTTTCCTTAAATTTTAGCGTTTGGACAAAAATTGCTCAATATTTTTGAAATTTTTCCTCCAAAATTTGAAAATTTCTAAAGTCTCAAAACATTTTCTAGGATTAAAAAAAAAACTTCTCTCAATTTTTTTTTAATTTTAGTAAATATTGGAAAAATTCATTTACAGTAAAGATATTTCTGGATCTTTGAATTACGAAAATTTCAGAGGGAATTTAAAAAATATCTAAGAAATTTTTGTCCATGGCCGTGGGCAACTGGGAGGGACTAAGGGACATTTTGGGAATTTCAAAATTTTAGATTAGAAAAATTACAATTAATTTTTATTCTCTTATCTAACAGGGTGTTTGAGAGAGAAGTCTAAACCATCAGTTTGTGTTTGAGAACTGTAGCATGTGAGAGCTTACACTGTAGCTTTTTTACTGTAATATATGAAAGTTTTATACTGTTCATAATTTAAACTATAGGTTCAAATTACTCTTCTAAACACCCTATAAATGTGTTATTTTCCTCCTTCTTTCTTTAGGAAATCTCATCATTTAGTTTAGCAACTTTATAAAAAAGTTTAGGGTGTGTTTGATTAGAAGGATCGAGGGAGTGAAGGAAGGAGTATGAGAGGAAATGAACGAAAGGTTGGCTAATCCTTTGTTTGGTAGACAAGATTAGTCAATGGGAAATTAGACTGAGGTTCCCAATTCATGGGCCCACTAAAATTCAAAGGGCCCGTTGGTTTCGTGGTTTGAATTATGGTTCCAATCATTTTGCTATAGTATTTTCTCTCACAAAATTTAAATCTTCATTCAAATACTCTGTTCAAATATTCCAACCAAACGGGCTCAAAATCTCTCAAGTTTGGATGGAAAGAGGGAGTGGCCATTGTTAGTGTAAAATTACAGTCTTAATTCTTTCTTTTTTTATTAACTACTATTATTTCTTATTTATTTATTTATTTATTTGCAATTTAATGCTTTTTCTCTGCTCCACATTCCACTGGCTTTGAGCAACAAACTTCATGATTATTATTATTTTTTTTTTGCTAAATTGAAATGGATCCTAGAGCCCCATACGATATGGGTTTTTTTTTTTTGGTCCACTCTTATATTCTAAGAACTAAATATACACCCATTTTTAGAGTATATTTTCTGTCTATTAATTTTTTAAAAGAAGGTAAACTTTTTAAGTGCATAATTATTACTTATTTAACAAAATAATAAATATATATTTTTGAAGAAACATATTTAAAAATGTTATTAATAGATACATGTTAATACAGTTTTTATTGAAAAAGTCAATACGGTATCCTCACAAACAAAAATGATTCTTTCCTTCTTCTTTTTCATCTAACCAAACAAAAAAATAAATAATCATTATCCTCTCTTTCTATTAGACCAAACAACTCTAAAACAACTTACAATCCTTCCCTTCTTTCATATTCCCCTTCTCTCTAACCTTGTCTATCCTTCCTCTTTTCCATCCCTTCCACCAAATATACCCTTGGTCTTTATTACACTTGCAATATTTTAAAATTTTTTTAGGATATATAATAATTTTGAGTGGAAATTCATAATTTTAAAGAAACAGGTACTTCCCCTAAAAAACAAAAAAGAAATAGGTACGTAGACTCTCTTTTAAATTTTAACCCTAATTATCGCTTTATCAACTATCACTTTCATTTTCTGTTGTCTTCCTTATTTTTAGTTCCGATTTGTCGTTTGATTGACACGGCTCCTTTGCTCTCTTACGGCGTTTAAAAATACTGTCGTTTTTCTCCCTTCTTCTCGTTTTATCTTTCGGTCGTTTGGACTTTTTCTATTCCATTGTCCCATGTTATTGTATTTCGTTTAATTGTATTTTGATTATGTTTGCTGCCATTTTTATAATGATTTGCATTATTTTCCCTTGTTTGTTATCGTTCCCAAATATTCATCATATGTGCTTTGTTTGCTGTCGTTTTATTCTCTGTCGTGGTCCTTATTGCTTTGTCCTCTTCTATTTTTGTTTCACCGTCCTTCGTTTTGCAGTTTGTTGTCGTTTCATTGTCCCGTGTGTTTAAATTTAACTCTCTATCTGAAAGAAAAAAAAGAGTGAGGTCAATAATCTTTCTTCCATTTTTTTTTTTTTGTTTTATTGGATGTCCCTGCCCTACTTATTCACCATGTTATTCAAATTTAAGAATCTAACCACATGAAAGTACTCAGAATACTTGAGCAATTGAGTGACAAATCAGAATTTATTTGGAGGATATCCAATGAGATAACATAAAACAGCAGATCCTAGCTACTCCCCTCACTGAAGATCAATTATTAAAGTACCTGAATTGATAAGACAATGCCAACCAGATAGCAATACAAAAGGACTATTATGTAATCGTACATACCCAGTAGCAGACTGCACGAGGGAAAATGACGAAGATAGGAGTCAACCTAAATAATTCCACTAAAACTGCGCAACCACCAAACAAAACTTAGCTTCTGGTTAACGTAATTTTGGCTGCAATTTTTTTATTATTATTATTATTTTATTTCTCCTTCAACTGCAAAACATATAAGTTAATGTAATGAAGCACACTTGATACACTAATCGGACTTCTTATCCCATGGTCTGACCGCTTTGTTTTCGGCTTAAACTGTTTAGGCACACCCTAAAGGCATAAGATTAAAAGACAAGGGAATAAAAGAATAACTAGCTAGAAAAGGAAGAATGTAAAAGAAATGGGGGCGCAAAAAAAGCAGCAGGAACCAAAATATTAAGAAACAAATGCTTCATCGGTATATTGAGCACTGAGCCTTGCGCTCCCTGCATTGCAGGCCTACAAATTGCTGCCACTTCACGATAGAATAATCAGTCCAAACTTGATATCATATAGTGGCATCAAGTTGTAATTCTATAGCATGCTTGGAAGACTAAAGACTTGTTCCCTGCTACGATTTATTTTATTTTTTATTAAAGTTTTATCCCGGGATACTAAACACAGGACCTGATACTTATAGTTAACAGCACGCTAAGTAAATTGCAAGAGACAATAAAAATAAACAACTAACGAAGTTTCCAGCTAGCCATGAGATATGCGTTCTGCATTAGCAGGGGAAGTCATAAAATTAATGTCTCCGAGAAATGCGCTTTACATGCCCTAAAAAGCTGTAAAGACAACAAGGGAACACATAACACAGTCAGATTCAGTGAATGACTTGCTTGAAAGTTGAAAGTAAACTAAATAACTAATTGTTTGTCGACGCCTGAACACCCCCCAAACAAAATCAGAAGCTCCATTCTTTCTTCCTACCCCCATATCTCAGACCTCACAGCAATAAAACAAAACTCAAGACAGTTTTGACACAGTCCGCCAATGTCCTAACAGTTCAAAACACCACCTTCAATAAATTTTCAACACATCCGTACGAGAAATGCAAGACATTGTTGACAAGAATGAACCAGCAATCACTTTCCCAGACATAACACAATCAATTATCAGTATAAAAGTGATGCTTGCCAAGCAACAAATCAAGAACCACAATTACTAATTCACTACATTCAGCAGAAATACAAATTCAGCATTCAGAGAGCTGAAAAGCATACAAGGGATCTGGGAGTAAAATAAAAAGAGAGGCAAACCATTTAAAAGCTCGCATTAAAGACATGGACTAAAGACGTCTATTAACCTAGGCCAAAATTACTACATTAATTGCAACTGACAACAGGATCCTCACAAAAGAAAGAAAAAGTTCCCCAAAGCCACAGACAATTTAAAGTTTTAAAGGTGCATAATCGAAACATCTGAGCCCAGAATGATTACCAATCTATGGAAAGAAAAATGCCAAAAAAGGGTCAGCTTCACTGTTTTTCCTCTCTTTCGCGATTCCATTGCTCAATTCTGGCGCGGCGTTCCTCGCTCCCTTCCCTGGCTGGAGGACTTCTGCTCCGCCTTGGACTGCCGTGCCTTCTTCTCCCGCTATCTCTGTCTCTCTCTCGGTCGTACCTACACCATAAAGAAAGCACATAATCCATCACAGACACCCTAAAAAGCTTTAAGCCCTGTTTGGTGGGGGTGAAAAATGAAGAAGGGATAAAAATGGAAAAATTTAAGACCTATAAATGTTGTTAGGGTTTATGAAGAATCAGAGGGGGGAATGGATTGATCCTCTCCTCTCCCCCCCCCCCCCCCCCCCACCCCCACAAAAAAAAAAAAGGACCAATTTGATCCCTCCCAATTTAGAAAAATTGTAATTTGAACTAGATAAACTAATAATTGTACAAATAAAATCTTTTTCCTTGCATCTCTATAATCAAACAAGAAGATGATTTTTATTTCCTTTCCTTTCTTTCAGTGTTCAGACCATCCATGAAAGGACCATGAGAGGACCTCTCTCTACCTTCAACTCTATGTTCTCCTCATCATGGACGGAGCCAATGTAGGACGAGTGGGGGCTCATTTTTTTTCCCATTCAAATGTTATACATAGATGTATGTATATATCAACTTGCTTTGTTGCAAATAGCCCCCACTGAACCATTGCTCCCAAATTTTAAAACCCCACCCAAATCGGTTCAATAGCCTAATAAAGAGGGCTTAATACATGATAAAGGCCTTTATTTTAAAAAAAACTAATGAAAGAAAAAACTTACCCTTCTCTTTCTTTGTACACTCTTTTACTCCTTAGAAACCAGAATGAAAAAAAAAAAAAGAGCTCTCCATTTACACGATATCAGCCAAGAGTGCAGATAAAAAAGACCAGTTTGATAGTGTTTTTAAAATGGGTGAAAATGGTTTTGTTTTGGAAAATGAAAATTTCTGGAGAATGGTGTCGAGAGTGTTAACTTACTCTCGATCTTGTAGCATTGAGTAAAAAGGTTGTTTGTTAAATACCCAACATTCATATTGTTCACATATTCAATTAAAAAAAACCCTTCATGCTAAATTTCTGACTTTTTCAAGGCATGGAATCCTGTCAAGGACAATAGTATTGCATTAATAGATATTGATTTTGACTGAATTTCTGTTTTAGTTATTAGCCCTCACTGACAAAAATTCCTGCCTCCGTCCCTGCTCCTCGTCCAAGTCATTTGCTTCTCGCTCTTCCCTTTTTTGCTCCTCCCCTTACTCTCAGTTTTCCCGCCTTTATTATACACTTTTTCTTTCCTATTTCCTTTACACCTTATCAGACAGACACAGCGTTAGATTTGGTTATTTAGTTCTTCTTGGTGTTTGACATAAATTTTCATGCAGTCCTCTAATCAGTCGCATTTCTAGCAATAACTCTAACTGAGTTTCTACTATTACAATTCGCCGCACCAGGGAGAAAATTGAAGTCATACATACCTATCGTACCTGTCCCTGCTTCCACGATAATCACGGTCCCGATAATCCCTCTCACGCCGATCGTAATCCCTCCGGTGATGACGCGGCGGGCTCAAGCTCCTGCTCTGGCTGCGGCTCCCTCTGTAGCCGCGGTACCTCCCGAAAAGCTTCCGGCGCAACTCCCTCCCGATCAGCTTCACGTGCATAAAATTGCAGTATCCGCCACGGTTGCAGTTGTTCTCCTCGAACTGGCGGCAGGTGGCCTCACGGAAGTCAGTGACGGGGGAGAAATCGGCGATGATTGGGCGTCCGTTGTAGAACCGGCCCTGAAGAGCCTGTAAGGCGGCGGCGGCCTGGTCCTCCTCCTTGAACTGGACGTAGACGTTGCCAATCATGTGGTCGGCGAGATTGTCACAGACGTTGAGGCTCTCGATCTCGCCGAACTTGCAAAGCTCCTCAAAGATGTCCTCATAGAAGTCCTCGAAGTGCTCCTGGATCTTGCGCGGGTCGATCGGTTGGCCCTGAGCGTCCACTCCGGGAGTGATCATGTCCGGCCTCTGGTACATGTTGGACAGAAGCAGCGTTGGTGAAATCGTCGGCCGGTTGTGGAGGCGGGAGCACCGGTCACCGTGGCGGCAGGCGCCGATCTTGAAGTAGAAGGGGCAGTTCACACGGTCCTTCTCGGTGCCGAAGATCGAAGCCAAGTGCTCCGCCATGTATTAGTTGTCGTCGTCGCTCGCTTGCTCTACTTTTTCTCTCGATTCTCTCTGGCCTTAGGGTTTTGAAATGGGGGAATTGACTGAAACCCTAATCCAAGAAGGACAAAGAAACCCTAACTTTGCAAGACGCCCTCCGAGGAGAGAGAATCGGAAAGAAACGGCGAAAATCCCACGTTTCTGGAAGCTTCTTTGCTCGAATGATGAACCTTTCTCTCGTCTTTTCGGCTATTGGGAAAGTTCTGTAGCTGGGCTGCAAGTTATTGGATCACCTTGTCCTCAAATGGCCCAATAGGCATAGGTTCCGTCAGAGAACAGTAAAGCTAAAGCCCCTTCAATCTGTTTTGCTTGAGTTCATTAAAGTTCGAGAGTTCGTAAAAACTTAAAAGGTTGAAATGTAACGTGAAGACTTTGCATTTATAGCGTATTTTTATTTTATGTCACAGTAAGTAAAATTTTTATATTATAACGGTCAAAAATTTTTACATATTTTTTATTTAAATTAATAAATTAAAAATTAAAATTTTTATTTAAAAACTTTGATAGAATTACATGACGTTAAAATCTCTAGCCAAAAAGTATTTATTAGATTACCTCTCGTTAATAAATCACGTGTGTTTTATGTGATTAAATTCTGTCATACTTTTAACACTTTTAACATTTTTGTTATAAATGTATCATTAGCATGATGGTTGAAAAACTCAAACACTATTAGTATATGAGTTAAAAAAAATTATGTCAAAATAAGACAACAGTTATTTGCATATTCCTTAAAAACCCAAAATAAAATTAACTCTATTTATTATAATAATCAGGAATTTTGAATTGAATTAAGATTTCAATCATTCTGAATTAACTTAAACTGAAAAAAGGAAAAATTGCCTTGGAAGGAAAAAATTTTTGTCAACTTTTAAGGCCTGTTTGGTAGACGGATTCAAATTGTGTTGATTCAAATATTTTAATTTGAATTGTGTGTTTTGAATTGTTATCTAAATTTTTGTTTAGATGTGCAGTTAACGTGCAAATCTGAGTAGAGAAAAAAATTAGAATTTGTGTTTGAATAGATAGTGAAAAAAGTTTTTAATTTTCTAATAAGTCTGACAAAATCTTAATGTTCATAATATTAAAAAATATGCAACATGTATCTTGATTTATACCTCAATTTATTAGGAGCACAATGAAAAAAGAATTGTCTCAATCGGATATCAAACGAAGAAGTTATGATTTTTTTTTTAAGTATAGGAGAAAAAAATCTAAAAAAGTTAATATTGTATTGCAGCACGTGGATTCAAATATTGTGAATTCAAGGGGGGCTAAAACCCAATTTTATACTAAAAATTCAATTAAAATTTGAATTGAGATTCGAATATTGATAACATGAAACGTATATTCAAATTCAATCTAAAAATTTGAGTCCAAATATAGGATGGCAACACTTTAAGTTTGTGAGGCCAAAATAAAAAAGTAACTCCTTTGGTGAGAAGAGAAGCAATTAAAAAGATTAATGGTTTTGGGTGCAGATTAAGTTATCATTACATACTGATCATTATTTTTGGGGACTTTTGCGTAGTATGTCCCAAAATTTTATAACTTTTTGTATTTGAGCTTTTATTTTAAGAATTTGGACGCTTAAGCTCTTAAACTCTTAATTTGTAGGCATTTTAGTCCCCACTTTAAAATTTGGACACCAAGGTCCTTAAACTTTCAATTTATTAGCACCATAAGTCCCTATTTTAAGAATTTAGACATTCAAGTCCTTAAACTGTTAATTTGTTGGCATCGTTAGTGCTGTATTCTTTTTGCTGTTAAATGATATAAGGGATGTTAATTTTAAGTTTATTTGTTTTTTGATCCAAAAACGTATATTTTTTTAAAAGGTCCCAAAACTTTTTTTAGTATAATTTATTTTTATCTAAAATAATGCTTAAATGCCCTATAAAAAATTAATTATGATGATTATTGACAAGTAATTAATCATAAAATGAAAAAAATCACAAATATCATTGAAAAAATTACTCATCCATTCCATTATATTTTAAGTAAGTTTGTTCAAATTACAAACGATATAACCAAAGACAAACACAACAATTAGTTGTCCAATTATATACTATTCGATTACATGCTTTTTATTATCCTCGATTATATTAAAGATCTTTAGGAAAGAAAAGTGTGTAATTGAACAACTAAATATTACTACGTTACAATTATTTAGTTCATCGTTGTAATTTGGTACCAAGTTACTAAAAATAAAATAGAATATCTACTTATGAATTTTTATTTTTTCTAATTTATAATTGAACTCTTTATTGTCAATAATTATAATAATTAACCTTATGCTAGGGCATTTATATATTATTTTTGGACAAGAAACTATGAGTTATACTTAAAAAAAGATAGCTTTTGGGGACCTTTATGCTAAAAAGAACATTTGCGAGGCCTAAGGAGTAAAAAAACCTCAAAATATTGATATATATATATATATATTATGTAATTTAATAGTAAAAATAAGATGGAGACTAACGGTGTCAACGAATTAAGAGTTTAGGACTTGAATATTTAACTTCTTAAAATAAAGACTAAAGTGCCAAGTGATTAAGAATTTGGAGATGTAAGTATCTAAATCCTTAAAATGAGAACCAAAGTGCCAAAGGTTATAAAATTTGGGGACCTAAGGCGTAAAAACCCCTTATTTTTTACTAGGATTAAAGTGGTTCCCAGACACAGTTAATTTATTTCAAATAATCAAAATCTTTTCAATTCTAATTGCCGTGTATGCACAAGCTACACCACCTGTATACACTATTACAATTAGTCAATTATATTGCATATAGAAAGCAAATAGAACCATAATATCCCCAGAGACTGACTTGAAAGATAGGGAAAAAAACACACATCAATCAATCAATTAACTAATCTAAAAGTGAAGTAAAATGAAAACAACCTTAATATCCATCCTTTATCTCAACAAATGGATCAGGCTTTAGAGATAAAAGCTCAGTTCTTTCCAAGAAATCAACATACAACAACAATTTCATCACCTCGCAAGGCTGTTTGGAAGGAAATTGCGCAAAGGATTCTCTCTCAACAACTCTGTTTCCCTGGTCAATACAAATTTGTCGGCGCCAACAATTAGTATTCGTCCTTGGTACAAAAAGACATTGCACTCAATACCCAAAAATTTATGAAGCAGCAACAACTTACCTTTTTAGCTCTCGGTCATCGCTCCATCTAAGCTGCAAAATCGAAGACTTGCCACTCCCACCACGCGTTTTATGCATCCTACTAGGGGCCAAGACCAACAACAATAAGACAACAAGTTAATAATCAGTCGAAGACATTGTGCAAATTGTAATGCTTTAGGTATGTTTGGTTGAATATTCAAATCAAGGTTTGAATCATTTTGCTACAGTATTTTATCTCACAAAAATTTAAATCTTCATTCAAATACTCTAGTTAAATACTCGAACCAAACGGGCCCTAATTTTTGTAATTACCAATAATTTTAGAACTCAATAATTTTTACACATGAAAATTTAAAGCGTACCTTGATTCATGATTTTAATTTACAAAAAACCCTTGTACAAAAAATTTGTCAGAAAAGAAAAATCTAGTTTCTCTCTCTAGACCTACGGTTATTTTTAACACATTTTCTAATAGAGAAAAAGAATACAATTAATTGGATAGAGAGAGGATTAGACTTTTATTTATAGACCCTCAATAGATGCCTTTCATCAAATCACATATCCTTTCGGATATAGACATATCTTTTAATAAGAGTTGTAACCCCTCATAGCCAATAGGATTTTAGCATTTAAATAATTATCAAACTAAATAAATAAATGCATAATAAATCATATAATTTCATAGGGCATTTTATTAATCATGTGAGTCGTAACTCTAACATTCTCCCACTTGACTCATATAATATTCCTTTATTAGTTTAATAATGCTATAATGTGCACAACAATATTGTGCTAAATCTTCTTAAAATTAGTTAGTACTCTACATTGTAATTAAACAGAAAATCTAAAGTGAGTTATGGTGATTGTACATCACTAGTTTAATGTAGTCCCTTCCATGTACTACAACATTAGACATCTATTTAACATGATTCATAATTGAGAGGTATAATAATAGCCCACTTTAATGTCTTCGGTGAGACTATTCTGTCAAACATTAATATATAACAATTATGTATACAAAATAGAAAAGAGGATATATCAAGAATGTAATAAGTGAGCTCAAAGTATCATATTATTAAAATGAAATAAAACATAATACATAACTATTAATGACGTCCAATAATACCTATACAATCAACATGTTCAATAATTGTTTTGAGTGGTAATCCTTTTGTTAAATGATCTACAATCATAAAATTGGTGCTAATTTGTTCAATAAACACTTTACGTTCCCGAACTTCTTGCTTAACAACTAAGTACTTAATATCCATACGTTTTGCACAATGTAAATACTTGTCGTTCTTGGCAAAGAAGACTACTGTGGCATTATTAAAATAAATTTTCAGCGGCCTGGTTATATTTTCGATAACTTCAAGTCCCAAAATGAAATTCCACAACCATAAACCATGACTTGTAGCCTCAAAGCAAGCCATGAACTCGGCCTCCATAATGGATGCATCGATGATGGACTGCTTTATACTCTTCCATAAAATTGCTCCTTTGGCCAAAAAGAAACATATAACCGAATGTAGATTTCTAATGTTAGCATATCTGGCGAAGTATGAATCTGAGTAACCGACTACTTTAAGACGATCACATCTTCTATAAGTGAGCATGTAGTCCTTTGTTCCTTGCAAATACCTGAGAACTTTGTTTGCAGCTTTCCAATGATCTATTCCTAGATAACTTTGTTATGTTCCCCACATCCCAACAGCAAAACTAATGTTAGGACTGATGTAAGTTTGAGCATACAACAAGCTATTAACAATAGATGCATAAGCAATGTTTTTCATTTGCGCTCGTTCCAATTCTTTCTTTGGACATTTTATATGACTAAATTTATCTCCCTTTTTCAATTGGAACTATATCTGCTGAATATCTATTCATCTTAAATTTCTTTAGAACTTTTTTAATATAGCCTTTTTAAGATAACCCCACAAATCTTTGTGATCTATTACGGAATATTTCAATTCCTATTACATAAGTTGTCTACCCATTTCTTTCATTTCAAAGTTGTTAAAGCGGAATTTCTTAGTTTCATGTAAACCAAGATTGTTACTAGCAAGCAAAATATCATTAACATAAATGATTAAGAAAATAAACTTGCTCCCACTAACCTTCATATATATACACCGATCAACGTTGTTATTCTTAAATCCAGACAAAATGATGATATCATTAAACTTAAGATACCATTGTCAGGAAGCTTGTTTAAATCCATATATTGATTTATTTAATTTACACACTATGTGCTTCTTTCTTTTACTTGAAAAGCCTTAAGGTTGGTACACGTAGACTTTTCCTCTAAATTTTCATTGAGAAAGGCAGTTTTCACATCCATTTAATATAACTCTAAATCAAAATGAGCCACCAATGCTATAATAATTCTAAGTGAGTCTTTCCTAATGACTGATAAAAAAGTCTCCTTGTAGTTAATCTTCTTTGTAGGTAAAACCTTTGGCAATAAATCTAACCTTATACTATTCGATATTGCCTTTAGAGTTGCGCTTGGTTTTAAAAACCCATTTACACCCAACTTTCTTACAGCCTTCAGGCAAATCAACAAAATCCCAAACTTGATTCTGATCCATAGATTTTAACTCATTTTTCATAGCATTAAACCACTTATCAGAATCAACACCTTCTATGGCTTGTGAAAACGAAAGCGGGGATGAAGATGCATTAAGAACGTATATAGAAAAGGTAATTATGGTTTTTAAGATGATGATTTATTCAATCTACTGGGTGTATCACATTATCCATTCGATAAAATCCACGTGAACATTATTAATTAATCATCTTCCTCACTATTGGTGTATTCTACTTTAATTGATTAGTCTTGATAATACTCCTATATTAATTAGAGTTCATATAGACAAAACAATTTTCATGACCTAAATGAAGTAGGGTCTAGAAGACACAAATTTTGAGAAACTAAAGAGATGAAAGATGTAGCATATGAAGTTTTAGTAGATAATTAATGGAAATTAAAATGTGAAACATGATTCCCAAATACTCATAGCTAATTGTAGAGGCTACAGAGGCGTAATTGATATAAAACACAGATTTAAAAGACATTATTGTCTTTTCATAGAATTAAATTTTTAAACCAGCAAGCTGAATTATATGTCAATATATCCATCTTCTAAATTACCGTTCTTATGGATTCAGGAAAAAAAAAGTAGTTTAAATTGTTGGAAAACAAAAACTAGTTAATCTAGTTTCTTCAAAACAACAATAGAGGACTGGGGCTTTATGAAGATATTAATGCTTACCATTGCACGCTTTATTTTTTGGTTATAACGTAGTTGCAAGTGGGACCGAAAGTTTTTTTTATAGGAGCGGGACGAGAAAATTACATGTTATGTTACACTTTTAAAAGTTGTATTTATTTATGTCATATTTAAAAAAGTTCATGGCATTTATGAAAGTCCTCCAAATAGGACCTAGAATTTGAAAGACCATTTGGGCTTGTGGGTAAATGAAAGACCATTTTGTGAGATTAATATCCAGATATACTTCTATTTTAGGAAAAAAATAAATCAAAAAATAAAATCGAGGGTGGCGTCTAATTTTTAATTTGGCTGCTACATGTGTTTCGCGTTATACTGTAGTAGGGCCCAATGTTGACGAGGACCACACTAGCCCATCAGCCCAACTAAAATGAGGCTTAGAACTGTCCAAGGGAGGATTGAGAGGAAAAAGGGAGAAGGAGAATTTTGAAACTTTTTGAAATAAAATTAAGTTTAAAAATATTTATAGTAAATAACAAATTTACAATATATATAATTTATTTACTATGTAAATAAAATGATACTGTAAGCAAGAGAACAAATAAATTATTTACATTTTAAATCTATTTACTATATAAGTAAGACTTATTTATACTGTAATAGAGTAAATAAATTGTTTACGTCATAAATCTGCTATTTAATACAAATATTTTTAAAACTTAATATTTATTACAATTAATTTTAAAAAAGTGATATTTACTACAGTTTTTGGATTAGATCGCTTTTAGTTCAAAAACCATAAATATAACTAAGTAAGAAAATTATGTAATAGGGTATTAAAAAAATGTCTCATCATCCATAGTGTTCTTTTAAAGTGTTAGATCTCTTCTATATTAGATTTTATTAGTTTCACATACTTTTTATTTTAAATGTACAAAAGACAAATCAATATGCAAGCTTTTCTAAAATGATAGTAATTACCTTAATGGTGAAAAAATAACGTGCATCAAATGCTTGCGTTTTAAAAAGATGAGAATTACATTTTTTTTTTGCTTAAACGACGTGTAATGCCCCTAAATGGGGGTTAGTAGTATTTAGTAAATATAAATAAATTTTACAATATCATTTCAAATCATTAAAACAGCACTTAGGGGTCTTTAAAATAAAATAAAATAATAATATATTTAAAATTTCAATCCGCAGTTTAGTATAGCATTAAATATTAAAGTACAATCATTATCATTATTATATAGTTCCTAGTTATTCGATAATTTAACACAACCAACACTACAATTTAAGAGTCTTACAACAAAATATATATATATAAAGCTAAAAGAAACTCCGACACATCATAGGTAGCATTGTCGTCTACTCTTTGTCTGATAAATTACATTAAACTCCACCTAAGAGGTAAAATAATAGGGAATAAACATTAACATACCCAGTAGGAAAACCATTATTCACCTTTAAGTCAACACTTGTATGGTTAGTTTATTATCCAATAATATTATTTGTTTTATAACAATCCCATTATGTTCATATCTGGTGGATAACCTATGATACATCTTACCATATTGTTATAACATATAAAGTAATTCATAATTAAATAGTGCTTTTCGGTTTCCACAACAAAATTGAGAATCATGTCTTTCTACTCAACGTAACTCCAAATGGTGCACTTGACAACTCAAAGCTAACAATCCAATAGTTGTCGAGTGAATAGACATCGAGTTCTAGATCCTTACCAATATGTTTCCTATACAGTGTGTTCTAGGACTTTCGATCTCAAATGAGTGCTGACGCATCCCTCCTATTTACCTTTTAGGGCATACGTGCCTAAGAACGTAACCGTTGCCCTCTTCACGTCTCACCATCCTCTCGTATATTTACCGATATGTATAGAGTCCACATTATCTAACTATACTTCTCAAAATTGTATTAAAACATATTAAATCATTTGACCTCACTGTACACTATAGGATGAATCCACAGTATTATATTTTCAGTGATATTCGTACAATAATATTAACAAAATAATATATAATTTATCTTGCTAAATAGAGAACCAATTTTAATTAAATAAAACCTCACAAAAGCTAAGTAATAGAATCCCTACCTATTTGGTGAATAATCTACTGATAACTTTTAACTCACAACACCAGCTTACCACGTAAACTCCAATCACTTCCTTAACTTTAAGATGCATAAAGATCATAAATTTAACTTGAATAGTAACTTCATAATTAGGTCAATTTATTTTATTAGCATGCCTTGTAATTAAAATGCTCTAAATGTGCAGACAAATATTAATAAATAAGTTAATTGCAAGAAAAATTAAGATTGAACTTTACTTTAGTCCAAAGTGTTTTAAACTGATTTAAAAATAAAATGAATAAATTTAAAATTTAAAATATTTAAACTAAATAATTAAAATAAGAAGATTTGTATTTAGGTTGGCCTCGGTCTAGTTAATAATATATATAACAGATGCTATAAATTTAACACACAATAAGGTACAGTCCAGTAGTTGAAGGTAAGATAAGGTTATAAGAGGTTATTGTTAGAAAAATAGTACGCAGTGAAAATTTTAAAATGTATATGCATAAATTAACCAGATCTTACAAACCATTGAATGTCGAAGAGTTCCTGCAATCTGTGAAGTGAAAAACATTCCAAAAGAGCTTCAACCAATTGGTCTTCTTTGCTATTCTCTATCAACAATCAATATGTGTGTGGGCACACGTCGTGCAGCTCTTCCTCTAGTGATTCTCCTTCCAATCAATTGAGAAGACGTAGAGCAAAGGTTCGCGACTGTGAACAAAAGCTCTCAGGGAGTTTCAGAGTATCTAACACATGAATTCTCACTCTTAACTTCTCAACTGATCTAAATAATTCAGAAAACTCACACCCAATTTATAGATGTCGTCCCCAAGGTTGGTTATTATTAGATAAGGCCTTAAAAATTCAAATCTGAATCAATATCTAATAAAATTGTGTTTACAACGCATGATCAAATTATTGTTAGCTCGGCATGCCAAACTAACGGATCGGCTTGCCGAACTTACGATAAATGATTCCTACGAATCTTTTATTTTCCACCCAAGATTCTTTAGGTAAAGCCTCAATTTTAATTTAAACAACCTAATAGATAAGTTTTCTAATTAAACAACCATATCAAGATAATATCTAAGAAAATAAATATTTCGAATAATTCAACAAGTTTATCTTAAATTAATTTACAAAATTAATTCAACCGATAAATAGATATGAATTATCTGATCCGATCGAATTTCAACCAATCTAATAATTTAACGTAAGTCACCAATTTATTAAAAAAGCACGCTGTATCGTTACAGGATTTATTATGAGCTAACAAAAAGGACCTGATGGATCTATATAATTCAAGCTCTGATAATTATAAAATATAATATCCTAGATACACATTTTATAATTATCAACTCTAAAGCTACTCCACTGAAATCTTAGAGTTACACTTTCAAACTATATAAAATTACGAAGCCCAATTAGCTAAGTGTCTATGACATATCATGACGCGTTGTATCCCTATAGGATATCCATAATCGGCTTAAGGATAAATTCTGTCTTACCTTCCTAATTATCTTTATCTTACATTCCATTATCTCACCATTGAAAAATTTACTATCCCATGACAATATACTATTCGGTTACGCCTATGTATCTAAATGGTTAAGCACTCCAATTTTTCAATTACAGGATAACACATATAAAAGGATATCGTCAACTCGTAAAGATGAGCTATGGATTTCGTATATATGAATAACGGGTCTATGCTATCAAGAGTCATATCTCTAATGTATCGGTATGCGTACCATCATGAAATATGGATGTCACCCTTTAGTATAACAAAAGACATAAGTCAAGACAACAGGCTCATTATTTATTTTAGGATTAAGATAAACACATATGATTGTCTAAAGCGAATTGATTTGCCCAGACAGAATTATAAATCGAAATCAATTCCACTTTATATTCCGATCCAATGCATCATCACCTATGACAATGCACCAATGTTTCTATTCATGGAGTCCACCTCCGATGGCCAAGACAAATCATTTTCCGTTAGAGATATAGACAATATAACAATCTTAGCATGAAAAAAGTGCCCAACTTTGTTCCCTCGATTGCAAATCTTATAATTTAGACTATTACCTTTAAAATCATGTCTTCCGCATAATCTATCCATCATATGCCTGAATCTTAAAGGTTTAGACCGATAGTCTTAGACTTTTGTTTGCTTATCATACATTCAACAAATATGAACGTAAAGAGGACAATAATCGGTATATGGATAATAAATAATTTCTTTATTGATAAAACGTCTCCAAAACATAATACATTTTACTCCTTAGGGCATATATGTCTAACAATTATAGGCAGAATAAGTTTCTGGTCATATTCATTTTTGGCTTGACAAAACGACTTGTAGTTTCTGGGAAAACGACGTGTGGTTTTTATGAAAACAACATGTTATTTTTTGCCTAGAAATTTTTTACAGACGACCTAAATCAAAAGTTTGAACCTTTTACTCAAATTCTTTTTTTCCTAATAACTTTCTAAGCATAAAAATGATGCATAAACAAATTTACAATCATCATAAACTAATTTCTAACAATTTCTATGCTCAAATCATGATTTAAATCAAAGTTTAAGTTTTAAATATCTAACCTCAAAACTTAGCTTAAAAACATTGTTCAACTTGCAAATCCCTAAGCTTCCTTGATGTATGAGTTTGTCGGAGGTTGTTTTGTGAATTTGGACGGAAAAATAGTGAATTTTTTATGTTTGTTTCTTTGGTTTTTCCTTGGTTACGACTGTTGTGGAAGGGAGAATGAAGAAGTAGAGAAAAGAAGGAAAAGAAGAAAGTAGGAGAAAGTGAAGAGGAAGGAAGAAGAAAAGGAATAAAAAGTAGAAGAAAAAATTAAAAATTAAAAAAAAAATCATTCAACATCTCATTGAATATAGGATGTTGTCTAAGTATGATAGGAAAGCAACAAAAGGAGAGGTGGAAATGAGTCTCCATTATAGACTTTGATACATATAATGCTAAATGGTATTTTGTAATTAAATAAAAGTTTCAAGGGCATTTTGGTGATTTTAAAAAATAGGTGTAAAATAATTTTAGAAAAATTAAAAATAGGTAGAATAAATAATATGATATAAATTTTAGATGCAACAGAATTTTACAAAATTTAAATTGACACACTAATAATTAAGTTAGACACAATTATATTTGTTGAAAATAACGGGTGTTACATAATGGAATTTGCCTTAAAAACATTAAAAACACCTTACGAAATTTCTCCCTCTCAAATTCTGCTCTTATATATCGGCAGCGGGTTTGGTGAAAGCATATACGTCTCCATTCGAAATTAATCAACCGTCCATTTGGGACAACTTTATACCTTAATTGCAAGATTGTATACTGCATTATGCATAATCTATGAAAAATGATATACATCATAAAATTAAAACAAAGATTTTTAAAAATATTAGAGAAGAATAATAATGTCAATTCCACAGACACAGAGTTGGAACACAAACGTATATAAATAGATATATATATATATATAATCTTGAAGATATTTTGCATAATGATATTCATTGCTCGTAATTTACCGGCATTGTTATTTTAATAAAAACGAAAGAAACATTCATATTCATCAAAAAAGGAAAAAAATTGTTCCCTCCTATGCATTGCGTAGTAAGACTGGTAGCAGCCTGCATTACATTACATGCCTTTCGTTTTCATTTCGCTTCAAGATCAAGATCAAGATCATGATTTACATTCATTTTATTTTATATTTAATATAAAAAGCACCACAATCCACAAGGGCCAACCAATTCGACCCACGTATCCTTTCTACGACATTCAACATTGCGATCCAAACTACCAAAATCAACCTTGTTTATTAGCGATACTAAAATGGAATTTCTTGTTTCTCACTTTAATCTCCATATAAAAAATAATGTAATAACAATAACAATAATTATAAACATAATTCAAATATAGCTCACCGCGTTTCAACGAAAGGAAAAAAAAAAAAAAGAATTGATCTCATGGTAAAAGAATGCAAGCTAGCAGAAAACAAATCCTGAGAAAGACACCAAAGTACCGCCTCTATGTATTGTAATACTATCATACTATCGTGTAAATATAAATATTATATAGTATATGTATATCATCTATATATGGGAATGTCCCGCCAAATTGTTCTATGAGAATGTAATCAGAAACCAAACCACTGCATGCAGCTGGGCCAACACAAAAACAGGGCAAAAACAACGGCGACTACCAGAGCCACCCACATCCATGGCTGCATCCTTCTCTTGCCCCTGTTTCGGAGCGGTGGCGGCACCGCCAAGGATCTTGTCCTGCCCTGCTTTGTAAACTGTTGTGCTTTCTGAGGCCTCTTCATTGTTGTCGGAGGTTTCTCGGACTCTGGCTGAGCTCCATTACTTGGGATTTCTGAGCTTGGAGTTGGAGCATCTTTTCCTTCATCCTCGTTTCTAGTCTCTACTCCGTCTGCTTTCTTTCTTTCCTTCTTCCTAGCCCTCTTTTCCCTTTCCTGAACCATGTCACACGTGACAGAAATTTGTTCATCAAGCAACACAGAAAGCTTTACCTTTACATATAATAGTATTCGTAGTACTGTTATATCATTTTTAGTAATGCAAGCATATCAAAACTGCAATATAGCAGGACTTTGGATTTTTTTTTTAACTAAAAACAATGCCATATGGAAGTTATTTTACCTTCTCTTTCTCCTCAGCTTCCTTCTGTGCTCTGATTTCAGCCCTGACCTGGGCCTTCTCAGCAGTTCGTTTCTTCCTCTCCATTGCTTCCTTAGCTTTGGCCTTCTCCTCCAGCTTACGCTGCTGCTTCAACTTAGCTTCTTCCTGTTCTTTTCTCAATTCCTCCACCTTCCTGGCCAGCTCGTCTTCCTCCTTGCTCCTTCTGGACTGCTCTTCTTCTTCTTTTTCTCTCGCCTCCTCTTTCATTTCATCCTCACCAGAAATAGTTACATCCTTGCTCCACGTAGAAGAAGCTGCAAGTTTTGAAGGCTTCTTGGTTTTAGTCGTTTGCTTCTTTTCCTCCACAACCTTGGCACCTGCTTTATCATCTACTTTCTCAACTCCTGCAGGCAAACCTTTTTGCTTTTCTTGTTCTTGAATTTCGGTCAATGACAGTAAGTTGTCCTTGGTCGATCTGATGCTGTTTTTTATGACAATATCAGGTATAACAGGTGGCTCCTCGTCAGGGCCAAGCGATCGGCCATCCAATGTTCTCAGCCGCCGGAGTGTACTCCTCGTGTTATACCTCATGTACTCTTTCCGGAAATCATCATTTCTGTTCCATAGTTTCATAATTGTCTCCACCTAAATAATTGAATATAGTTTGTTAATTATCAGCTTGAGTTGACTGATGAGAGATCGCACAAAAGGACAGCTCTTTGTAGATAGTTCAAAATTCTAACAATAAAACAAATTCTATCAACTCACCTGATCATTGCAGAGACGTTGCAGTTCCTTCTTATCTTTACCTGACTGCTGGTCTGCCTTTAAATGCTTATACCCCCAAAAATACTTGTGCTGGAAATCAAAAGAAAAAGCGGTCAATTATTTCAGAAATCATAATCCACCTCATGTGAGCCAAAAAAAAAAAAAAAAGGTGACGAGGTTTAGCATGAAAAGCTTTTTCATTTAAAATATGACAACAGAAGAGTACGTCTACAAAACTACAAAAATAGCAAGAGCATCAACCCACAATTCCCATCGCTATTGCAATCAAATTCTCAACAACTTCGAAGGCTGAAGGCTCCGGGAAAAGCAAAAATTAGAATAAGAAAAAGTGGGGCGGATATAAAAAGCAAAGTACCCTTAAATATAGTTGTTTCTTCAAACTCTGTAAATGTGCATATGCTTGTTGACGATTGTCGTTTGCATCTCTAAACTGGGAAATCAACTCATTCAGCTTCTCGATTTCAACCGTACATGCCTTCTTATCAGTTTGTGTACCTTCCTCAGCTCTGGTGAGGCATTCTCTTAGTGAGTCTAATTCCTTCCTCCGAGCCTGTAATGATGGAAAATCAGAATTTTAACTTCTTTATTCTCTTCATTTTTTCCTTATTTTTCTTCTTTACACATCTCACGTATCAGTTTCAAAAGTAGAAAGAAAATAGAAATTAAAACCATGTGATCGACCAAAAATGATACCTTCGATAGCTCTTCATTCTGGTCTTTCTGGTCCAACGCCTGTTGAACTTCATCCTGCTTACCCATGTTAGAAGAGAGCTGTTGCCTAAGTTGCTTTAGTCGATTGATTTCACGAATTAGCCGCTTTTCCTCCTTCAATGGTAGGGTTGCATGTCCTATCCTGTATTCCATACTGTGTATCTGTTCACGAGTAACAATTTAAAGAAGATATGCGCAATAAAAATGCAGCAATTTTGAAACCACGTACATAAATCTAGCAATATATATAATCTCTCAGAAAAATAGTGAAAAAAACTGTACCTCTGCTTGAATATCCTCAACTGATCGTGCATTCTTAACTTTGTCAATCTCAAGTTGAAGGGAATCAATGTCCCTCCTTTTGGACTTAATCGACTCTCGAACAGCTTTCTCCTTTGTTAAGGAAGCCTTAAACCTGTCATCACACTCCTTGACAATGGCCTGATAAAACAAAGAGATTTCATAACGTTAATATAACGGGAGATAAACATCTTGCATTCAGATGTGCAAGGGGGTCATTTGCATAGATTCTCACCCTTTGTTTCCGAACATCAATATTAATTGCATCCCGGCTTTTAGTCCTCTCTACAACTTGTAACTCCGTACGTTTAATCTCTTCTCTTAAATTCCCATCATCAAATCTCGGAATCTTAATCAAATATAATGGCCTTTTTACCACTTCAATTCCCACATTCTGTCCTTCTGAAGTATTTTCTATCTGATTCCCATCGATATCTACATTCTGTCCTCCTAAATTTGCTTGGGAAGAATTTGACGCGCAATCCACATGTTTTCCTTCAATACCCTTGGATTCTTGACAAGGTGGTTTCACATAATCAAGACCACCATCTGTCGCAATTCCGCTGTCTTTGTTGTTGGGTGCAATACCATCATCAATGTCCGACTCTCGTTCAACGTTAGTATTCGACATATGCTGATCGGCCCCAAATTCAAGGCTTCTGTTTGAGATCGGGGATTCTACATCTATGGCATCAGCAGATACTTTCTCTTCACCTCCGTTGGAAGCACTGCAGGACTCAGGATTGAAAATCACGCCATTAGCGGCACAAGTTGACTCAGGGTCATTCATGACGAGACATTTTTGAGTCTCGACAAGACAAAAATCATCCAGGCTTTCAATGCCCTTAAAAGGCACAGAAGGCAGGCTTTGACCACTTTCAAGAGCTACATCACTGCAAATTGAAGAAGAGTTCAAGCTTTCGGCATTCTCAGAAGACCCATCTTGTTCCGCAACAAAAGCAGTCTCTGATAGACTATCCTGAGCAAGACCAGGTGGCAAGTCCTCTCCATTTTGTTCCAATAAAGGACCATTGGCAACTTCTGTTTCTAAAGTTTTATCAACTCCAGAACTCGAAGGTGTTTCCAAACAATGCTCCTCCAAGCTCTCTCCATCGTCTCCTTTGGATCCTTCAACAGCGGAGAAGCTCAACAGTTTCTCGTTATCAAGAACTGTAGGAGGATCATTTTCTTCGGTAACAACAGCAGTCGCTAAAAGAGACTCATTGGCGAAACCAGCAGACGAGCCATATCCACTTTGTTCAAATAAAGGACCATTGGCAACTTCTGTTTCTAACGTTTTATCTACTTCAGAACTGGAAGCTGCTTCCAAATTATGCTCTTTGGATCCTTCAACTTTGGAGAAGCTCAACGGTCTCTCACTATCAACAACTGTGGGAGAATTTTGTTGGCCAATCTCAGCATTTTGTTCAGCATGATTTTCATGGACATCGTCTTTGAAACTTGGTGAGAAATCATCGTTTCCATGCACATCAGGCAAACCATCACCAATTTCACCAGAAGAGGACACACTTTTGCCTTTCTCCGAAGACCCATTTTGGTTTCCATGGACATCTAGACTTTGCGAGGCCTCAACATCCTCCTCATGCACATCAGACGAACCATCACCAATGTTGTCGAATTTACTAATGTCCTCGACTACCGTATCTAGGTGAATTTTGGATTCGAGACATGATGAAACAGTTGAAGGATCCTCCTGTTCCGGATCATCTCTTGAACCTTCCAGAGGAGTCTTGTCCAATGATTCCTCCACTTTTTTCGCCTCCTGATCCGTGTTATCGTTTACCACATTATAGTTATTATTATCATCTGTCTCAACTCCAACTTTAGATTCCTCATCTTTTACCACATCTTCAGCTAATCCTAGTTCATCAGAATTCTTCAAAACAACATCCGGTTTCTGATCCGTACTATCGTTTACCACAATATTGTTGTTGTTGTTGTTATCATCATCATCATCCGTGTCAACTCCAATTTCAGATTCCTCATCTTTTTCCACATCTTCATCTAAGCCTAGTTCATCAGAATTCTTCACAACAAGATCGGATTCGTGAATTTCTTCCCCTCCTCCCCAAACCAGGCCATGATCTACGATCTGTCGCGGTGGAGAAATTAACTCATCAGCTGGAGATCCCGAAGCCTCGGTTTCACGACTGCCATTGTTTTTCTCTTGCACCTGAAATTCTTCAACCGGCTTATTATTGCCATTATTGAGATCGGACACGACGAGATCATCACCGCCGTTGTGGCCGGTGACGAAGACGTAAGAGCCGTCGACGTCGTCCTTATTGCCATTGCTTTTGGGAGGGAGATCCTGAGTAGGCCCCACCACGTCGGAGTCACAGCAGTGTTCACCGCCATTCTTGGCAACAATAATAACCTCCTCGGATTCACGAACCTCGCCGTGATTGTGATTGTTCACATCAATGTCGGCCGTCATTCTTGCTTCAAAATCAAAATCTCGAACTATCTAACTTCAATTAACAAATTCACAATTATGGTCTGTTTTTAGTTAGCAGGAAACAATTTTTTTTATTTTTCTGAAAATATAAAATCAAACTTACACATCATCATGATTCATGATAATTCATCAGAATTAAGAAGCAGAAAAACGAAGGAAAAAAAAAGAGTGAGAGAGAAAGAAACGGAGGAGAAAACGTACCGGTGAAAAATCAGAATCAGATCGGATCGAGAGGGAGATCGGGACATGAATGGCGGAGAATATTGCGAGTGACTATATATATATAGAGAGAGAGAGAGAGAGAGAGAGTGGTTGGTGTTGAGGAAGGAAAAAAAAAGAAGAAGAAATACAGAAGAGCAAGAAGGAAGAAGGTGATGTTATGAATGTGATCAGCCTTTTCTCATCTTGCTTTTCTCTCTCTTCTTTCTGTTGTATATAATACTACTACGGCCTTCTCTTCGATTTCAAATCCAACACCTCCGCACCGACCTCCCTCACTGCTCCTTTCTTTTTTTCCCTTAAAAATTAGTTTTATTAAAAATATATATTTATCATTAATTAATTAAATTTCCATGTACGATTGACTTTATGCCAACATGACATATAATTGCATAAAAATCCCTCAAAACTCTACTCTATTTATATCTATTCATAAATCTAACGAAAAATTGAAGCGACGTTAATTGTAATTTCATAAACACATCCTATGTGACCTTTTTATTCGAAATTTTTAAAAAGACTTGGCCTTCAAAATAATTTTTGTAATGAAAGTTATTTGATAAACAACGATTCGTAACAAGTGTGTTGAGCAAATTCAAAATTTCTTTTCAAACCGTAGTTAATATTATAAAAGAAAAATATATAAAAATATTATATGAAAATTCGAAACTGTTATCAATTTCTCTTCCATTAAAATTAGGCCATGCCAAATGCCCCCCTTAATATATGATGAAATCATGATTTTAATAATGTTTCGTTCATGACATCATCCCATATTTGTCTCTCATAATTTTATTTTTCTTCTTCTTTTAAAGGAAACTCATGATTTCTATAGAACCAACTGTATATATTTTAACCATCACCAAGCAAGGTTATAAATAAAAGAGGGCTATAATTTATTTATTAACAAAAGAATATAAGAAAATAATAAACAGCTGGAGATCACCCACTCCTACCGGCTCTCTTAGCCAGGGTTTTTTGGGTGGGTCTCCTTTAAGGGTGTTCATAGAATCCGCCAATCCATCGAATTATATTGAATTATGAAAAATTCAGATTGATTTTGGATTATGATTTTTTCTCAATCCGATACATATGGATTAGATTACAGATTGAGTATCTCTCAATCCATATAATTCGTGAAACCAAACCATATATATCATCCATATATATGCACACACACAATAAACCTATACTCGTATAATAGTATGTCCAAAATTTATATGCTTAAAAAAGAAGCTTAGAATTTGTTAGTTGTAATATTTTGTAATGCTATAATTTAGTTTATTATCAAATATTTATATTCTATTAGGTTGTAAAATGTTGGATTTAATTAAATAATGTTATGTTATACCACGTTAAGTTTAATTGCTATTTTTTTTAATAAATTTAAAGGTTCAATACGTAAATCCATGAAATTCACTCTACAAAATCCGTGGTTTTTAGATTTGATATGTACGGATTAAATTATGGATTGATCCCTAATCCATATAATCTAATCCGTGAACATCCTTAGTCTCCTCTTAAGATCGGAGTCCAACGCCGCTACTAGTTGATCATCGAACTCTCGACTCCTAATGGGGCTAGGATTTCTTAGGTGGGTCTCCCTCTTAGGATCAGAGTCCAGCACTATTACTAGTTGGTCGTCGAATCCTTGGTACCTATTGTTTTCAGGTATGGTTGGCTGTCAGAGTTTGACACTGCCATTGGCTGGTCGTTCGACTCTCAGCCTTTAAGATGATTTTTGGGGTCGTGCGAGTTTGGCTAGTGGATGTTAGGTGTTGTTCAGTGGCAATGAAGGCATAAATCTAGAGTGGCAGTGTCTGATTGTGATGTCCTGCCTTTTCAGGTCGTCACTTGACTTTCTTAATCATTATTTCTTAAACATTAATCTTACTTGGTAAGAAAAATACTGAATATTTTTTTTTCCTTTTTCTTTCCTTTTAACATACTTTAAAACTATTACAACTTTTGTTGCAATTTGAGTTGAGACATTGCTCAACACTTGACTTTAAAACCATTTTAAATTGTTTCTTAAAACTTAATAAGAAATATTAACTGAATCATAGCTTAAAACTTAACTTTATACTTATATAAAACATTTTGTAAAATCTATCTTAAAACTCTGATTTTCTTAAAATTTTAAAAACACTGTATTAAATAGTGGAAAAAATATTTTCTTTCAGCAGCAGAAACATATTGTAGTAGTATCCATACCCAAATCTTCGCATCTGTCATCCGCAGCATCGAGCTCTTCAAGCAAGTCCTACTAGTCACCCATAGGACTACCTACAGCATAAAATAACTTTTCATAAGCTTTCGCCCAGTAAGTTCAAACATAAACTCACAAATCATTTTAACATGCTTTATAAGTTTTTCTCATAAAAACCTTTATCGTAAAACATTTTTCATAAACAATTTTCATAAAACATTTCTTAAACGTTTTTCTTAAAACATCCTTCATAAACCTTTTCTTGTAAACATAAAAAAGTTTTTCATAACACTTAACGTAAAACATTCCTCAAAATATAAACATTTCATAACAAGGAATACAAGCAAAATCAAAATGCATGTTTCCATTTATGCTTAATTATGAACTTTCAATTATGAGCATCTTATCAACATTCATTTCTTACTTCAACTTTTTATCTTTGTTACTCAACTTTCATTTTTTTATAAACTTTAGTGTTCATACCAACATCATTAATCATGAAATCATAAACATGATGCTTCCCTTGTGGAAGACTTGAGACCATCGAACACCGATGTTATAATTTTAACTTTACTTGTATACCTCACATTAAGAAGGTCAAAACTTTAACTTTACTTGTGTACCTCATATCAAGGAGGTTGGTACAACACTTTCTTTTTATCTTTACTTGATCTTCTTTTCAACTTTAGTGAGCATATCAAACGCTTTATCTTTAGCATATAAATATTAAGCGTATCAAATGCAATCATAATGCAAACCATGATTTGATCTCTAAAACTTATTGCATAACAAATGTAACATAAAACTAATAACTTAAACTATAAAACATTATGCATTAATAAAATGTAAACATACTTTAAATATAATTATTGCAAATACATTGCAAACTTTTACTTAATCTTTAAAACTTTATGCTTAACTAGTGAAAACATACTTTAAAAATAAGTTGCATAACAATTGCAAACACATTTACAAACATATATATATAAGCATTTGAAAATCGTTTTCTTCATGCTGTAGGTGAGGTTTGAAACTTACATGGTCCTAGCTGTAGCATTCTTGTTGCCTTTCTTTTATTTTCATTAGTCGGCTTCTATGTCCTGATCAAATAACACCTGAATTATTAGCTAACTTTTCATATTACTAATCTACTCAATTGATAACTCTTTCACTTAGCTTTGTAATCCACCGGGGTTACTTTTTCCTTTACTTAACTTCGTAACCTATCGGGTTATCACTCTTTTTACTTAACACTGTAACCCATCGGGTTACCTTTTCTTTACTTAACTTTATATAACCCACCAAGTTATCTTTTTTTACTTGAACATCCCTTATTCTGCTTAACTTTATATAGTCTGAATTTATACTAATAGTATTTTTTTATACTGTTGGTATACTCTCTATACTATTACAAGCTTACACAACATTCTTTACTCATTCATGTCCTCTAAACAGTATTATTTCTATATTGCTTTAACTTTAAATAGTCCAATTTTCGTATTGCTTAACCTTAAAAGGTCCAATTCTTACACTGCATTACTTTCACAGTTTCATACTACATAACTTTATCAGTGTACTTTCTCACACTATATTATCCTAATACTATATATTTTTATATTATTATATAGTATTTTTCTTAAATTATATTTTTGTTTTAGCATTTATTATAATACATTTTGCAACAATTAAGCTTTTCAGCTTATTTTCATATCATTCATTTCTTATATAAGACTATGGCATGATTTGTATCCTTAAAAATCTCGTTTTTACTTTTATGTACTTTATCATAAAAATTAGATTAAACAATAATTATTGTGACACATATTTCTGCTTAACTAATCATTAAATTATTGCATTTTTCATATACTAAAAAATGCTCGGGTCTCACACTGACAATGCCATTGGTAAAAGGGATGAAAACCTTCTTGAGGTGAACGGTGTGGATGACAAAGGCACAATGGCTCTTGTAAGTGCCACAAGGGAGAGATCTCCGACAGATTTATGGCCTGGGGACTTCAAGCTCGATGGTGTAGTGCTCTTTCGAGACTATCATCCTTTCTTGGTTTATCAGTGACAAATGTGTCTCTCTTGTGATGATTTTGCTCTATTTTGGTTTCTTTAACCTTTATGTCACGATGGTCAGCTTGTTCCCAGCAACTCTTCTTGCATGGCTAAAACCGCTAAAACCACTCATCTTCATTATAATGTTTGTTTGGCTGAGGCCACTTGTCCTCGCCAGTTAGCTATAATGTGTTTCTATTGTTTTATTGGTTTTATGTTGTACTAAATAATTCTACTTATAATTTCTCAAAACAAAATCTACTCATAATCATTGGTAAATTGGTATATCGAACTCCAAGCCAAGAAAATCAATAGCTCAATTGTGAACAACAACCAAACAAGAAGGAATTCAACTAATTTCCTTTTTTCTTTTTTTGTTTCCTCTATTGATATAAGAGATTTTAAATATATTTTTATACATTTATCTTTGATAATTTTTTTCTCCACAAGTAAAAGAGAAAACGAGTAAATTATCATATTTAAAAACTATAACACATTTTTTATGATATAATATATTTTGTATAACTCAAGTGTTATCAGGTAAATTTAATATAAATTATATGAATTTTTATGGTAAGAATTATCATATTGAAAATGATTAAATTGTAGCACACTAATTTGTTATTATTTTAAAATTTTATTATAAAAAATATATTTACAGTAAATGAATTCACTGTAAATATACTTCATAAATGAATCATTTTATAGTAATTATACTATTTGCAATAAATATTTTAAAATATATGTTATCTACCATAATTTTTTTATACGTAGAAAACCATATTTTTTTGAAAAAAAAATAATATTAAGCTATTTCTCCCTAGCCTTTAAAAAATGTATTTAAAAAATAATAAAAAATACTATTCAGCAATAGTTGCCGAACCGCGTGAGAGGTAGAGCCTGGGGCCTTTTTCAATAGTCGTATTCGCACTTTTTCCTCTTTTCCTTTTCCTTAGGACTGCTTTTTTTTTTTTTTTTTTCCCTTAGTAATGCTTATAACACAAAATAAATACTTTAAATAAAATGAAAACGTTTATGTTTTTGTTTTTCGTAATGAAAGAAAACATTTGTGTTTAGCTACTTATCTTGACATCACTTGTTTCTGTTGCGGGTGAAATTTTCGGCTCACTCACATGTTCCATTTTCATGTTCCATATCTCAAAATAATATTTGCTTGTATTGTTGGTTTTCCTTGCGAAACACTTTACAAAAGATATTCTTTAGGCGCCGTTTGGTAAATAGAGGTAAAAGTTTTGATACCCATTTGTTTTAAGAAAAATTTAAATCTAAATGAACAGATCAAATTTTCTAAATCCCAATTTTAAGAGTTCAGCTCAGCCCCTCCTCCTTCTATTTTATGAGAACTCAAATATCCCTACTACAATGAAAGTTGAGAAGACAATGACGATTTTCTCTTCTATGTTTGAGGAAAAAATGCCATAATTTATTCATTTAATATCCAATTGCGACGATTCTTCTTTTATTACGTCTCTAATGAAAAGATGAAGAAATCAATATTCATATTGCATATTTTTTAATATTATGAACGTTAAGAATTTGTTAGATTTGTTAATAAATCAAAAAAAAAATTTAACGTATATCCAAACATAAATTTTAATTTTATTTCATATTCAAATTAATATTTTAAATACATATTTAAATGTCAATTCGGATAGCAATTCAAATCACATAACTCAAATCAAAATAATCGAAATCAACACAAATCAAATCTATTTACCAAACAGACCCTAGGTTCCAACTGCTACAGTATAAAGTTCTCACATACTATAGTGAAAATCAAAATTTTGCTACAGTGTAAAGTTCTCACATGCTACAGTGAAAAGCAAAAGTTTGCTACAATGTAAAGCTCTCACATACTATAATATTTAAATTTCAACTTCAAATTCTAAGGTATTTTCCAAACGAACTCTATAAATTTATAATGACAACATAAAACTCGTAAGGGCAAGTCCAGCTCATGAATAATCTAATAATTTTTGTTACATATTGATATAGCAATAATTCCCACCCATTTCCATTTTTCACCCCAAAAAAAAAAAAAAACCTCGCCTGTATCAGCATCAAAGCCAAATGTATATCAAATCGCTTTTAAGACGTTGTTTGGTGGGAGGAAAGAGTAAACTAAAAGGAGTAACACAAATAAAGGGTTGGTAATTGAATTTAAAGAATTATGCTTGTTTAGTAGAAAGGCTAGCTTATGCTTCCATCTTTTGAGTTGGGTTCCTAAATTAGAAGATTCCTTAGCTTAAAGTTTGGCCGGTTCAACAATGAAATCCAAAATTTATTACTTAAAAATGTAGTTGGTTGGTTTCCTCTTCATCTTTGTTTCAAAGGCGGGGGTGTATACTTTGAGCGTTGTTTATTCAAGATTGCAGTAATATGTTGTCTTCTGGACCTTCATGTCATCTTTGTCTTTAATCTTGGAAAAATTGCACAATGAATTCCTCCTTGCAGTTTAGTCCAAAGACATCTTGATTTTTGTTTCGCTCGCTTGGGTTAGCTTCTTTGATGTGTTCTACTTTGGGTAGTCACTTTTTAGATTCGTTCTTTTGTTCCTGAAATATGATTGGGAGCTTATTGGGTGTCCATTTCGTACCTTTATATGTCTTCTATCTGCTATTGTCTTTCTTTTCTCTCTCTTTTTAACCTCATTGAGCTTAAAAATGCATAAATGCTATATTTGTTTCCATTAATTTAGACCTCATGCATGCAATCGTATAAAAATTTCGATTTTTTGGGGTTAGCCTCTTTGCTTGTGCTCGACAAGGTTTTATTTTTTTGGGTTGCTATATCAGTTGAGGGGCTCTCACTCTTGTGGTGTAGCTCTGGCTTTTTAGGTGCACCTTGTCTCAGTAGAGACGAATGTCGCCGCTCTTCTCTTCTAGTGGCTTTCTACCCTTGCAAGTCTTTTGGTTGCTTCAGGTGCTTTGATGTCTTGGCCAAAAGCTTTCCGGATTGTGCGTAAGGCTGCGTTCTCTTGGCCCTTTGATTTTAGTTATGCTTTCTTTATGGTGCTTTGTTTGTGTCGGTTAGTTTTGTCAGGTTCTTGTTTTAGCCTTGGTTTTCCTTTAGTGATAGAGACGGCCTCTTTATTTTTCAATCTGCATTTTTTTATTCTCCAACCCTCAAGAGTTTGGTTTTTTTTTTTTTTTTTTTTTTTTTGTATTGTTGGTAATCTATGTGTTAAGGTATTGTCAGTAGCATGTTAAGGTATTGTCAATAGCAGAGTCATATTGGCCTCGTAGGAGTCGCCATCCCCGACCCAAGTAGCTCGTTTTTGATATTAGCCCAAAATTAATTCTTTTGCACTTTTCTTTTTATTTTGCCCACATTGAAACTTCTTATTCACATTATTTATATTAAAACTTTTGCAAAAGTTTCAATTATGCTCTAAAATTTTATCTTATGAATTTTAAGGCATTTGAAAATATTGGTTTAAAGCAAAAACACTATAACAATTCAAAATTTGAAGAAAGAACACTATAATAAGCTTTGTTTGAACCAAAAGTTTTAGTTTAAACTAAGACTTCCAAACAATCTACTATATATCAATTTTAAAATACTAAATAAACAGTAACTCAGCTATGATATTATTGCATTCATAATTTTGTGAATATTAAATTTTAAAAATTGAATTAAGATTAAAATAATAATGACGTGTCTTCACTAAAATCAAAATAATGGTTAAAAATTTTGCTTTAATTCATTTTTTCACTAAAAAAATTTCTTGGCTCCACCACTGAGTTTTGTGACTCTCAATCGATTGGATTTCTCCATTAAGATTTTGATAAAAAAACATAACATGGGCTCGTTAGTGTTGCGTCAAAAAACTCCTTTTATACTATGTAGTCACATTGTAAAGATTTCTTGTTTTATTGAAATCCTTTTACTGGGGGAAAAAAAAGTAACAAATTTACTGTCAGTCAAAATACTTATTATGGTTGAATTAAATCGCATGCCGTTTTAAAGAAAAATATTATTGGAATGTCAATCAATAAGAAATTACCGCAATTTGCATTGTGCTGAGCGTCTTGTTTTATAGCAACCAAAACAAGAACAATAGAAAATATAGGAAAAATGTTTTTTTTTCCTTTTTTTTTGGAATCATACGATGTACATTGCTTTTTATTTTCCGTTTTTGTTTAAGCCCACTAGCCATGCCACGTCTAGACTTACTACAATTTCCCCTTTCTTTGTTGATATATGTGGTTTACTTCTTCACGGTACAGTTTGATTTGATTTTATGTTTCGTTTCAATTTGGTTGATTGAACTATCATTGGAAATGTTTACTTAAAAAGCCTATATTTTATTCCAGAGTTTAAATCCTTTTATTGCTGTGAATTTTTTTTTTTTTTTTTTACATTGAATAGCATACCACGTGTCCCATTTGATCTTCTTTTCATCTTCAAATTTGTCAAATATATTTTTGGAAAACTTACATGAAACTTGAGCAGCAAATATGAATAATATTCTTCTCAAAAAAATATGAATAATATTTTTATTGAATTTTTAGCGTGATTGACAAAATTTGAGCTCAACACGTTAATATTAAGCCGGAAGTGAAATTATCATTAAATTAAATAACTAAAGTTACAACTACATAATATTTAATGTAATATGATACTTTTTTTTTATAACTTTTTGTCTGACGTTTTAGAAGTTGAAAATCAATAATGTTTGGGTTAATTTTACTTTTGACCACTAAATTATGTAACTTATCTCATTTTGGCTCTTTAATTTTAAAACTAGCAAATTACACCTCTGAATTATTCAACTTGTCTCATTTTAGTCTTCTGTTACCAAATCTATTAAATATTAACGGAATTAAGCCAATAATTTCGTTTTGGCCCATAAACTGTGTAACTTGTCCCATTTTGACCCCTAAATTTTAAACTATAATAAATCACACCCTTAAACTATGAAACTTTTCCCATTTTAACCATTTCATCACTAAATCTGGTAAATGTTGACGGATTGAGATATATGATCATTTTGACCATTTAGCTCATCTATGTTTTCAACATATATTTTGAAGCCAAAATATTTAAACTATATTCGTCCATTATAATAAGTTTTATTAAATTTTCTCCATCATATGATTTAAAATGAATTAAATTGCAAAATATTAACAAATAAGAAAAAAATTTGATATATGAGTACCTAACAAAAACGACACATTGATTTATAATATAATCTACTTGTTATTTTTAGGACTAATAGGCCATTAGGCACTTCAGTTGTAACTGACGTGTTAAATTTAAGAATTATAGCATGTGAGAGTTTTAAAACGTAACAATTTTTTGCTTTTTTACTTTTGTTGATGAGAGCTTTACACTGTGTACAGTTGTAACTGATAGGTTGAAACTGCAGTTTTTGTCACGCCCCGGAGTACAGAAGGTGACGTGGCGGTTTATTTAGATTAAATAAATGAGAATTTAGTTAAAAACAAGAGTTTTAAAGGGTTAAATTAAATGTGAAAATGTGAAAGTTTTCAAAACCTTTTTTGTAAAAGAAATTCATAATCATTAAACAAATAAAATCATTGAGGTAATCATTAAGCCAGAAATAAAACAATAAAAGTTGCGAGTATGGGTCCCACTGACTCACAACTTATGTACACATATAATACTGACAATATAGTAATACAACCACAGTCCAAGTAGAGAAAAAAATTAAAATATTACATGCCTTGATTAAGTATTACAAATAACCTACTAAAATTCTCCTACTGCTCCTAAGTCCTGTCCAAAGAACCTTCTTTGAACCTAAGCGAAAATCCACCTAGAGTGGAAATGTTTAAAACAAATAAAATGTGAGAGAAAGGCTCAGTAAGACTATATTTTAAGAATGAGTAATTTAAAAGGAAATATCATTATTCAAGAAATCATTTAAGAGAAGTCTTGAATAAACAAATTTAAATAAAACCATTCTTACTCAAACAGTTCATTGGTTGACTAGAAATACCATCATTTCCTTTTCCTAGGCAAACCATATGAATAACATCACCGTAGTGGTCTAGCTGTGTTTCAGGACCTGCCCCTAAGGTCGATCGCTACACGACCCAATCTCTGATATGGAATCACGCCCTTATATTCAATTCTATCACTATTCAAAATCCATTTACCAGATGTTTTCATTAATATTCATTATGAAGTTCATCACAGTCTACGGTTTATTAAAAATATAACCGATAAATTTCATTTTCAATCAACCATTGAAAACATTTTGATAAAAATCATTTTCAAGGTCAAATCATTTGAAACTAGGTTACCAAGGAAGGGGTAGAAGTCTTACCTCGATACTCGTGTCGGTGTCCCACACCGTAATTTCGGTCCGCTCTACGTTTGCTCTGCGGAACCACAAACAACCCTAAATATAAACTAGGTCTATCAATATCTAATTTAAGATATTCTACGTTGTTAAATCATTCCATGATGTCCTAGTGTGTCATTTGTATCTTTAAACTGATTTTATAAAGTTGGGGTTTCAATCGAGATTCAAAAAAGTAAAAACGGATGAAAATCACAAAATTTGCCCTTGTTCGGTCGGCCTGTCGGTCTCTCTGGTTCGGCCTGCCAGAGAACAGGTCCGATCGGCCGAACATTTTTCTAGGTTCGGCCTGCTGGACGGATGAATCCGGCCTGCCGATCCTTTAAATCCGGCCTGCCGATCCTTTAAATCCGGCTTGTCGAACGGGAAAAACCTAGAATTTTCAGCCACGGGTTTTAGGTCTCCCAAAACCTAAATCTTGATTTCAACTTGTTTTCCTTAATTCTTAGACATGGAAAACACTCATAGATGATAGAAAAACATAATAGGACACTTTTGAACTCATTTAAACAAGATTTGAACACAAAATCCAAGAAAATCCAAAAATAGAGAAAAATAGAGAAAAATGAAAAATCTTGAATCGAATCTGTTTTTTTTTTTTTCAAACAAAGCATAGATCCTAGTTGTTCTAAGTTCCTTTAACTCAAATTAAAGGTTTCCTAAGCTCAACAAACATAGATTTCAAAAATACATGAAAATTTGAAAAAGTTTAGAAATTTCAAAACTAACCTCAAATCCAAGCTTCAATTCACGTTTTTGGTTGTTCAATCGAGCTCTCGAACTTCCAATCCACAAAAACCCGAAGCTTGAACTTGATTGGAGTTAAAATTTGAGGGAAAAATGATAGAGAAGGAGAGAGACCTGAGAGAGAGCGAGAGAGAGACTCACGGAAAAGAGAGGGAGAGAGAGAGAAAATGAAAATGAAAATGAAAGAGAGAGTGAGGGAGAGATTAAATAGAGAGGAATAATTGACGGTTTTACTGTGCAAAAACAGTGTGCTGTCTACTTTTTTTTGTAAAACAGAGTATATTTGATATTTTACAAATTGTTGTGTCCCAAAGTTTCAAAATGACATTTAAAATGATTAAAAACAAATTTGAAATAATTAAAATAACCAAAACAACTTTAAATCTAAAATTTAATTAAATGATCAAATTAAGTTTAAAACATTGATCATGGCACACTAATTCACTATTTTACATTTTAATATCATTAAATTAATTTCGGGGCGTTACAGTTTTAAACACCCAATAAATTTTGGTGTTGAAAATTACGTAAATAATATAATAATGAAACTTAGCTTAATTGGACTCAATAATCACAAAAAAAGTCAAATTTTGTATTAATTTCAAGTCAACAAAAATGTATATTTGGTTATGAAATTTCCTATTTATAGATGTGAGATGCGTGAAATTCGATTATAAAAGATTTAATCTTAACCAGCGATTTATAATTAATCCAAATAGGACAAATTTCATAGTTCAAAGGTATAACTTTTTATAATTTAAAGTTTAGGGGTTAAAATAGGACAAAAGTGAAATTATTGGCTCAATTCCGTTAATAGTTAACGGATTTAGTAACGAAATGGCCAAAATGAGACAAACTGAATAGTTTAGAAGTGTGATTTGCTACGTTTTAAAAGTTTATGAATCAAAATCGAATAAGTTGTATAGTTAAAGAATAAAAAGTTAAATTAACCCATAGTTTTTTTTGCCAGCTGAAGAGGACGGGTTTAGCTAATAGCCTAGCAGATAATAACAATTCAGATCACACAAATATTAAATATTAATGTACATGCATCATGCACGTAACCTACTAAGTACGACAAACCTGCAACTAATTCAAACAATTTGATTAGAAAAATCAAGAGTGGAATTCATTTCGTGGCTTTGGCCTTTCTTTTCATCATATATTAAATTAAATTAAAAATATGTCGGTGATAGGGAGCTTGACAATAATGTTTACGTCCTGGAAAAAGATGGCATAACACGACCTACCTATAAATACATAGATCTATGAGTGCAGCTTTAAGGCTATTTATATATATATATATATATATATATATATATAAAATAAACGAGTGGCAGAATTTATACGCCATCCATATCCATATTGCAATAAAAGTGTGGGTCTGAATGCAGCTGGCAATTACTATATCCACGATTAATGTTTCAAGCAAATAAAAAAAAGGATAAAAATCCACGATTAAACATCTACTTGATAAATATACATTTTTTTCCCTTCTTATAAACTATTTGATACACAGATTTTCATATATATCTCTGACTTCTTAAGTCCTAACCCATGATTAAAGCCAGTAATAAAGAGTGCAGACTTTATAATAAATGTTAGCCTTTTGGAAGGCCTACTATTCAAGTCATGACAGTTTTAATGTGGTCCCTAATTTCTGAAATATTCTTGGCTGCCGAACGCCAAGGAAATCCTTCTTTATATCATGCTTAGTCTTTTATTTATTTATTTTTCTCTAAGTACAGTAATTTTAAGTATATTTAGTCAACTACGCTGTTTGTAGTATTTACCATTGCTATTCTCGGTTAAAAAAAAAACTTTTATGTTGAAAAAATTCACTCGGAAAAAACTTTGACAGAATTAAGGTAGGACCCTAAAGAACTAATTAAGTGTCTGGTGGATGTCCATTGTCACAAGTAGCTACCGACAATATCTTGCCTTGGTACAATACTTTTAAAGATGTATTTGGTATTCAAATATTTCTATAAAGCAATTCAATGTATGAATTTGTGACGTTTCTTTTCTTTTTTTAAACTCCTATAAAGGATTAAGGAAGAATTACATGGGCTTGTAAATATGGTTTGCTTTTTTGTCGAAAGGAAGATGGGACGAGGCAGAATGATGACAGCGAAGACGCGTGAGGGCAAGTATTGGATAAAAACAGATCTGTGCTCTACTCGTAACAACGGGCTGAATAACACTCATAATGACTCCAGATGGACCATTTTGCCATTCTTCAAAAAACTTATTTTGGACCATTTCCCCCCATTTGTTTTTTTTTTTTTTTTTTCCTTTTTGTGTTGAGGGGGTCACATTTTTCTTTTCTTTATATTTTTAGGAAAATATGGAAAACAGGGTCGTGTCCCTGCAAAAGAAAGGCACCAATTTCATTGTACATTCGCCAATTGCTTATTCGCCAACACATCAATGTCTCACACACAGGAAGCCAATTATGGCTACAACAAAGAGCAGTTTGAAATTTTAAGTTTCAAAAGTAAATAAAGAGCATAAAATTTTTATATATTATAGCTTAAAATAAAATACGTATGATATAAAACTTTCATACACAACATTGTATGATTTAAATTATTATAATTTGAGCTCTTTTTTAAAATATTTTAAGCATGTGTTTAAAGAATTAGTTCCAACCAATTGATTTGAAAATAAAAAAGAATTAAATTTTTTTAAAAAAAAGAAAGATGAGGTGGCCATTTTTTTTTATGGGAAAGCCAAAGGACATGTCTGAGTCTCACCGACAGCACATGGACACATGCTCTAACTACTAATTAAGGTCAAAGCCACAATTACTCGGACATATTCTCATTGCGGCCAATAAATTTTTCAACAGGTTCTTTCTTTAAATCAGAAACGTTGAGTATTAAATGAAATTTTTATCGAGACAGGTTGTAACGTAGAATGTATTCGTTTTGTCATGTGGCACACTCTAAGGATTGACTTTGCTCCAACGCCATAATAAACTTTTATATTTACTCAGAAGTAATCATTAATCGCTGATTGCCCCTTTTTTCTCGCAAAAACGAAAAATAAAAAAAAATTTGAAAAAGGTACTTGTTTTAATCAATGTTCTCGACAACTTAGTATTTTTAAAGCAAGAAAATAAGTGGATTTTAACAACAAGAATAATACGTAAAACTTTATACGTTAAAATTTTAGTTAAAAATACTATAATATATAAAAGTTTTATATTACTATATAAGTTTTTGATACTATAATATATAAAAATTTTACCATATAACAACTAAAAGTTTTCGTTCAAACTCATATTACCCAACGCAAACTACAACTACATTGATGTTTGCGAATATGTCGGTTTTCACGCCAATCACTTGCAATTGTTTGTTTGTAGTACTAAGGACTCCAGAGTCAAATCCCAAATTGACCTTAACTATAAACTCTAGAATTGGGATTGGAACCTCCAATTAACTTTAGAAACGTGGATGGTTCATGGTTGGATTAGAGCGGCCAAATATAATAAGAAATACACAAATGATTTTGTCTTCATTTTGTGGTACAAAAGATAAATGAGAGGGCCTTAGAATAATGAAGGGTCTGATGCTATTACAATTTTTTTTCTTTTTATTTTTTTGGGTGTATAAATACGTTAAAGACTTGTTCTGCAGATTATGGAATATGCTGTTTTGCAACCAGTAACAACTAATTCCCGACACCTATGGGCTATAATAGCTTCAAAGTTGGCCCATAACTTCATCAACGCTTACCCAAAAAAAAATAAAAAAAATTTAGTATTCTAAAACCATAAATCAGATGAAAATAAAGATTATTATCTCTCCCACACTCCAACCTCACACGGTTTTCTAATTTTTAATCTGGGCTTTCTCTCTAAAGTCTATCTCTTACCGAGTCATTGACAGCTCCTTCCATGTTTTTATTGCTTATTTTGTCTACAGAATTGGGTTGGGTGTTTGACAATCTCAGTTAGAACTATAGTTGTGGTTACCAAACAGTATAAATCTCTTATAGTAAAAAGTAAAAAGTTGTTACAATTTAAAGCTCTTACATGTTAGAAAATTTTAAAACACAACCATAGTTCTAACCTTACTTCCCAAACACCCTTAATCGTGTTACTAATTTAAGCAGCAACCAGAAATGCCATTCCCAAATATTACGGCTTGTTTGGTTGGCATCACTTCTTACAAACAGCTTCTCACCTTCAAAAGCTTTAGCTGCTTCTACAAGCTTCCACTTAATACGTGAAAAACATAGAATATTTACAAGTAGCAAAAATTGAGCTTATTAAAATAATTACTACATAATATTGTAATATAAACGAGCATATCATAACAATACTTTCTATATAAATTTGCTATTCTTAAACTTTAAATTACTATATGTCAATTCTTTGCTACTTAGTGTAGTTTTTACTAAAAGTTGTACCAAATAAGCTTACCAGTGCTTCAATGGCCCACTAAAACAAAGATATAGAACCAGATTTCCATGGGCCTCTTAGAACGACCCTGATTTTGATGAGGTTCATCTCTGGATTCCAATTGTTGACCCGTAATATTGACACCCCAACTTTTTGTTAAGGCACCCCAAAATAATTAAAATATAAAAATATTTTTATCTTAATACTAAAATATTCATCCCTAGATATACCTCATATTTAAACCATTTTATTAAAAAGACTTTATTTCTTTTTCTTTGTGGCCAATTTCCATTTGAATGATTTTTCATTTAAATCACAGTTTGAATTATTGATTACCCGTCTTCTCAACCTATTATTCTTAGTATTGGAATTGATATTATTTAATTTAAACTAAAATCAACAAAACAACTAAATGAATCACTTAGGTTGGATCCAATTTTACCACCACTGATTTTATTTGTACTTTTTTTTTTTTTTTGCTTAAAGTATTATTCATGCTCATTATCAAAGAAGAAGGACCATCAAGATTCAGACTTCTATGGCTACTGTATTACATTCGTATTATTATTCCTTGAGAGAGAGAAGAAAAAAAAAAAAAAAACTGAACCACCCCAATTCAAATTCAATTTGGGAGGACTAATCATTCATTGTTTTTTGTAACAGATTGGCCATATTTTCGATTGAAAACGTAGACCATGATATAAATCACAAGTACATCGGTTCCCTTGATTCTTTGAACGAAACAAAAATTGTCTTTTTTCAATTCGAAAATCTTCATGCAATTAACTCTAAAACCTAAACAGGCGATAATTATGTATGCTATGAGGTGTGTATAAGGGTTCCCCTATGAAATTATATGAGATTTTGATAAAATAAAAATAACAAAATTTTAATCATTTTGGATGCCTTGAAAAAAATTTAGGTTGTGAATATAATTTCCCAAAGTAGTATTGAGCCTAATTTACAATCCCAAATCCATCTGTTAGTTAAAATGATATTGTTAGGTATCCTAGGTCCCCTTTTAGATGTAAGTTTGCCTTTTCAATCCAAAAACTTAATCAGCCAAAGAAACTTGAATTTAAAAAAAAAAAAATCTCACACAAACACGATTCCTAAAAAAAAATTTTGGATTGACGGGGCAAAATTATCAGTTTGTGTCCTAGAAAAGAGGTTCATAGTGCCTCGAAGATTCTTTTTAAGTAACAAGATACTGAAATGAGATTTTCCAAACACAAAGATCCTAGCTTGATAAAGTGCTAAACTAAAGGATACGGCAATGATATTTTCCCTCATATTTTTTGCTCGAAGCAAAGACAAGATTAGTTGACAAACTCATTAGTCTGGAATGTGTTTTGATGACAATATAAAAATTAATTAAATTGGAGGCACTATCTACTGGTTAACTTGACAAAAGGAATTGCAAACTGCAAAGTTGTGTATAACAGGTACATACATTATACACATGAACCTCAAAGACAAGACGGAGTTAATGATTAAGCATGGAAAGCAGGTTGTTGTGGAGAGGATCCGAAACATGATCAAGAAGGTTCTGAACAGGACCTTTGCCAGTGAATGCTGCTTGGCTGTAAAAGCCCAACCAGGCAACCATGGCGAGCCGCCCGTTTTTTATCTCCTTCACCTTCAGCTCCTCAAAGGCTACAGGGTCCTTTGAGAGGTTCAATGGATCAAACAGTGCTCCTCCAGGATAATTCACGTCTCCTGGCAGATATATTCCTAGAGGTTCCAATGCCTCAATCCCACAATATCTTGCATATTCTGGCCCAACCTATTCAACCCCCCCCCACCCCGCCAAAAAAAAAAAAAAAAAACAATATATCAACAAAATAATTCAAAGAATGTGAAACTTGTCTTGTCCAAAACCATCTACTTGTTAATCCAAACCCCTTTGCTTGTATCGGTATAATATTTCAGTGCATGAACAAGGAAAATACAGCTGCTTTCTAGACGGGAGCTTCAAAAGTAATCAGTTACCATCAAGAGGGCTTGGCAAATCGCTATCACAATTACACCTTGGCTTCCAGCTAAGTGGAGTCCAGGGATGCCTAGGTAGTCCAATGTATCTCCCTGGACAAATTAAATAAGCAAAATAAGGAGAAAGAAAGAAAAGTCGGTGGCCTAGTTCAGGAATATACCAGAATTTCGGGGCATAGGGACATACAGTAACAAATCACCCTCCATTGAAGTAAATAAGAATCAAGTAGTTTCAGTATAAACACATCAAAGAAAAATAACCCACAACAGATCACCAGTAACTGTTTTCTTTACCAAACTGTTTGGTATTTGGCACAATAAAATACTCTGGTATTGTCATTTACCAAAAAAAAAGAAAGAACTCTGGTATTGTACTGTACAAATTAGTGGATGCTAAAGTTACCAAATATCCAGGAGGGGAAAAAAAAAAAACTAAAGGATGGTTTTTCAAAAGATACATATCAACTTTGAAGGAAATTCCTAGAAGATAGAAATAGAAACAAGAAACACTAACCTTGAGTTTTGAATAGCCAACCCGCCACCAAACAGGTTCCGCAAAATGAAAGGCACCTAAGAGGTCTAATATTTCTGGAATCACTACACCAAGAGCTGCCAACATGGCCCAACGAGCATGCAGTATTTCAAAGCTGCAGAGTAACAATGAACAATTCACAATTCAAACATATATGCGACATAACTTTGCTAATATCAACAGAAATTATATTGATAAAAAACCATACAATATTCTATCATAAAGAGAATAAGACATTCTCAATAACAAACGTTAAAAACAAAAACATAAAACAATTAACTGAGAACATCCTCCCAGCTTAATAAGATCGGTGACGGAGAAAAGTCTTGGAAAGAAGTTATCAGAAAAGTTTAACCAAACACATAGTAACTTTTATAGAAGTGGGAAAGAGGAAGCCTGTAAATATGCAAATCGTGCCCAGGAAAACATCTTACCAAACATTAAGAGTTCAACATTTCGAGCTAGATCAAAAGGAAAACCGCTAGAAAAAAAAATTACCAAAACATTCACATAAGAACATAACTTGGGCAGTGAAGTTCCATTGAAAAAATAAAACGACACATAAACACATGTATACACAAAGTGAAAGAAAGAATTTACACACTTAAAATACTTTTGGAAAGCCACAGGATCCTTCCCAAGACCTGCAATGTCAAAACCGTAATCCCCGGGTAGTTCTCCGGTAAGATATGCTGGATAATCATATCGAATTGGACCAAGCCAGCGCGGACGCTCTTCGCCATACCACACACTGAAATTAAAGAAATGAAAATGAATAAGATTATGAAAGTTCGAAGGCAATCATTGTTGTGTTGACATGTGCGGTTTGTGACATCTTCCTCAAACAAGGACCTCAGCCTATCTCAGCAAAGAATTAATTTTGTTACAAGAGGAATGATATTTATTTTCTAAAGGGTCGGCATGCAAACTTACCACCAATTTGCTCTTCAGATTCCAGGCATAGATGTAAAGGGTATCATCTTGTTTGAAATCTTAACAACACAAGGGAACAGAAACTTTCAAACGAATTCATCTAAAAGTTGAGAATGATTGCATTGTGATTAGGATTTCTTACAAAACTTGTGAATACAAAGTATTTTCCTCCCGAGTCCTACCAACAACTTCCAGACTGACTTTTGCATGGGTGACAAAAGCACCACGTGGGGCGTGGCTTGCAACTTGATTACAAACCTCCCCCCCACAACAACCCAAAAAAAAAAAAAAGAAAACCTCAGATAATCACTGTCTCAAACCAATCTGAAATCCTAAAATTTACATATCTAAATAAACATCCAGGCGAAGGAGTGCGAGAAAAGAAAAGGAATATTCTAAACGGGCTCTGAAAAGTGCTAGCTAAGTGAATCAGTGTGAATGATTTGTTCCAAAGACATAATAACAGAAACAGATGATCATAAACTCGTATCACTAGAACAAAAAAAAACACCAAGCTTTACTTGCAAGCAAATTCTAATAAGCAGAACTATACAATTAAGCCGAACTTAACGTTATCGAAAAACGAAAATCAAAATGTATTATGTAACCCAACAAGGCTATTAGTGGTCGAAGCAAAATTAGTACCTATCTTTTCTGGCGTTTTCGGCCAAAGCCCTGAATTTGGAAGCGTTCTCAACGGCGAATTTCTTCCTCTCCTCCAAGCGTCTCTGGAGCGACTCTCCCAGAGGGCTATTAGCTAGGGCTTTCACGGCGGTGAATGGAATCGCAGAGAAGACCAATACTCCGGCGAGCTTCACGCAAATTGAAAAGCGTAAAAAAGAAAGAGATAGAACTTTGTCACAAGTAGAACGGGGAGAGAGAGAGAGTGATACAGGTGTGGAACGCACCTCTTGCCAGGAAGCTTTGCAGAGAGAAGAGGAAGAGGTGGTGGTGTTGGTGGGGTGCTTTCGAGGGTTGAGAGAGGGAATAATTGGGAAGCGTCCAACAAAACAAGACGAAGACGAAGAAGAAAGACGAACACAGTGGAGTTGTTGAATAATCGCCATCGCCATTGATGTCAGATAGTGCACTCTGGAGATGGAGTGGAGCTCCTTCACTTGGTCGTTGGACTTGGCGCTCGTTTCCACCAGACGATTAGGTGCCCAATAAAACTGAACTACAAATAACGATTTATTCTATAAATGCCCCCATACTATATCTTTAGTGTTTCTTTGCCCCTTATACCTCCAAATGTACCAACTAATCTCCCTCAGTTATGAAAAGCTCGCAAACACACCCTTTTCGTACACTTCTGCAAATTCATGACGACGAAGCACTAGATTTTCATTATCAAAATCTAATTTATGGTATAATTTTGGTTATCATTCAAAAATACTAAAGATATGAAATATTCTTAACATTAAATTAAAGAGAAAAATAACTTCAAAAATTTTAGACTCACTCAATCGTTGATTTTATCCGACTTCGATTGGCTTTGTCTATGACAATGTTCTTTTGTGTTCCTTGTTTCTTCTTCAGGTTTCTTTTATTTGTATTATATCTACAAAGGCAGGGTCCATTTGATTGTTTTTTTATTTTTGTTTTTGTTTTTGAAAAAAATTGAAAATAAAAACATTTTGAAAAATGTGTTGAGATTGTGTTTGAAATTATGCTTGGTTGTATATTGTAGTGTATTTTTTAAAATAAAACATTTTTAATAAAAAATTATTAATGTAAATATAATTAAATTTATCAAAAATACTCGTTAATATTACATATAACACTAATTATTAATATATTAATAATTTTTTATTATTGTTAACATAACAAAGAAGACTCTTCTTTCTCCTCCTCTGCTATGGTGAAACTAGGATCCTGGCAACACGGAGATCGATGGCTCACGCCGCGACGACGACAGAGCTAGCCCACGCCCTACGGCTTCCCTCCTATGACGACGACGGCACAACAATGTAAAAATCGAAGGCCATCCTCGAGCTTCCTCCCTACGACGACGATGGCACAACGATGATGAGAGGCACGTGATGCAGATGAGGATAGGCTTAGGGGATTCACACAACAAAAAATGAGGTTGGACTTGGGCGAATCGCGTGATAGAGATCAAGTTGGGCTTAGAGGAATCGTGCGGCGAGGGAGTTGTGGTGGGAGATTTGACGCCGGCGTTGGGTGGGGGTTTGGACGGCGATTCGTACAAGCCCGGTGACAACGAGATCTATGCAAGCTTCCCTTCGGCACGAGCTTTCCTTCCATTGCAAGCACCAGCGGCGCGAGCTTCCCTTCCGTCGTGAAGATGTCAGTGCTGCAGTCGATGACGTTAGGGAAGGGGTTGGGGCAGTAGGCTGTGGTGGGTGGCTGGTGGGATTTTCAACACACAGAAAACGTCTTTTTTGTTTTCATTTTATGAGCAATTTTTGAGAATTTTCAAAAATGTTTTTGTTTTGTGTTGGCTCAAAAATAGAACCAAACATCTTCTTATTTTCATTTTTGTTTCTTGTGTTTTTGAAAACAGCAAAAAATATTTGGAAAATGAAACCAACCGGGGCCAAAATCTCAATAATTGGTCTTGGTAAGTGATATGACCGGCAAGCGTTGTGGTTTTTATCAAACTTACCATTTTTCCTTACACACACGGGGGAAGAGAGAGAGGTGCACAATCACAATTCACATGGGTTGAGTAATACATAATCGGTATGGTGCACTCTCCACCGAAATAGCAAATACAGAATCTTTTCTCTTTATAGTGCCTCCCTTCTTGTATTTTGCCAAAAAAAAAAGGGGTAAAAACAATCATTTATCTTATTATCTTGCATATTGTACTAACTTTTTAAGGTTAGTTTATATTTGATCTTTAGTTTAATATTTTTTAAAATGCACCCATGTATCTTACTCTCTAAAACTGTTCCTCTCAAAATTCGGACCTGCAAGGCTTTTAACCTCACCCACCTCTCCGAACCGCTGGGCTAGCCCCAATGGTATAGTCTTTAGTTTAGATTAATTAAATAGTAAATTGTGATATATTTTATGTTTTTTTTTTATGGATAAGGCCGCTAACTGGAGTGAAAGAATTTATTAAAAGAAGCCAAAAAATAGCTAGTACAGCCAATGATCCGAAGACTAAAAAAAATGTAAACAAGTAAACTTAACGAACCTAATAAAGAGGCATGAGAAAACCATTCTCTAAGCCAATTGCAACCTGCAACTTTGAGCAACACCGAGGCCGCAAGCCAACACCCCACCAAAAAGTGCACCTACTTATCCACAAAACAGAACCACAAACAACAAAACAAGCACAATAAAAACACGGAGGGCTAGTGGGAAAACCACTACCCTTATTACAACAAACATGTAATACAAAAACAACACAGAAAAGAATTTCAAAATGTAGCCAGCGCTCCGACCACCCACAAAATTGAGGTCTCTCAACACCAATAGGCCAGAAACCTCAAACAACCACCTCCAGCCACTTGCCCGCTGGAGAGAAACAACAGCTCATCCATGACCAACCTTACTGAAACCAGCTACAGCCACCCTCTCCCGGCAGCATGAGTCCAACCGAGCCACGGTTGGGCCCCTTAACGCCGGTGTTAGGTGGACGACAACCACTTTGTTCCCACCACACCACAAACCCACGACAACCCAAAGCTGTTGAGCCTTCCTCAACCTTTGACCAACGTAGCCTGATTTTGGGGGAGAAAAGACCTTCGCACAGCCGCCGCAAACAGCCATAGCAACCACCTCATCGATCCCGAGCATTGACCGATGGCGAGAAGCCACCCTAACCCAACTCCCCTTTTTAAGTGAATCAAAGTAGCTCCTCTCTAATCCAAGCGAAACCTCTTTCCCCTGGTGGCACGAACACCGGCACGAAGAAGATCAGCCACCGACGCGAGCTCATGACGAAGATTAGAGGCCAGGAGATTGATGACGCGTCGGCCCACTAGCCTCAGCTCACTTTCTCTCTGTTACTCGTTTTCTCTCTTTCTCTCTAATTCGAAGTCTTTTCCAATTGATAAGACTAACAGCATTTCATGATATATTTTACATTATACTAAATGCAATATTCCTTCGAGTACTAATTGAATGTGTTAAATTGTATTAAAGAGGTTATTAAAGAGGTTATTAACGTCAATGACCTTTAAATTTTAAAGTCTTTCATACTTTATTCCTTAAGTTTTATAATGACCACTTTACTTCTTTCAAAACTTCTCATTTTACTTTATAAATTTTTGATTTTTTGTTCAAATAGATAGAATAAAGTTCACACAAATTCACACATTGGTCACTTAAAATAGGTAAAAATAAAATTTTATCAGTTCTTAGTGTGATTCATGTGGCTTAATTTTGCTTATTTAAATAGAAAATTGAAATTCAATGAGTGAAATAAAGAGCTTTAAAAGTTTAAATGGGTAAAATAATAATTTTTAAAATTTAAAAGGTAAAATAAAAAACTTTAAAGATTTAAGATATAAAATGTTGGTTTTTAAAGTTTAAAAAGGTGTAAAATAAAAAAGCTTTAAAATATAGGGCCATTGATGGTAATAAAAAAAAATTAGAGCATCGTACTCGATAATGATAAGGGTGACGCGGATTGATATACGTACAAGACACGTGTGCTTTACTTAAATCAGATTCCAAAAAGGAAGCCTGTGAAGTCCAACTGGGCTCTTTTGTTTTTGTTTTTTTTTTTGTTAAATTTCTTATTGCGTAATTGGAAATCCAAGTACCGCACAACTATTCAAGGAGAGAGAGACAAGAAAAGTAGTGCACAGCTACATACAGCTTGCAACCTCACATTCCAAAGTACAGACTACAGATGTACATCACTCTCGATATTTTTGGACCTTTTGTGCTCAACCACGCGTCTGTACATTCTTTCACATTTTTAAGATAAAAAATAAAAAAATATATTGCAAAATTTAATTTAATTTCATTATTCTTTTGAAGGTTTGGTTTAAGGGGGACAAAAACGTTGAGCATATAATATTTAAAAGAAAAAAAAAGTTACTCGAAAAATTTAAGTGAAAAGCAAAAAAAGGCACAAAAATGAGAAAAATGGGATTAAATATTCAAATAAAAAAAAAGAAGATAAAGAAATATTGAAGCAAAAAGTAAAAAAAATACATAAATAATAAAAAACAAAAAAAACAGAAAAAAAACCTCATACCAGGTGTCAACTTTATGTGCAATTACACATTCACACTTTTTTAGATATATAGATATATATAATATAATATAATTATATAGATTATATAATTTTTTAAAAATAACAAACTAATCTCGACATTTAGTCTAAATACTACATTTACACCTCTTAATGGAGAAATACCTAAAATATGCTTGATCAATCAAATTTACAGATATGCGAAGCTGACTCAGGTTAAAATGATGTTTTTGTGTTAAGTTTTACTTTCAAAGTTTTCAAAATTAATAATTTCTTAGGTCATGAAAGTTCAAAATAATAAATACAATGATTATTTAAGGTATTTTAGTGTTTTTAAAATTTTATTGATCAAATGCGGTGTAGAGGTTATTTTTCAACCATTTTAAAAGGGATAATCAGCTTTTTATACCTTGTGTTTTAACCTTATTTGAAAAAATATACCTTTGATTTTTTAACTTTAAATATATTTCTTCATATTAAATTTAATAAGCTAATTAATACCTTATATCGGTCAATAATTGATTTTGATATTTGAAATGACTAAATTATCTTTTAAAAATAAAAAAATAAATATTTTAAAATTAGGAGAGAAAAAAAGAAAAAAATGCACATAAAACCCATATTAAGAATAACCAGACATTTAAAATTTTTTAAGTTTTTTTAGTTTTATTTGAGGGTATGTTAGGAAATTTATAGGTCAAACTTAATAGTTGATCATAAAAAAATAGATTTGTATATTAAATATAATTTAAATATATATTTAATAAGAGAAAAAATTAAAAATATAAATTAAAATAAACTTAAAATAAAAAGTATAAAAAGATAAATAATCTGTTTTAAAGCCGCGAGGTATTTGTGCTTGTATGCAGTGTAGGAAGGACTTTTTTTTATGAGGTGATAAAAAAAATCAGCTAAAACTAGTACTCAAATCTATGAATTAACTAGTCAAATCACACAATTTAGCCAGTCAAAGTTGGAATCACACTTTTTATTTTTTAAAATTTGTAACCAACAGTGTGTGGAAGGGATGAGAAAAAAGCTATTGTAATGTACGGAAACATTAAAACACAAACAAGAGTGGGCCCCGCTTGTGAATTATGCCTTATTTTTTATCCTTGTTGACCTTGTGACCCTCGTATGATATGTACCTTTTCGTGACTATTTTCCTTTTCTTTTAGGGATTTTTGCTACCAGACCTTATAATATTTGGCATTTAGTTCCTGTTAAGAGTCTGGACACTTAAAAAGGGTGTACTTTTAACTGGTAGAGAAATAAAAGGTAAAAGTTAATTAACTCTTAGAACTATATTCTTAAAAGAACTTAAATAAGTTAAGATGATTTTAAAATTTTTTAATAAGTTAAAAAAATATTATATTTAAATTTATAATGTATTATTAATATTTTGACACAAATTTTAAAATATGTTTTAAAAGTTTTTTTTTCAAAAATGACATTTTGTAGCTTTGACTGAAAACACGTCTAGAGAGCCAAATCACTTTTAATAGATCATCGAACCATCTCTAGAAAATAGCTTTTAGACTCAGGAAGTTCAAAGTAACCTTCAAGAGACCTTAAGCCTTCAAGCTCTAATTTGTTGGCATATTTAGTCTTTATTTTAAGAATTTAGATATTCAGATTCATAAGCTCTTTGTATGTTTACACCATAGTCTCCATCTCTTGTTTGTTGTGGAATGCAATGAGAGATGTTAATGTTTTGAAGTATCTCTATACGCTTCTAAGCAATTTTCCCAAACCTTACGGAAAGTATTCCTATACACCACAAAGCCAACATTATTTTTTAGATTTTCTCACTTCTATTTCCATATTTCTACCCACAAATTCACCAACTTTTATTCCCTCATTATATAATAATGTTTATTTGTTTATTATATATATATATATATATATATATTTTTTTTTTTGTTGGAGAATCATCTTATACGTCACAAATTCTTTTTTCGAGTGATTACTTATAAATCTTAAGCTTATTTACCTTTTTATACTTTGTACTTTAAGTTTATTCAAACACTATACTTTTGGTTTTAGATCTCATTAAATTTATACATTTAAATTAGATTAATACACAAATTTATAACTTTTCATAATCAATATTCAAAATTAGTCTAAAAAATTGCCTAAAATACATCAAATTGAAAAATAAGAGAGCTTTACATATTAGAAAAAACTTTATACTAAGGTTTTTGACCTCAAAAATGCATAAAATACCCTAAAAAGTGTTTTATATGTTTTTATTTTTGTTTTCTTTTTACTTTTTAAAAGTTTTAATTTTTCTCTATTTTACTTAAGGATAATTTGGTCATTTTAAAAGGCAAAATCAACAATTGACTGACTGAAGATATAAGTTTTGAATTAACTTAAAATAGAAGGTATAAAAAGATAAATATCTCTAAATCTTTTGATTATAAGGACGTGCGATAAACATATTGAAAGATATCAATGCATATAAAATTTAGTTTTATATTTTAGCATGTAATAATTTTATTTAACTATCACACAAGTTAACATTTTATGTTATGTTTGGTTATTTTTCTAATTTCTTTTTTCTTTGAGGGATTTTTTCTTTTTAATTCTTATTCTTATTATTATATTATTTCCTTTGGATTGGTTGGATGGGAATTGGAAAGGTGACGAGAGGTTTTTTTTTTTTTTTGGGCTAAAAGAAAGCCGATGAGAGCTTGGCAGAAGAGAGCACAAATAGGAATGGATGATTCGTAATTAGAATGGGAGGAGAGAAAGATAGGTGCAATGTACTACAAAGATGTTGTTGTCCGGACATTAGAGAAGGCCCACGTGAACAAGAACCTGGGACTAGGGCCAGTAATTTTAGACAATGCACGATAATACGATACAAAAACGACATAAGATAAATAAGTTTGGACTGCATGTTTATTAATTGAGCCATAAATAGGTTGGCACAATTAACACAAAAATAAACGGGCTAGATTCGTGCTAACACGCCTTAACATGTTTAATTAAACAAGCCATAAATATGTTGATACGACACAATATGACCCACCTATTATAACATACTTAAATTTAAAAATAAAAATATTTGAAATATTTTTAGTTTTTAATTCATACGCATTTAAACAACATTGTTTTACTCATCCATGCAAATTTCCAAACACTCATAAAAAGTAAAAATAAAAATAAAAAAACCTAATATTCGAAAATTGGGCATTGCAGCAGTACATAAGCCCTTGCACTTTCTCCACAAACACTACTCTCTCTCTCTCTCACACTTTCACTTTCTCTCTCATTTTGAAGCCCTATCACAATGGCTTCGTGGAGGCTCTTGTCCTCCCTTCTCCGATTGACGTCCAAATCCCCCATCAGAAACCCTTCCCCTTAGATTTCCCAATCTCTGGCTCGCCGATCCATTGGTTACATCCTCAATCGCATTGCTCACTACGCCACATCAGTCTAATCACCGGCTTCGCCTGAGGATGCTTCGATGGGTAGCAAGATCACCGATGAGTTTACCGGCGTCGGCTCGATTAGTGATGTTTACCAGGTTATTAGAGTCGTCGTCGATGTGAGGTTTGACAAGGGTTTGCCACTAACCTCGATGGCTCTCAAGGTGCAGGACTTCTCGATTCGTTTGATGCTCGAGGTGGCTCAGCACTTAGGAGAGGGCACAGTCTGAACCATTGCTATGGACGGTACTGAAGGGCTTGTCAAAGGACAGCGCATGCTCAGCATCGGCTTGCCTATCATTGTAAAGTTCTCATTTTTGGCTTTTAATTTGGATCCGTTATCTTGATTGAGCTTTTGATTTGTGTTTCTACTTTGATTTTGTTGATTTTTGTTGGGAAATGTTGCATTTTTATTTGTTTGGGTGAGTGGAAATGAATAAGGTTTCGTTGATTGATGAGATGTGATTTTGGAGATCTTGCTTACTTATGGATCTGGATATATATGCTTTTTTCTGTTCGGTGTCCAAAAAATGTAAGAAAAGGAATCTCAAATTTATTTATTTAGAGTTTCTCTGATCGGGAAAAACATTAGTCTTGTTGGCTGAAAGATTAAAAAAAAAAAAAATCATGTACATTTCCATGGATGTTTTTAGGGTTAACTTTTTTTTTTTCAATTTTTTAATAGGTAAGGAAATTGGTTAGCAACAATGTACACTTAGTTTGGTATGTTTTAAAATCTAGTATGATTGTTATACTTTTGGTCACTTACAATTTTTTTTTGTGTTTTCTCCTCAAGTTCCTATTGGTAGGGCTACCCTTGGTGTGACACCCGTTATTCTCCTAACGGGTATTGAGGTAATTAAATTAATTTTTAGTGTATAAAAAAAAAAATTGCTTCATTTAAATTTATTTTATAATATTTATTTTTATCTATTTTTAAATTTTCTAAAATTCTCCTATATTTATTTAGTATGATTACTAAAAAGCCTTAGACCTTCTAATAAATCTCAAAAATGTCATATTGGCATTATGTGTGTTAAAGTCTTTAGATGAGACATAAGGATATCTTTTGCAACTACTCTTGACCCTCATTTTCTTTATTTCCTTCGTGACATGCTGAAGCATGTCTCCTCTATAATTGTTTCTATCACTTCTCTTCAAAGACTTCATCTTTTCTTCCTTTCTCTTCCACGGTTCCCACACTCTTCTTCTCATTTCTTTGCTGAAGCAAAATACTTAGAGAACTTCTTCAAGGCAGCCATAAAAATCAGCCACCATCACCTCCATTTGAGCAAGAATTTCAGTCATACCGAACTAAAGGAACCTGTTTTGAAGCCATTTCAAGCTTCCAACTAACCATAATCCGAGGTTAGAATCTTATGAACAAATTTAGTCTTTCATTTATAAATTTTCTTTTATACTAAAGGATTATTCAAATTTGCGTTCTTAAACCTAAGTATATGTTTGTTGCTATTTTGGAGCATATGTATGAAGTCTAAGTGTATATGCCCTAGACAGAAAATTTATATTGTTAAACTTTATAATACCTCTATGGGCAGTGGTTATTTCTTGAAATTCTAAGATTAAATTAAAATAAATTTTATGAATGTAGTTGTATGTTGTGCTTTAGTTTTAATTGTCCTTATGCACGCCTTAGGATCAAGGGAGTATGGAGCTAACGTTAACTGATTCCAGGATTAAAAGATTGTTGATAAGCTTGAAAGGTAGGGATTCTATTACTCATTTTTGTGAGGTTTTTATAGAATTAAAATTGATTGTTTTGCCGCAATATATATATATCTATGTTGAACTGATATTATATGAGTATCACATATGAAACTATGACATGGACTCGTCTTGTATTGTACGGCGAGGAACATAATGAATTGACATATGTTATAAATTGAGAAGCATGGTTAGGAAAACTGACTCTATTAATAATGATTTAATATAGAGAAATGGTGAGACATGAAGAGGGCGGCGGTTACGTCCTTGGGCATGAATACCCAAAAAGGTAAAATAGGGGGAAGGTGATGACGCTTCCTTGGGTTGAAAGTCCCAGAACACACTGTACAGGAATTGATTTGGTGAGGACTCGGGGCTTGATGTCCCCTCACCGGAACACCCTTGGAATGTTTATAGGGTGATCAAGTGCGCCCATTTGGGTTTCGATGAGTTGAGTGATACTCAATTTAACATGGATACCTAGGAACAATGATGATTGGTAATATTTGTATAAATGTGTAATTATGACACTTGGTAATGATTAACTACGGTATCCATAAGATGTGATCATAATAAACCTCATAATCTGAAATATGATGTGACTTACTAACCATGCAGATTTTAATGTGGTAATGATAGAGGTGAGTAATGGCTTTCTCTACTGAGCATAGTGTCGCTCATTCCCTTATGTTTATATCTTTTCAGGACTCACTAAGTGTGAGGTGGCTACGAGAAATATAGTTGAGGAAGCGATGTAACTATATTACATTGGGACTGCTCAATTGTAAAGAATGTTCTTCATGATAATGTAAGCATCAATTGTTACTTTCTGTGACTGTAATTATAATGTGTTGAGGGTTAAAATGATGATGACAACAGTTTATATTATTAAATTTAAGGTGCTACATTAAAACTGTGGTTTATTTGTCGTTTATATTTTTATTTTTGAGTTGAGAGTTTTCATTTAAGTCCCGGGCAAATTTTATTTTTAAGGTTTTACTTTTATTATTTATTTTTATTTTATCTCATTAAAAACTGTTAACCCCCATATAGGGGCGTTACAGAATTTTTGGTATCAGAGCCTAGGTTCGGTTAACCTAGGGAGTGTAGCACCACTTTAAAAAAATATATTTTTGAGATGGTTTTGAAGCTGAATTTTCATTGTCATCATCAAAATGAACCTTCACATTGATTTATACAGTCTAGAAGGATGTAACATGGAAAGGCCATAGAATGAAAATATCAATAGTTATATGAGTACAATAATTATATAGAAGGAAAGTATTAATAGTTATAAGGGAATGATAATTATATGGAATGAGTTTATAAGTAGAATGCTTATGAGAGATTCGTATAATATTTGGATCTATAAGCATATCTAATTCGTATAAACGATGAGAAATTCGTATAGATAAGAGGATTTAAAAGCCTTTTGTCTCGTGAAAAACAATAAGAAATATAAGGCTTGATTTATTGATTTTAAAGTTTGACATAGATATGCCAATTTTTTTTTTCGTAATTGATTCAAACCTAAGTAATGATTATGTGTGGATTCGATGGAGCACATAAGTGTCAATAACTTTTCTTGAAAGTTCTATTTATTTGAGGAATATGATATAAGTTGGGAATCATGGTATTGAATCTTGAGAGAGATAAATGTTAGACTTTTGGTCTGTTGAGACTGTGTCAAGTCTAGAATGCATGAATCTCAAAATTGGAATATTTCGTTACGTACATTGTATTTAAGTGTATCAGTGAATCTTTTGGTTACCTAAGGTTTTGTTATATGAGGAAATTATATATTGTATGAGTAGAATTGTGGGGATTGTAGATGTTCTTAAGTAGTAACATCTAGTGTCTTTGTTCATTGATATGATCTACGTTGAAAGACGTAAATCGTATTGATTTCAAGGTTAGTCACATTCTAAACCCTTGGTAGTAATGATGATGAATCCATTGATAGATGTTGAGTATTATCAATAACATATGGGTGTATGTATTGTTCAATAAGGTTTTGATTAAAACAAAATTATTTGAGTTGCTGGAAGATTGTGTTGTTATGAAATGATTTTAAATATCATTCAGGAAGATCCTTGTTGTCGTTAAATTAGATTTGTTGTTTATAGTTAACTTTATCTATAGTGGGCTTTGAATTGGGTTTAAGATTCATACGAATTGGTTTTCAATTTTATGTTTGTTATTTAACTCGTTCTAAATGTGTTAAGGCCGAAACAACCTGACCATTTTCAACTAAGAACATTTGGGCCTAGTTTAAATCTTAAATCAGTTTGATTCACACTGTCTCTCCCACGTGGTCTCTATACGTGTCATATACAGTGGTTTAATCATTGTTTACATATACGTTTACTGTGCATAAGAGTTTATTTCTCCGAGTTCACTTTTTCTCTCTTAATTTGTTATTTTCTCTCTAAATCGCAAATCCTCTTCTTTTTCATTAAAAATTCTTCTTTTCCTCTAAAAGAAGAAGGAATTCTAGGATTCTGCAATTTACTATCTTAATTTTTCCTTTCTATTTACTCTTCTTTCATCTCATCATGGACCCAAAGTACCAACATCTGAGAAAGTATTTCCCATCACTCTCCCAAAAGATTCTCAAAAAGAAATATAAGGCTAGAATTACTCGGTTGTGGATTCTTATGCGTTTTGGCATCCCTTGTGATGTGAGAATGTTGATAGAGGGGAAAATCCGTCCGAGTGACTTTAGTCAAGATGTCGGTTTACCAGGAACAGGTACCAGTCGTAGTGCAATGAAAAGAAGAGCTCGTGCCATCGTGGTCACTTGTAACAAATGTGGAAGACAAAATTGTAACGGTAAATGTACTTCACCTGGTTATATGTCTACGACTAGAGAGGATAAAATAAGGTTTTGTAGGAATGGACTTTCAAAGGAGAACTTGGATAGTATCCATCCTCCTCTCCACGGTCACCCTAGTGGATATGTTCAAGGAGCTATTTTTAAACTTTGGCCTAAATTTTATACAGAAAGACAACGCCTTAGGAATATGGTATTTCTAGATCCTGTTTGCCAAGCCATAAGAAAACTGGATGGGGAATAAGTCATCACTCTATAAAGGTTATTTAGTCTTTACTTATTTGAAGCAGTTTTAGCTGATGTTCAACAGTTTGTGTTTTTCTTTTACTCAGAATATTTGCTTTTGTGTTTGAAATAATTGTGATTATTAGATTGATACAGTAAGTGTTAATATCTTATTTAATTTATGATTTTCTTAAATATATATATAATAAAATATATTATCTTATCAGACACGTCACATACAGTACAGTAATATGTTTGAATTTTGAAAAGCTTATCCAGATATTTCAAGATTTGTGTCTCAAATTTCAAAAGTTCTACAGTATTTGTCGTTTATATTAAATTTCTAGACTTGGTGTATATTTGTCAAAAAGTCTACAGTTGTGTCAAGAGGGTCTTTTGTCAAATTGTTCTCAATTGTCAAAAGTTATACAATTAGAGTCTAATCTTTTTCAAAAAGTGAATCAGATTTTCTGTAAACTATCAATCACCTTATCTTACTTTCTTATCCGCACAAGATTTTGTTTAAATCTTTGGATTACTTTTTCATTACCTACTCGTCTATCTCTTTAGCCCTTTTTGTATATTTCTCATCTTTAAAATCTCATGTAGAACCCGAAGTCTAAGTGGAGCAGACATTAGGCAACCACTTCTATAAACCAAATATGTCTACCTCCCAGTCCACGAAGAAAATAAAGAATGTCTGTGTCTTTTGTGGTTCCAGCCTTGGAAAAGATAAAGCTTATTTAGAAGCTGCAAATCACTTAGGGCAAGTCCTAGCACGCAAGAAGATTAACATAATCTATGGGGGTGGTAGTATAAAAATGATGGTAAATATGACACTAGCAGCTAGGTCTAGCGACGCTACTGATGTAAGAATTTGGCCTCATATTCCAGTTGAAGGAAACCTTTGTAAGGAAGCCATAGGTAAGGGAGAAGGAGTTAGGAGTATCCCTAAAAATTTTAAAGACATAATCTATAATTCTGATGCTTTTATAGCATTACCTGGTGGTCTAGGTACTCTTGAGGAAATATTTATAGTTGCTTGTGGGCAATTGTTGGGCTTTTATTCCAAACCTTTGGGACTGCTGAATGTAAAGGGTTTTTATGACGGTCTTTTGAAATTTCTAGATTACGCTGTGGAAGAAAACATCACTACAGAATCGGAGAGACAAATCTTTGTCACTGCTTCAACAGCTGAGGAATTGATAGATAAAATGCAAATCATACATCCAGAATCCGACACTGCAACATCCAAGCTTGAATGGGAAAGGGAAAGCCGGGAGCGGCCAATTGATTTGAATCTCCATCTGTAATCTTTTTGTTTTATCTTTGGCATGTAGGCATGTGTGTCCGTATTTCGTGTGTTACGAATAACCGTTTGCCTTGTATTCTGTGTTTCTTGTGGTACGTCGTTGTTCAATCTTTTAGATTCATTGAGCCTAATGCCGGGATGGTTGGATACGGAGTACTTGATGCTCTCGAAACGCATCCTTCTTAAGGTCCGATCTTTTGTTTATCGATGTTTTTGTATCCTATAAGCATGCATGATATGGATAGCTGGTATACGGAGTGCCTTGTACTCTCGAAACGTATCCGTATTATGTTTGTAATGTGTAATATTCTGTTAATATTATGTGGAAGTACCAGAGTCAGTTATGGGGATATTCCATATGAAATATGAATATATTATTTGGGTTGAATGTTTGTGTCATGAGGATAGCTGTTTAATGAAAAATATGTCGGGTTTGTCTGCAACTCTGAGATTCTGTTTAATATCTCTATGAGTAAGTTTAATGTATAGTTTTGAATAAAAGTGTTTGTGATATATGTTTTATGATTATGTTCTAGTTTATTAGTTGAGGTATGAAATCAAATATATTTGACTTTTCTTTACTCAAAAAGGAAAAGGAACCTAAAGATGAAGTATATAAAATTTCTCTGGCAATCTCCTTAAATGTGATTGTAAATCACAGTCCATGGACAATGAAGGACTGGAATCATGATATGGTCAATATGTATGCCTGATCAAATTCTTAGACTATTATACGGTGTTATAAGTTGAAACTTGTCAGAAATACTCTCATTGAGGGATTTAGGAGTAAGATTTATTATGCAAGTAAATAAGTGGAGATACGATGACTTAAATTGGAGGACAAACAACATTAACGGTTTAGACTCGAAATTGAATCATAATGGAATCAAAATTTTTACTAGTATTGCTAGAATTGAAATTTCGAGGACGAAATTTCTTTAAGGGGGGTAGAGCTGTGACACCCGTTATTCTCCTAACGGGTATTGAGGTAATTAAATTAATTTTTAGTGTATAAAAAAAAAAATTGCTTCATTTAAATTTATTTTATAATATTTATTTTTATCTATTTTTAAATTTTCTAAAATTCTCCTATATTTATTTAGTATGATTACTAAAAAGCCTTAGACCTTCTAATAAATCTCAAAAATGTCATATTGGCATTATGTGTGTTAAAGTCTTTAGATGAGACATAAGGATATCTTTTGCAACTACTCTTGACCCTCATTTTCTTTATTTCCTTCGTGACATGCTGAAGCATGTCTCCTCTATAATTGTTTCTATCACTTCTCTTCAAAGACTTCATCTTTTCTTCCTTTCTCTTCCACGGTTCCCACACTCTTCTTCTCATTTCTTTGCTGAAGCAAAATACTTAGAGAACTTCTTCAAGGCAGCCATAAAAATCAGCCACCATCACCTCCATTTGAGCAAGAATTTCAGTCATACCGAACTAAAGGAACCTGTTTTGAAGCCATTTCAAGCTTCCAACTAACCATAATCCGAGGTTAGAATCTTATGAACAAATTTAGTCTTTCATTTATAAATTTTCTTTTATACTAAAGGATTATTCAAATTTGCGTTCTTAAACCTAAGTATATGTTTGTTGCTATTTTGGAGCATATGTATGAAGTCTAAGTGTATATGCCCTAGACAGAAAATTTATATTGTTAAACTTTATAATACCTCTATGGGCAGTGGTTATTTCTTGAAATTCTAAGATTAAATTAAAATAAATTTTATGAATGTAGTTGTATGTTGTGCTTTAGTTTTAATTGTCCTTATGCACGCCTTAGGATCAAGGGAGTATGGAGCTAACGTTAACTGATTCCAGGATTAAAAGATTGTTGATAAGCTTGAAAGGTAGGGATTCTATTACTCATTTTTGTGAGGTTTTTATAGAATTAAAATTGATTGTTTTGCCGCAATATATATATATCTATGTTGAACTGATATTATATGAGTATCACATATGAAACTATGACATGGACTCGTCTTGTATTGTACGGCGAGGAACATAATGAATTGACATATGTTATAAATTGAGAAGCATGGTTAGGAAAACTGACTCTATTAATAATGATTTAATATAGAGAAATGGTGAGACATGAAGAGGGCGGCGGTTACGTCCTTGGGCATGAATACCCAAAAAGGTAAAATAGGGGGAAGGTGATGACGCTTCCTTGGGTTGAAAGTCCCAGAACACACTGTACAGGAATTGATTTGGTGAGGACTCGGGGCTTGATGTCCCCTCACCGGAACACCCTTGGAATGTTTATAGGGTGATCAAGTGCGCCCATTTGGGTTTCGATGAGTTGAGTGATACTCAATTTAACATGGATACCTAGGAACAATGATGATTGGTAATATTTGTATAAATGTGTAATTATGACACTTGGTAATGATTAACTACGGTATCCATAAGATGTGATCATAATAAACCTCATAATCTGAAATATGATGTGACTTACTAACCATGCAGATTTTAATGTGGTAATGATAGAGGTGAGTAATGGCTTTCTCTACTGAGCATAGTGTCGCTCATTCCCTTATGTTTATATCTTTTCAGGACTCACTAAGTGTGAGGTGGCTACGAGAAATATAGTTGAGGAAGCGATGTAACTATATTACATTGGGACTGCTCAATTGTAAAGAATGTTCTTCATGATAATGTAAGCATCAATTGTTACTTTCTGTGACTGTAATTATAATGTGTTGAGGGTTAAAATGATGATGACAACAGTTTATATTATTAAATTTAAGGTGCTACATTAAAACTGTGGTTTATTTGTCGTTTATATTTTTATTTTTGAGTTGAGAGTTTTCATTTAAGTCCCGGGCAAATTTTATTTTTAAGGTTTTACTTTTATTATTTATTTTTATTTTATCTCATTAAAAACTGTTAACCCCCATATAGGGGCGTTACACTTGGTCACATCATGAATGTTATTGGGAAACCCATCGATGCTAAAGGCGAAATAAGTAAGTAACCTAGAAAGTGTGCAAATTTTTGCTATATAAAAAATTGTAGTTTCTGTTTTGAAAACAGATTTAACATCTAGTTACGCTTTTGTGACTACTACTATAGAAACCGACTACTATCTGCCAATTCACAGAGAAGCCCCTTCTTTCGTTGAGCAAGCAACTGAACAACAGATTCTCGTTACTGGAATTAAGGTTTGTTATTTTTCCTATTGATTTACACTTTTAAAAGCATTGATTATTTATTATATATGTCTTTTTATTTAAAGCTTTCATGTACAGGTTGTCGACCTTCTTGCACCCTACCAAAGAGGAGGAAAGATTGGTCTTTTTGGTGGTGTTGGTGTAGGGAAAATTGTGCTTATTATGGAACTCAATCAACAATGTTGCCAAAGCACATGGCTTGTTTAAAGATGCTTTCTAATTTGCACTGGTTTTGATTTTTGTTACCAAACATGTTTGTTGCAGCTTCCCTGTTTTCTTTGATCATGTGGTTTCTCTATGTTTGCTGGTGTTGGTGAACGAACTTGTGAGGGTAAAGACTTGTATAGGGAAATTATTGAAGGTAAAATATATATTTTGTCAATCTATAAGTATATATATGTGCTATTTTTTTCTTATTTGTGCATACCAATTATCGTGTAAGCAATTATATATGAATTGATATAAACAAACAAAAAACAATGTGAATGATTGTCTAATTTGTTGATTTGTTTAATTTGTTGCTTTGTTTAACTTTGTTATTTTTGAAATTTTAAATAGGGTGAAATAGTTGAAGACTTTTGGGAGAGTGCTTGAAGCTTCAATTGAGAGACCTTATTTCAAGCTCAAGAAGACTGAGGTTTTATGAACTTGTATTGTTTGTTGTTAGACATTGAATAGAAACATTTTGATGTTGGTTATGTTTGGTATTTTGAATTGGAAATGTTTGTTATGTTTGAAACTTACTTAGAGTGTTTTGTTATGTTTTGAAACTAAGCATGATGTTAATTTTTTCCTTTTTTTTTTTTATTTTTTTGGGTGATAAACGTGCCATAATCGTGTTAATCGTGTCAACTCGTCACGGCACATTAAATAATCGTGTTAATCGTGTCGTGTCATGTTACGCGTGCTATAGGCGTGTCGTGTTCGTGTTTGCATTTCAGGCACGTTTATTAATCATGTCGTGTTCGTGTTCAGCGTAATCATGTAGTGTTGTAATCGTGCCGACACGAATACGACATGTAACACAACTTTGCTAGCCCTACCTGGAACTTGGAACATCAACCTCCATTAGTGGGTTAAGGTTTTCTTGGTTTTAAATTTTTAATTCCATGGAGAGGTCTACGGGGAAGTACAAATATATTCTTTATCGGTGGACGACGAACAAAGAGCAGAGCGTGGTCCATGAATTTAAGTCAATGGTCAAAAAATTAAACTCTAAGGGTGCACAAAATTCATTTTACATCAAATTATTGCTTAAGTACAAGAAATGTAATTACAAAAATAACCATCTTATTTCGTCAAAATTTAAACTTTCACCCGATGCTTTAAAATAATGACAAAAATATCTTATATTTTAAAAACTTCTCGTAAATAAATTTGAGAATTATATTTCTTCAACAATTTATGACACAAAATTAAACCTACAACTATAATCATATAAATTTTTCATTATACAAATAAAAAATAGGAAATGCATATTTCTTACTAAAACTATTAGGGAAAAATACATATCAATTTTATAATACAAAAAAAATTTCCTCAACACATATTAATTTTAGAATACATATCAATCATTTTCTCTTAAAAAAAGAATACAAAATTATTTTTAAAAAAATTAGAATGCAAAAAGAAATAATAATCATAAAATAGGAACCCAGATTCCAGGGATAGCACCGGAGACCAATGCAGTTCTTGATGTTCGCAGGTGGGCCTTGAGACCCATAGTTCGCAAGACTCATTGAATTTGAATCCGACTGATGGCCCATCACTGGAGTTCGTAGTGAAGAAAAAGCAAACACTGTCATCGGAGTTCGCGGTTCTCATGAATTGTTGTTCGCTGGAGGTCGTTAGATCTCGGTCTCAATCCATCTTCAACAACTCTAAAAGCCTTCTCTGTGGCCTCTGGCAGTGTTGAAGTGGGGTTGGGTCTGAGATATCAACAACGCTTGTAGACGCAGTAGTCGTCAAGCTCCTTGGCGTCGACGATGGTGCTAGTTGGAGCTGTGTGGCCAATCAATCTGCCATGTGAAGTTCACGAGCGTGGCCAAGGGTTTGCTCGGTGGTGATTTAGCTTGGGCATGGGTTGATTAGACGGTGGATTGGATAGGGGTTCTTCACAATCATTTCTTCTTCAATTTTTTGTATGATATGTTTAATTTAGGTGTGAATTTTAGGGTTTGATGTTTTTTTAAGGAATGGTCAAGATTAAAGCTTTAATGAGATTAATGATGGAAATTTATTTGAGTAAAAATTGATATAAAAAAGGATATATGATTAGATGTGATTGGTTTTATTTTAGCTTTTATAAACATCGTAGTTTTGAACCGTTGATCTATAATCTAAAGGTCTATATTTTGTTCTCCACCGATGGAGAACATTAGTACCCCTGACCATAGTTTTTTCCTTATTCCACTTACATTTTCTTTATAAAGCCTAAGAATCCTTCAATTTCACCTTTCTTCTTGGCCCGAGATGCTTCTGTAATCTGAATGTGCCAACATTGACAATGCAACATAAAATGTATGACTATTTTGTTGAAGATCTATCTTACCTCAATAGAAGTTTTTACTGGAATATGTATAGCACCATAAGAATACCTTTAGCTGGTTTGATAAATTGATCCGAACTAAAATCTTTGTATTGAAACTAATTTTTTTGTCAAAACGCTTTCTCTCATAAAATGATGTGCTATTACTTTTAGGTTCAAACTTTTGTTTCAACTAACTTCCAAAAAAAATAGAAATATATTTTAAAAAAATATAGAAATATATGTGTAATACCATTATAATAACTCTCACTGTCAAGAGAAAAAAAAAAAACTTTAGTAATTATCTCACTGTTTATAACCATGTTCTATTCGTAAGGTTTTTTTTTTTAACTGTTAAGAATTCCTTTTTAAAAAGTTATTTTACAGTTTAAAATTTCGATGATGGATATAAAAAAATTATTAATACTACATAGCTTTAAACCGTGAAATTATGTCACAATTAAATTAGTTTACATAATTATCAAAATTTAATAAATATACGATAATCTAAAAATAAATAGGATGTTTGAGTTTGTAGTTCTAAATACAAATAGAATCAAGCTTTTATATGCAATAGTGCAAAGTAAAAGTTTGTTATAGTGCTTTACATGCTATAGTATGCGGTTGAAACTTTTAAGATTATGGTTTCACCTCTTCTCATAAATATCACAAAAATATTCTTTAGTAGCAGCTTATGAAGAATTCTTCATGTTCAATGGATGAATTGGTCGCTTAAAAGTTTCTAGCTAGTAAGAGGAAAATGATTGTGTCTGTAAATGTGGAGGGCATGGCATGTGAAAAAAGATTGAAAAAAGCTGAGGATGGTTTCGTCGGCATTTATGTGGGGATACCAAACGACACGGTTTCCTTTTTGTTTTTGTTTTTGTTTTTTTTTTTTTCTTTCTTGTTCTCATTCTAGGAAGCAATTCTAAACCAAAAAAATAATAATAAAATGAGAGTTAAAGGATCCAGAGTCCAGCCTTTTACGTAAACAGTTTGGACCACCATCCTCCTTCCTTACCCACCACACCTTTCCATTTCTGTCCTTTGTGTGTGCGCGCTCGTGTATATAGTACATGTACTTTTATACTAATTTAAATTGCTATGTATTTAAAAAATTATCACATCAATCATTAATATATTTTTTTTAAAAATTATTATTCCCTAAGTCTTGAACTCAAAACACAAAAGTTTTGAAAACAAGCACATATACATCGACAAAACACTATTTGAGCTTGCCAATTGACTTACCCTAATTTGGCATCTATCAATAAAAGGACGAGGACTCAAATTAACACATAAATTATACATGCAACCTTATACCTCCAAGTGGCTTGCTCTCGTGATAATAGATTATTGTAAGGTTAATAGATTATCGTGGTGAATCGGTGGTTAAATGTTTGAGTTTATATAACTTTTAAATGTGAAAATTTGGATCTGTCAACTTAGTTTTGAAAGAGCATATGAGATCACCTTTTATGTATCTTTACTACTACTATATTGATAGAGCTAAGGTGGCGTGTCAAATGGCCGATGTACACAGGGCTTAGTGGGGGTTGCCGCTTCTATTGGCTTTTAAAAATTAGAATTTAAACCCTAAAAAATTTATGGCTCTTTTTTCTACTCCCATTAAGATTTAATATTTTCATATATGTCCCATTGACCTTTATCATTTTTATTTTATTCCTATATTTTTATTATAATCAACTTTACTTATTTTACTCATGAGTTACCGTAATTTATATGTCCCATCTTTTTATTTTATTAGTAGAGTTTAAATTTATTTTGTGGTTAAATCAACAATTGATGTTAGACGGAGGAAATGTAATAATGGAGCATGATTTTGAAACATGTGTTACTATTTAAAATATAAGGTATGACTTTCTACATGGGAATTATTAAGTAGGAAATGCCCTTTATACTACTGGTAGGAACTGAGATTAAAGGGGTGTTTGCAGTGGTGGGAACCACTCAGTTCCCACCACAATCTCAGTTATGAACAGTGTAAAGCTCTCACCTGCTACAGTAACAATAAAAAAATATGTTACAGTGTAAAACTTTCACATGCTACAGTAAAAGTGGTTCTCACCACTGTTTCCCACCACCTTTCCAAACACCCTATTAGTCTCATGTGATTAAGAGCAGTTATGTGTCTCATACAAGAATATTTTATTGTGAACCCTTGCATATCAGACTACTGGTAGTGAAAAATTACTGTAAAAATTCTTTTTTATATCCTCAAAATGCCTAAAAAACAAAAACTATGATAGAGAATGTTGTTAAATATCTATAATGCATGTTTCTAAATACCAGATCTAATTAAAATCATATTAACAAAAGTATACAAATCAAACATTTTTTTTTTTTTTGTAAATATCTAACTTTTCAATACAAAGCCCTGTCCATAGAAAATGTTTTTATTCCTTAAAACTCTGAATATGTATTTTGTAGTTCTTAAAAAATATCATAACACACTTTTTTATGTAGTTTTATGTTATTGTTTTAAAAGTATCAGTATACATCCACTCCCACTGAACTAAAAGGCTAGCTCCTTCATCGGGTGCGTCCCTCATCGTAGAGAAAATATGTATGTGTGCGTATATATATGTGCGCGTGGGGGACCTCACTGTGGTCTAGGAATAACTTCTTATTTATTGCGCACTCCTAACTTTCAAACAAAAGAAAAAGGTTGTGTTTAATTTGCCTTCGTGTTACTGTATACAGTATTTAAAATTATTAAAATTAAAAATTATAACACGTAAGAGTTATACACTATAATAATTTTATTTAAGAGTTTGTGCAAATATTGACGACGCCGATAGGATTTTTTTTTTTTTTTTTTAGCTGTGGCATGTCAAGGACAGCATAAATCAAGCATTGGAGCAACAAAATGAAGAAATAAAAAGGCGTAAAATAGTAGTTTAGGGCTTTAAAGTCAACCTCAACGGTTGAAGACTGCTTACTGTATGATAAAAAAAAGAAAGTTGAACCAGAGACCCGCTTCAAGCCTTTTTTTCCTTTACAAACAGGACCCAACAACTATAAACATAAAAAGAAAATAATATTATGATCACCATTCAATGCCACCGCCAATGCTCAAGCATTAGTGTCGTCGTGAAATTGTTAATTTGAATTTACTAAAATAAATTGTTAATTACGAGCAAAAAAATGTTGGTTTTACTACGTCAAAGGGCATTTTTATGGGTAAATCTTGTGAAATCGTGGTAGCAAAACAAAAAGTTGTGTAATACGCAAGTGATTTTAGCGAAAGACATACTCTAATATATTGCAATTATTATTATTGTTGTTAATATTTTGTGATATTTTAGTTTGTCATTAGAACTTTTACAAAGCCCGTTAGAATTTCCCATCTTATTTATTGGTTAATTGGAATTTTCGAGTTATACTTCAAGGCATATTTTACTTTTGTTGATTTCCGTTTTTTTGTAGATGACATATTCTTAAGGTTTAGGTGCAACATTCTACCGTGTGACGCAAATGGACTACCATCCTTGGATCCAAATCATGCTCCAGAGCTATAGTGTGGCCACGTTTGGCGGGCCACAAATAATTATAAATGGGTCCCTTCAATTTTTAGTTCAAATTAGTAGGGTTTGATAATTACTACGTCTATGTAACGCTCATTCAAATGTATCACTTTTATTAAGTAATTTGATATAAATCGTTTGAGAAAAATTAAAAGATAAAGTTGTCCTCTTTAATGATTTTTTAATTTCAGTTTGCGCCACCCCCTTTCATTGGGTTTGAATTCTGGCGTTGCCCTTGGGTTGGTTGCGTGGTCCCTAACCTGAGAATAGGAGCGACATCCTGGTATGGCAATATTGGGCAACATCTAATTGGTGAGGGTTGCGCTAGCACTCAAGGCTATGGAGGGGATGGTCTTTTAGGGTCAACAATGGGGGCTAGGAGAGAGAAATGCAGCAAGTCGTGGTAGGCACGATTGGGTAGGGTCAGATATGGGTTTTTTTGGCCGTAGGGTGTGAGGCGGTGGTTCCCCGAGCAAGGGCCGGATTTGGGGAGGTCAGCCTTCTCCTTTGATAATGGCTCTGCTCTTGAGACTTGGTGGCCAGATTTGGTGTCTCTCGGTGGTGGTCGGTTTCTCTTCATTGGTGTATGTGGCAACCATAGTTGGAGATGTCTTATTGGTTGTGTTGGTGGTGGTTTGTGGTGGGTTTCAGCATGGAATAGTGGCTAGTGGGTTGGATCTCGCCTTTCTTTCGGTTTTGGCTATCGGCTCAATTGTTCTTTTGATTATAGTGTTGCTTTTTAGTTGTTTTTAAAAAATATGTGGTTGTTTTTAGCCTCTTTGGTGTTTGTTTGCTTGATTTAATTTTTCGGTTGTCGTTAGTTTGTCCATCCTACAAGAGTTTGTTCATTTAATTTTTTGGTTGTCGTTAATTTGTTCATTCTTGTGGGTGCGTAATTTGTTTTTTGCTTTATGGTTGTAGCCTTTGTGCTATATTATCGCATCTTAGGATTATTTTGGAGGTTCCTATTGCGTGTTGTGGGCCTAATTAAATAGCGTAATATATGTTTGTTTTTTTTGTGTGTCGAGGTGCTTTCAGTTTTCTTGGGACTTTGACATACATTTTTACCATTTGACATGAGTGTAATTCTACTAGTAGAATTGGTTTATGTTGAGGATTATGCCTTATATTATAGGGTTAGACACATTTGTATTTCTCCAAATTAGAATGAAATCCTTTTCTTTCAAAAAAAAAAAAATCTCTCAGTTTTCTCTCTATGCTTTAATCTGTCTTCTCTATCCTCTTTATCTCCTAAATAGTTATATAGTTTCTCTCTTTTAACTCAATGGAATTTTCTGATACAAACCTAATGCATATCGACAACTTCTCATATTTAAGGGTGCTCAAAACAATCAATAATTAATGTGGTCTTTGCTTTATGTAAATTTATGTTGTATTTTGCTTTTGTTACCGGTGCAATAACCATTCCATCAAGAACATTGCTGTAAGGTACCAGTGGTCTTAAGCACAATCTATAAATAGAAGGTAGGTACAATATTGTGAGATCTACAGGTGTGGCCTCCCTGCTTAACACCAATGATGTGCCTAAACATTTTTCTTTCATCAAAGTCGCTCATCCCTTCACTCTAGAGCAAGGCATTTGAGATGATCACATACAACAACATTACAATTAAGCAATAGTTAAGTTGGTGACCATCAGACTTATCCCTTTTAATTCTTTCAAGGCCAAACTTAGGAAGAGAAATATTAATAATAAATGAAGTATGGATTTCTTTTTAATGTATGTAATTACTTGTTAAAAGGACTAAGAAAAATAATTGTTAAAATTTAGAAGATTACAATAATCATTTTGATAATTTTCAATTTAAAATTAAATCTGGAGAGTAATTTAATTTTGCATCTGGTAATGTACAGGTCAATTTAGTTTAAGTCGAATTGTTGTTTCACAAATCATAAAAAAAAAACATTCAAAATAATTCAATGTAAACCGTCATTTTCATTTTAAATTCAAAGATGGTTTGAGAATTAAGTTAGAACTAGATGTTGTTGGAATTCAAAAAGTTAGAATTTGAAGTTGAAATTTAAGAAGTTAGAATTTTATGTTGGAATTCAAACACTGAACTCTCTCAGTAGTCACGGATTATGGTTTAAATTAATTTAAAAAACTGAGAATAAATATTTAAACTAAAAATTTTAACTAATTAAACAATTAAAACTAAAAATTAAATATTTGAACAATTTAATAATAAAAAGGCAAAGCCTTTTGAAAAAAAGCATTTCAAGATTTAATTGCATTAATCTCAAAAGTTCGGTGGATCTGAACTTTGGGCATCTTTAAATAGAAGGCAAAGACGGTAAAATGCTAGTATCTTTTTTACGTGGAACTTCGCATTTAAGACTGCCAACGAAGAAGCATGATAAATATATTCGAAACACAAAAAAATAACAAGTTGTTTTTATCCCAGTAATATTGGATTTACAAATTACAGGGATTGAGAGATACCCAATTCGTACATATCGGATTAAAAAAATCATAATCCAAAACCAATTATTTTTTATAATCCAATCCAATTTGGTAGATTGTATTAAATTAAACAAATTACATTGATTGACGAATTCTGTGAACACCTTTAATTTATATTATATATATATATATATATATATATATATATTCTATTCCTCTCTCTATTTTCAAACTTAAGCTTAAAAAATTATAACTTATTTGTTTGAATTTTGATCGAGACAATTTTTTATGTGTTTAAACACTATAGCCAGTGAGAGCTTTACACTACTACATATGAAAATTTTATGTTGTAATAATTAAAACTTAGTTTCTAAACACTCTCTTATTAATTTCTTAAATAAAATACTTTTTTTTTTGTTTCTCCCAACTTAAGTTTAAAAATGTCATAACTTATTCGTTTCAACTTCGATTTGGATGATTTTTCTTCGTATGCATTTAAAACAAATAGAAGAACAAATTCTCATCCACATTGTCTATGAAAACTTATCATGCACGTTAAGATTATTTTGGATATATTAGAAAATAATATCAATTCAAATTAATATTTTCAACAAAACACCTATTAAATTCATTTTAATTCAAACTATACTTTTTAAAAAGTTTAAATTTAAAAATTTCAATATAAACCATTCAATCTAATTCAATCGAGTGTTTAGAAGGATGGTGGGAGGTTCCACCACTTGTTTCAGTGACAAACAGTGTAAAGCTCTCACATGATACAGTAAAAAAAATCGTTACAATATACAGCTCTCAGATGCTATAATAAAAGTAGTTATAATCAATGATTTTTATCACTCTTTTAAAAATTAATTTCAGTTTGAAGTTTTTCTGTAAAAGGAACAATACTTTTTTTAAAAAATTATTCTTATTCTAAAGAAAAAATAATGAAAAAATTATTGAGACAAAATCAACAAATCATTTCAAGCAAAAAAAAAAAAAGAAAAGAAAAGGAAAGTATGCCAACTTATCTTCCGCAAAAAAAAAAAAAAAAAAAACCATTAAATAATAGAGAAAAACGAAACACAAAAAACTGAGGAAAGGTCTTCGATTCTTCGTTGGTGTACGGCCCCAATAAAACCCCGAGAGTTGCATCAATTTACGGGTCTTGCCCAGGGTCCCCAATCCCCCTCATGACTCCAGAGCAGACAAAGAAAGTTTGTTACAAGAAAAGAAAGACAGAAAGAGAGAGAGGAAAAAGAAGGAGAAAAAAGAAAAAGAAAAAAAAAAAAAAAAGAAAGAGAAGAAGAAGTTCTGCGGAAGACTTGAGATTTTTCTTCTGTTCAGTTGCGATCCGTTTCGTCTCTAATATAGGGCTCGGAATTAGACTTTTGATCCCCCGGAGACTGACACTTGAAAACAGGTTAGATCGAAGCCTGGAGAGAGCTTTTTGCTTTTGCGGTCGGAGAAATGGATGTCTGATTTATTATTATGATTTATTTATTCGATAAAGAAGAAACAGATACGTATGTGGATGGAGTTTGGATTTTAGGGAGGGGAAAGTTATGGAGTTGATTGTCAGAATAATCAGGTTTGCAGATGTAGAAATGTACGCTTAGCTAGATTTCTGGAAAACTTGAATCGATGATGGGAAAGTAAAATTCCTGAATTTGCTTTGACTTGTTTGTGGTGGAATAGTCAGGAAAGAAACTTTCAGGAATTAACAACTCCTGATTGATTGACTGGTGTTCTTGCGTGAAAGAAAGAATCAAAATTTCTTCTTTTTCTTGGAACGAGATGGAAGAGGTAGGCGCCCAAGTTGCCGCTCCGATCTTCATCCACCAAACCCTCACCAGTCGTTATCCGGCGGCGGCGAAGAAGCGCGATCTCCCTTATCATCCTAACCCCAATTATCAGCAAAATTGGAACCCTAAGCTCTGGGACTGGGACGCCGTCAGATTCCTCGCCAAACCTCTCGACACTGACCACAAGAAGAGACGGGAACAACCTCTGGTCACTGCTGGACATGACGAAGACGAGAGGCTCCGGCTGAATCTCGGCGGCGGATTGACCTCTGTGTCGGTGGCGGAGGAGCCGACCGTCGTGTCCAGACCGACGAAAAGAGTCCGGTCCGGTTCTCCTGGGAGCAGCACGTATCCGATGTGCCAAGTCGACAACTGCAAGGAAGATCTCTCGAACGCCAAGGACTATCACCGCCGACATAAGGTGTGCGAGCTCCATAGTAAGTCCACTAAAGCTCTTGTTACCCAGCAGATGCAGAGGTTCTGTCAGCAGTGTAGCAGGTAATTCTTGATCTATTCTATTTCTGTGTTTAAGCTGATATTCAAGTAAGTTTTTTAGTTAAAGTTAAAAGCCTCGCTGTTGATTTAGGCTGTGTTAAGATGATTATTGTTTCTCTGAAAATGACGGGTTTCATCATCTTTAATCATGTGCAGGTTTCATCCACTTTCCGAGTTTGATGAGGGCAAGAGAAGTTGTAGAAGAAGACTAGCTGGGCACAACCGGAGGAGGAGGAAAACCCAACCAGAGGACATCGCCTCCCGTCTAATTCTTCCGGCAGATCGAGATAATAGAAGCGACGGACACATAGATATCTTTAACTTATTGGCTGCCGTCGCTCGTGCACAAGGTAAATGGTAATTATATTAAGGTGCTGATGTACGATTATCCGTGCCGTGCTAAATTTAGTGTTTGTTCGATTATCTAGGGAAAAAAAAATAGTGTCGATTTGCACTTTAAACCTCAACGTTCGAAGTGGCCGTACATTTATTGCTAAGCTATACCTGTTTCTAAATTAGTGTTGACGTATTTTATGTTCCAAATCATGTTGTTCTAAATTTGTGTGCTATGGCTATATATTATAGGGAAATCAGAGGACAAAAGTATTAGTTGCTCTCCGTTACCGGACAAAGAGCAGCTCCTTCAGATTCTTAGCAAGATAAACTCTTTACCTCTGCCTGTGGACCTTGCTGCGAAGTTGCATAATCTGGCAACTTTGAATAGGAAAATTCCAGAACAAACTTCCTTGGATCATCACGACAAATTGAATGGAAGAACATCTCAGTCTACAATGGATTTGCTTGCTGTTCTTTCTGCTACTCTAGCACCATCTGCTCCTGATTCTCTTGCAGTTTTATCTCAAAGGAACAGCTATAGCAGTGACAGCGGAAAAACGAAGATGACCCGCAATGATCAGGCCAGTGGTGCCACTTTGCAGGAGAGATCGCCACAACAGTTTCCTTTAATTGGAGGAGATAGAAGTAGCACCAGCTACCAGTCACCTATGGAGGATTCGGACTGTCGGGTTCAAGAAACGAGAGTTAACTTACCATTACAGCTCTTTAGCTCGTCACCGGAGAACGACAGCCCTCCAAAACTGGCATCTAGTAGGAAGTATTTCTCTTCTGACAGCAGTAATCCCATTGAAGAGAGATCTCCTTCCTCTTCTCCAGTTGTGCAAAAGCTGTTTCCAATGCAGACCATGGCAGAAACCGTCAAGTCTGAGAAGATATCTACAAGCAGAGACATTAATGCTTATGTTGACTCTAGCAGGATTCAAGGTTGTAACATGCCATTTGACCTATTCGGAGGGTCAAATAAAGGACATGATGCTGGTTCCACTCTAAGTGTTCCCTATCAAGCGGGGTACACTTCTTCTGGGTCGGATCATTCACCGTCTAGCCTGAATTCTGATGTGCAGGTGGTGTTTCCAATACATATTACTAGTGTTCTTATTGTTATATGTTCATGTTGATCTACGTGTGTACATTTCTATGTATTTGTTGCTAACTTAATGGTATGGTTGTCCTTAACAGGATCATACAGGAAGAATAATGTTTAAACTATTTGATAAGGATCCGAGCCATTTACCTGGGACGCTAAGGACACAGGTGTGGAGTTGATTGTTTATCTTGGCTAGCAGCTGCTACTTTGCGTATCTTTCTTAGTAAGATGTTATGTTGCAATGCTTAACTTCTTTCTGAAAAAATTTTCCGTCCCAGATTTTCAATTGGCTTTCGAACAGTCCATCAGAGATGGAGAGCTACATACGGCCTGGTTGTGTCATTCTATCTGTTTATGTCTCAATGCCGTCTTCTGCATGGGAACGAGTGTGTAGATTTTGCAACTCTTTGGTCTCAGTTCTGCAGTTGTTATTTTATTTTATAATTATTTTTAATTTTAATTTTTCTGACCATTTGGAGCGGGCATCTGATTTTTAACAGCTTCAAGATAACCTGCTTCAGCATCTCAGTTCTTTGGTACAGAGTTCAGCTTCTGATTTCTGGAGAAGTGGAAGGTTTTTGGTTCATACGGGCAGGCAATTAGCATCCCATAAAGATGGTAAGCACGAATCTTAGTGGTTGGCTTTTTTTAGTTTCTGTTATTCTTGGTTCTTTCCTTCACTATATTGGATTATGGACCAGTAGATAGAAATAGGATGGGTTTATCCTTGATGTTCATTTTTGTGAAGTGAATGTTTCATAAGTGAAGTACGGACATGATTAGCTTCTTGATGTTCATTTTTGTGAAATGAATGTTCAGGAAAGCTGCGATTATCTAGATCATGGAGGACATGGAGTTCCCCAGAGTTGATCTCTGTTTCGCCTTTGGCCGTTGTGGGTGGGCAGGAAACCTCCCTTGTATTGAAGGGAAGAAATCTTAGTAATCTTGGCACCAAGTAAGTACAATACTTTTGGGGCAGGCTTGAATTGTTATTATTTGTTACAGTTTCTAGACTTACATTCACAACCCTGCAGGATTCATTGCAGCTATATGGGTGGTTACACAACAAAGGAGGTTAAGGGATCAACTTCTCATGGCGCCATGTATGAGGAGATAAACTTGTGTGGTTTCAAAATTCATGATGCATCTCCTGGCGTTCTTGGTCGATGTTTCATCGAGGTAGCACTCTAAGAATTGCATGTTACGCTTAATGTGCTTTTTGTGAAATCTGAAAATACAGTTCCCATTTTTTTCCCCATTCATACCTTGACCTTTGTATTACTCTTAGTGTGCCTTTTGAAAAATCTGAAAATATTGTTCCCATTTTTTTTCCCCCCATTCATACCTTGACCTTTGTCGCTATCATAAACAGGTGGAAAATGGTTTGAAGGGCAATAGCTTTCCGGTGATAATAGCCAATGCTTCTATTTGTCAAGAATTGAGAATCCTTGAGTCTGTGTTTGATGGGGAGGCAAAAGTAAGTGAGGTGATTGCAGAAGACGAAAGTAGGGATGAAGGGAGGCCGAGGTCGAAGGAGGAAGTTCTTCTTTTCTTGAATCAACTCGGATGGCTGTTTCAACGTAGAAGGACATCTTCCATTTCTGATGGTCCTGAATATTTCCTTGGCCGTTTCAAGTTTTTGCTCACTTTTTCTGTCGACAAAAACTGTTCTGTTTTGATAAAAACGCTTTTAGATATGCTTACCGAAAGAAATTTGTATGGGAATGAACTGTCAAGGGAGGCAGTGGAGATGCTTTCTGAGATTCAGCTCTTGCACCGGGCAGTTAAAAGGAGGTGCAGGAAGATGGTTGACTTGCTTATCAATTACGCGGTGATTGGCTCCAATGGTGTCTCTAAGAACTATATTTTTCCACCAAATCATGTTGGACCTGCCTGCATTACACCTCTGCACTTGGCTGCTTGTATGTCTGCTTCAGATGATTTGATTGATGCTTTAACTAACGACCCACAGGAGGTATCTTCTGTTCAACTTAATAATGGTTTTCCTCTAATAAATCACATTGAATTTCCAAATTTATCTAATTTTTTCTTTGGCTTCCCTTCTATAGATTGGATTAAACTCTTGGAATTCCCTTCTGGATGCAAATGGGCAGTCTCCATATGCTTATGCTTTGATGACAAATAACCAATCTTACAACATGCTGGTGGCTCGAAAACTTGCTGAAAAGATAAGTGGCCAGATTGCTGTGACAATTGGAAATGGGAGGAGTACTCAAATCATACAGAGTGGGAAATCTTGTGCCAAGTGTGCGGTTGCAGCAACAAGATTCAACAAGAGGGTGCCTGTTGCTCAAGGTCTGCTGCAGCGTCCGTATGTTCATTCGATGCTTGCAATTGCTGCTGTCTGTGTTTGTGTTTGCCTGTTCTTGCGAGGCCTTCCTGACATTGGCTCGGTTGCTCCTTTCAAGTGGGAGAATTTGGACTATGGCACAATATGATCTTTAATATGATTTTTAATAGGGTAGCAAACTTGGGCTGGCTGATAAGGGCGCAGGCCAGGCATGAATTCTGTCAATGCTTAATTGTTCTGTAACGTTTAGAAGAAATATGGTTTCTGTATATGTTAGCGCTGTGGTTCCCTGTGGATGGTCTGGAGTTGCATTGGCATTGGCATCAACATGCTTGGTAGAGCGATGTGTCACACAAATAAGGCGACTCATGATTTAATATTTGGGATCTTGATTTTTGGCCTTTGGGTCATTTTCCTCTGGAAGCAAATAGGTGATTGTTTCTTTGGTCCTTTTTTTTTTTTTGGGTGTAGAATTATGCCGTATGTTCTTAAGTGGAGGATTGAGGAAGCCGGGTGAAAGGGCATTTTATTAAAAGCGTGGCAGTAAAATAAAAAGTTTGGAACCACAATTTGAAGCAAGAGGAAGGCCGAGAAGCACGAGTAGACCACCGCTGTTAAAGGTTGAGTAAATTTATATGCATTTTTATTTTTCTTTTTTCCCCCACGTCCACGCCTTTTATTCTTCCTTTCCTTACAGTCTATGGATATAGAAAAGCTTCCTCCCAAGTAACTTTCTGTATTGATTTCGTCACTGTAAAGTTGATCCAGAGATCATTCACAGAAGTGACCACCCTGTTCTATAACTGAATAGAGAAATGTATTTGTTTTAGGTATATTAGGAGGCGTGTATTATTGCATCTTGCTGCATTTATTTTTCCTCTGTCAACCTCTTGGAATATTTATTTGCCCCTTTTTTTTAGTTTTTATTTGTTTTTAATTATTATTATTATTATTATTTTGTTGCTAGAAGTGGATGAATATAATGGGCACACTGCGTGCTATATTTTCGTAATGGGTCAAATGAATAACTTATAGTTGGCAACGAAGGAATAGGCGAACGACAGGCTTATTTCCGTGTTATAATCAAAATGAACAAGCTCTTGATGCCCCTCACCATGAGAACCGTACAAATCTCATTCTCCTGGTCGTGAGGTATCAAGGTCTTTTTGCTTGTATATTCAAATATGTATAGAATAGGGTTAAAGAAATTAAATAGATAAACGAGAGACTTTGTCAGTAATACACCTATCTATGGGATTTATTTGTTTTGATTAGTAATTCACTTTTCTATTTTGTTTTCGCATAGCCTATCCTAACGATCCCAGCTTATTTGATCATTTTAAAATTCAAATTGCTTCGATCTCTCTCTTGGTAGGAGCCTGCTCCTTCTTATGCACTCTCTTTCTGTATCTCGGTGCTCATTTTTTTTTTTAAATCGATGAATATGTTTACGTTTTCATCATCTTCTCCAATCATTTTTTATTTTTTCTGAGGGAAACCGGTCAATTTAGCGTTTCCTCTTGTTTTTGTGCTAAAAGTTTTATTTTTCTGTGACCCATCTGGAAATAAGTGAGGAATTAGCTCATTTTAATTTCTACATCTTTGTCTTTAATCTTTTACATGTGCAACTAAGATCCAAGAGCCACCAATGACTCGTGGAGATGATGCTTCATATGCGCTACAATTAAGATCAAAATATATATATATATATATCTGCAATAATATAAATGAAGCAACATAACTAATAAAATAAGCTTACAAGCGACTTGCTGATAGCATTGACAATACTTTAAACACATCCAGAAACTCATGCATAAGTATACACACCCTGTAGATTAATGACTCCATCATCAGGTTACAACAGAGCAGAGTTTTGGAGTTTTTGTAAACCCCATGGGCCAGGACAGACAAATATACGACTTGAATGTTGATCTTCTGTTCGATATCCGGTCCTTTTACTTTTTAGTTGGAACAACAAAGCGCATCTGTATAACAATAATAACAATACGATGATAATTTAGTTAATATTAATTAACACTTAACACTATTAATTTCTTCATCTTCTGACAGCGTTAGGGGACCTTCCCTTGGCAACATCCTGAACAATGGCTTGTCCAACACCTTCAGCCAGACCCTCAATCAGCCCTCCAATGAAGTCGATCATCACCTGATCAGAAAGACCAAGCAATTGCATGATATGATTAAAATATGATCCATAGTTGTCTAATATATGATGATGTATATTAATTTAATTACTCTTCTTGCCTGAGAGGCGAGCCGAGCAGCAGTCCCGAGCATGTTTGGCTTGTCGTCAGGTTTGATGCCGTTTTCGCGGAGGCCATTTATGATGTCTTTTGCACAAACCGCGTGGATGTGGTAATCGCAGACAGTGCAGTGATAAACTCGTCCTGATCTCTTTCTATTGCATTCGCTGCAGAATGAATTCGAATTCGTAACAGCATCTTGATGATGATCAGAAGAGGGTAACAACCTCAGAGTGTGGGGATGCGCCAACATTAAGTTCATTTCAGAGGAAAGCATGGCACAACATGGATGCATTTGAAAGCTACATGCGCTGCATCTGTATGCGTACCCTTTGATGGCCTTGTTGCACACGTCGCACTTTGATTGGCTTATTCCGCCTTTCACTACATTATTATTAACAACAGTTGTTAAATTGTTATAATTACAAGAGTCTCAAACGACCAAAAAACAAAAAAAAAAAGGTAATTAAATGATAATGACCTGGTTTGGAAAAGAGGACAAGCTGGTGTTGGCAGTGGAGGGGGTGGGCCTTAAGGGAAGGGGGAGCAGAGGCACAGAAGTCATGAAGCTGAAAATTGCATTTTTGGCACACAAACCTCTTCCCTGAGCCATGCTCCTTGCAGCCGGCACAGGTGAAGCGGTCGGGCAGCTGCACCAGCGACAGCGGGTGCTGAGGGTGTCCAAAGTGGAGCATCTCTTGGCCGAATATCAGCTGAGGAGATGTTGGAAACTCCACCAACGGAGGCTTTTTTGGAGGGAAATTGGTACTAGTGGCTTCGGCTGGCGGTAACTGATTATAATTATAATCCATCGAAGAGGATTTTGTAAGCAGAAAGGTTCTGCTCTTCTTCAAGGCGGCGTTATTATTGCTTCCTATACTCATGTTGCGATCTGCTCTTCTCATATTCTCTCCCTCTTTTGGTTTCAGTGCAAATTCCCTAGAAAGGAGAGTACCATATTTATGCTCAAAAAGCCTTTACTATTTGGAGATCACTGTTAAAATTCTCTCTCTTCAAAAAGGATCCAACTTCCGTGCATGCATGTCCCTTGGATAATAGATATAATTATACACATATTTCATGTTCTCTTGTGACGTGCATGCCCATGTGCTAATCGTGTAACAAAACAGAACTAGAAACATGAATATTAATTTCTCTCTACGGTATAGTATTCATCAATGTATGTATGTATGTATGCATGCAGATATTTGATTATCGTGTATTTTGTCATGGTAACATATTTTGGGTGTTATTTTAGTATGTTCCTTTGGAAGGCAACACGAAGAAGCGTAGATATGTATAATTTTTTTACTAATTACAAAAACAAAAACAAAAAAAAAAAAAAAAAAGCGAAAGAGGAGAAATTAGGGCCCAGAAACAGCGTTGATTCCAGAGGCGGAAATTAAGTTGGTGGACAGTGGATGAGGGAAAAAAAGGCGAAGATACCATTAAGGCACCAAAAGTCAAGGTTTTTCTTTTTAGCTTTAATCATATTGAATTGGGCAATTGCAAGCGAGATAAGCAAGGGGTCTTTTTTTTCAACACATCTACTACCCACACCGAATCTCGCAACCCCCTTAGGCTGTTGTAATATTCGTTTTAAAAGTGAAAGAAATCCTTTGAAAATTTCAACATTTTTAGTCGTTCCATGCCAGATGTCATGATATCATTTACTTGAGCTTTAAGTCCCATCTCCTCTTTTCTTTTACTTGCTCAGCAATTTCGCGTTGTACATGTATCGTATATCTCTTAGAACAGGGGTTCAATTTCTTTCTAAGCAAAACTAGACTTACGGATGGTAGGATATGTGTTTTTTGCCTTACCACTAATAGGTCCTGCGATTTAACATATAATATATGACTAGACATAGTTTTAAGTTGTGTGCTACAAATTTTTAATATGTAAAAGCCTATCTAACATTTAAAAAACAAAATATAAGACTGATAAGGCTAAAATACATGTCTTTGCTTTCTTTAAATACACATGTTTCGACGTGCTTCTCAAAAATGAGTTTTCTTTTTAAGAACTAGATTACTTACCTGTACATGCATAATATAATTATTAAGGCAAGCATTAATCTCTGAATTTATATATTTGGCATGCAACACGGACTTGAAACTGTGTTATTTTCTCTCCTCCCAAACTTCTCAAAAGTGTAAAATTTGTTCCTTCCGTTCAGTTTTTTTTAGACAAAAACTTATAAAACCCTCAATTTTGGACCAATTACTAGTAGCTTGTGCTTTGCAAGTGATTCCCTCAATAGTGCTACTTTTTGTTTGCATACATATCCCACGAGACTAGAAAGAAAAAGAAAAATATTCCGCGTTTCCAGTGTATCTTTCTTCTAAGCTTTAACTGAATTATAACACTTTTCCAAACACTACTTTTGATGGAAGGTATCTTATACTTGTACCCCATACGTCCGCTTCAGGAACAGAATGATATCAATCAATATTTGATTTTACCCAACACAAATTAATCATGCTTATTGCTATTAATTGTCATTTATGTAATACACCTTTTTTTTTAAAAAAAAAACTTTATTGCAAGCTGATAATAATAATGTTCTTTATTCCCATTTTAGTTTTCTTGTGGTTATTGTACTCTTATATTCACTGCAGTATTTTCTTGTGCTTGTTGATTGGTGAGTTTTCCTGTTGCTTCTCTCTTTGTCTCTCCCTGATTGGCTCCATTGGTAATTTAGATATTCCTTTAACTTGTGTCCAATGAAGCGACGGTCCAACAATGATGGAAAAATGTCTCAAGATTTGCATCCCAAATCCCTATGGCCTATTCCCTTGTCCGCTACAACAACGAAACCAACAGGTTGGGCCTGGAAATTGCGCTTGCTCATCTCGGCCCAGATAATGCATGAAATGTGAAGAAATGCACTTTCTTTGAACATCTTTGGGAGGATTTGAAAACATTTATTGATGTTGTTACAAGTAGATGAAAAGATGAAAAGCTCTTTTCTTTTTAAAAATCACTCCCTAATTGTCTTCGACTATAAACTTCAGACAAAAGTAACTCTTTAATCGTACGAAAATGGTATTTCATAAATAATTCACAAAAAAGTCGAACGATTACGCGTCTTTAGAAGCAGTACGAAAAATATTCCACACGTATGAGAAGGACTGTAAAGGTAACATAAACCCAAACGTCATATCCTTAAAATATAAACATAAACAGTAACTTACAAGTTAATAAATGGTAAGACAAGCTCGAGTTTCACACCGCTAAAATATAAACATAAACACTAACTTATAAAGATATTATATCACTCTATTTAACAGGTTAATTTTTTAAGATGGAAACTTAAGTTCTTAGCAAGTCTAAGTTTTATTGAGGACGAGAATGCAAGAATAATGACAACATTTAGTGAAGGAAAAATTTGTAACGAACATGGGGGAGACTTGCAACACTACAACTACAAGTGAGCTCATCCTGTTATTGCATAGGCGTGCGCTCGTCACAGCACATGGCTATGGCGATGTAGTAAATTTAAACATGATATACTTTAAAACCAAAAAAAAAAAACAAAATTCTTAAATTCATCCTCTCGCTAATACTAGACTGCCTCCTTTGCTCGCAACTCCTGCATTGTCACGGCCCTTTTATATTGCCTTCTACGGTTTTACTTTTACTAACTAGTCACGCAAGCTATATTTGATGAAATCCGTGAAAAAATTAATGTTATAATTGCGTTAAGTACGAAAATTGCAATTTATGATAAAGGTATCTGTAAGAAATGAAGTCGTATTATTTTAAATTATGTATAGAAAAGTAAGACATTTCTTGTCCTTAGGAGGACAATTTAATGTATTAAAAAAAATCATTAATCTATAGCTCCTTTTGCGGTATTTGCTCTAAGTTTCAGGACGTGGAAGGATGAGAAGTGTAGATAAATAATGACAGAGTTTGTTAAACGCAAATATGTAACGGAGAGTTGCAAATCACAAGTTGGGACATGAGATCTGATGTTGTTATCAAGGTGGGGCATGACTTGTTAGATTCTTTCTACAAATCTTACCGACGCAACTTTTGGCCCTGATGCCTTGTTATTTGAGTGGTCATGCTTTCCTTTTATTTATACGATATTGCCTCCTCAACACAAGTCCATCCATTTTAATAAATCTAAACAATATATATAATTATATATATATCGTCCCCTTTTTTTTTCCAAGTATATGTGCATTCAGATTTGAGAATACATGATCCAATCTCAAGAGGTATTGTGACACCCGTTATTCTCCTAACGGGTATTGAGGTAATTAAATTAATTTTTAATGTATAAAAAAAAATTGCTTCATTTAAATTTATTTTATAATATTTATTTTTATCTATTTTTAAATTTTCTAAAATTCTCCTATATTTATTTAGTATGATTACTAAAAAGCCTTAGAACTTCTAATAAATCTCAAAAATGTCATATTGGCATTATGTGTGTTAAAGTCTTTAGATGAGACATAAGGATATATTTTCCAACTACTCTTGACCCTCATTTTCTTTATTTCCTCCGTGACATGCTTCAACATGTCTCCTCTATAATTGTTTCTATCACTTCTCTTCAAAGACTTCATCTTTTCTTCCTTTCTCTTCCACGGTTCCCACACTCTTCTTCTCATTTCTTTGCTGAAGCAAAATACTTAGAGAACTTCTTCAAGGCAGCCATAAAAATCATGCCACCATCACCTCCATTTGAGCAAGAATTTCAGTCATACCGAACTAAAGGAACCTGTTTTGAAGCCATTTCAAGCTTCCAACTAACCATAATCCGAGGTTAGAATCTTATGAACAAATTTAGTCTTTCATTTATAAATTTTCTTTTATACTAAAGGATTATTCAAATTTGCGTTCTTAAACCTAAGTATATGTTTGTTGCTATTTTGGAGCATATGTATGAAGTCTAAGTGTATATGCCCTAGACAGAAAATTTATATTGTTAAACTTTATAATACCTCTATGGGCAGTGGTTATTTCTTGAAATTCTAAGATTAAATTAAAATAAATTTTATGAATGTAGTTGTATGTTGTGCTTTAGTTTTAATTGTCCTTATGCACGCCTTAGGATCAAGGGAGTATGGAGCTAACGTTAATTGATTCCAGGATTAAGAGACTGTTGATAAGCTTAAAAGGTAGGGATTCTATTACTCATCTTTTGTGAGGTTTTTATAGAATTAAAATTGATTGTTTTGCCGCAATATATATATATCTATGTTGAACTGATATTATATGTGTATCACATATGAAACTATGACATGGACTCGTCTTGTATTGTACGGCGAGGAACATAATGAATTGACACATGTTATAAATTGAGAAGCATGGTTAGGAAAATTAACTCTATTAATAATGATTTAATATAGAGAAATTGTGAGACATGAAAAGGGCGACGGTTACGTCCTTGGGCATGAATACCCTAAAAGGTAAAGTAGGGGGAAGGCGATGACGCTTCCTTGGGTTGAAAGTCCCAGAACACACTGTACAGGAATTGATTTGGTGAGGACTCGGGGCTTGATGTCCCCTCACCGGAACACCCTTGGAATGTTTATAGGGTGATCAAGTGCGCCCATTTGGGTTTCGATGAGTTGAGTGATACTCAATTTAATATGGATACCTAGGAACAATGATGATTGTTAATATTTGTATAAATGTGTAATTATGACACTTGGTAATGATTAACTACGGTATCCATAAGATGTGATCATAATAAACCTCATAATCTGGAATATGATGTAACTTACTAACCATGCAGATTTTAATGTGGTAATGATAAAGGTGAGTAATGGCTTTCTCTACTGAGCATAGTGTTGCTCATACCCTTATGTTTATATCTTTTCAGGACTCACTAAGTGTGAGGTGGCTACGAGAAATATAGTTGAGGAAGTGATGTAGCTATATTACATTGGGACTGCTTCAATTGTTGAGAATGTTCTTCATGATAATGTAAGCATCAATTGTTACTTTCTGTGACTGTATTACAATGTGTTGAGGGTTAAAATGATGATGACAACAGTTTATATTATTAAATTTAAGGTGCTACATTAAAACTGTGGTTTATTTATCGTTTATATTTTTATTTTTGAGTTGAGAGTTTTCATTTAAGTCCCGGGCAAATTTTATTTTTAAGGTTTTACTTTTATTATTTATTTTTATTTTATCTCATTAAAAACTGTTAACCCCCACATAGGGGCGTTACAGAATTTTTGGTATCAGAGCCTAGGTTCGGTTAACCTAGGGAGTGTAGCACCACTTTAAAAAAATATATTTTTGAGATGGTTTTGAAGCTGAATTTTCATTGTCATCATCAAAATGAACCTTCACATTGATTTATACAGTCTAGAAGGATGTAACATGGAAAGGCCATAGAATGAAAATACTTATGGTTATATGAGTACAATAATTATATAGAAGGAAAGTATTAATAGTTATGAGGGAATGATAATTATATGGAATGAGTTTATAAGTAGAATGCTTATGAGAGATTCGTATAATATTAGGATCTATAAGCATATCTAATTCGTATAAACGATGAGAAATTCGTGTAGATACGAGGATTTAAGAGCCTTTTGTCTCGTGAAAAACAATAAAAAAGAAATATAAGGCTTGATTTATTGATTTTAAAGTTTGACATAGATATGCCAAATTTTTCGTAATTGATTCAAACCTAAGTAATGATTATGTGTGGATTCGATGGAGCACATAAGTGTCAATGTCTTTTCTTAAAAGTTCTATATATTTGAGGAATATGATATAAGTTGGGAATCATGGTATTGAATCTTGAGAGAGATAAATGTTAGACTTTTGGTCTGTTGAGACTGTGTAAAGTCTAGAATGCATGAATCTCAAAATTGGAATATTTCGTTACGTACATTGTATTTAAGTGTATCAGTGAATCTTTTGGTTACCTAAGGTTTTGTTATATGAGGAAATTATATATTGTATAAGTAGAATTGTGGGGATTGTAGATGTTCTTAAGTAGTAACATCAAGTGTCTTTGTTCATTGATATGGTCTATGTTGAAAGACGTAAATCGTATTGATTTCAAGGTTAGTCACATTCTAAACCCTTGGTAGCAATGATGATGAATCCATTGATAGATGTTAAGTATTATCAATAACATATGGGTGTATGCATTGTTCAATAAGGTTTTGATTAAAACAAAATTATTTGAGTTGCTGGATCATTCAGGAAGATCCTTGTTGTCGTTAAATTAGATTTGTTGTTTATAGTTAACTTTATCTATAGTGGGCTTTAAATTGGGTTTAAGATGTATACAAATTGGTTTTCAATTTTATGTTTGTTATTTAACTCGTTCTAAATGTGTTAAGGCCCGAAACAACCTGACCATTTTCAACTAAGAACATTTGGGCCTAGTTCAAATCTTAAATCAGTTTGATTCACACTGTCTCTCTCACGTGATCTCTATACGTGTCATATACAGTGGTTTAATCATTGTTTACAAATACGTTTACTGTGCATAGGAGCTTATTTCTCCGAGTTCACTTTTTCTCTCTTAATTTGTTATTTTCTCTTTAAATCGCAAATCCTCTTCTTTTTCATTAAAAATTCTTCTTTTCTTCTAAAAGAAGAAGGAATTTTAGGATTCTGCAATTTACTATCTTAATTTTTCCTTTCTATTTACTCTTCTTTCATCTCATCATGGACCCAAAGTACCAACACTTGAGAAAGTATTTCCCATCACTCTCCCAAAAGATTCTCAGAAAGAAATACAAGGCTAGAATTACTCGGTTGTGGATTCTTATGCGTTTTGGTATCCCTTGTGATGTGAGAATGTTAATAGAGGGGAAGATCCGTCCGAGTGACTTTAGTCAAGATGTCGGTTTACCAGGAACAGGTACCAGTCGTAGTGCAATGAAAAGAAGAGCTCGTGCCATCGTGGTCACTTGTAACAAATGTGGAAGACAAAATTGTAACGGTAAATGTACTTCACCTGGTTATATGTCTACGAATAGAGAGGATAAAATAAGGTTTTGTAGGGATGGACTTTCAAAGGAGAACTTGGATAGCATCCATCCTCCTCTCCACGGTCACCCTAGTGGATATGTTCAAGGAGCTATTTTTAAACTCTGGCCTAAATTTTATATAGAAAGACAACGCCTCAGGAATATGGTATTTCTAGATCCTGTTTGCCAAGCCATAAGAAAACTGGATGGGGAATAAGTCATCGCTCTATAAAGGTTATTTAGTCTTTACTTATTTGAAGCAGTTTTAGCTGATGTTCAACAGTTTGTGTTTTTCTTTTACTCAGAATATTTGCTTTTGTGTTTGAAATAATTGTGATTATTAGATTGATACAGTAAGTGTTAATATCTTATTTAATTTATGATTTTCTTAAATATATATATAATAAAATATATTATCTTATCAGACACGTCACATACAGTACAGTAATATGTTTGAATTTTGAAAAGCTTATCCAGATATTTCAAGATTTGTGTCTCAAATTTCAAAAGTTCTACAGTATTTGTCGTTTATATTAAATTTCTAGACTTGGTGTATATTTGTCAAAAAGTCTACAGTTGTGTCAAGAGGGTCTTTTGTCAAATTGTTCTCAATTGTCAAAAGTTATACAATTAGAGTCTAATCTTTTTCAAAAAGTGAATCAGATTTTCTGTAAACTATCAATCACCTTATCTTACTTTCTTATCCGCACAAGATTTTGTTTAAATCTTTGGATTACCTTTTCATTACCTACTCGTCTATCTCTTTAGCCCTTTTTGTATATTTCTCATCTTTAAAATCTCATGTAGAACCCGAAGTCTAAGTGGAGCAGACATTAGGCAACCACTTCTATAAACCAAATATGTCTACCTCCCAGTCCACGAAGAAAATAAAGAATGTCTGTGTCTTTTGTGGTTCCAGCCTTGGAAAAGATAAAGCTTATTTAGAAGCTGCAAATCACTTAGGGCAAGTCTTAGCACACAAGAAGATTAACATAATCTATGGGGGTGGTAGTATAAAAATGATGGTAAATATGGCACTAGCAGCTAGGTCTAGCGACGCTACTGATGTAAGAATTTGGCCTCATATTCCAGTTGAAGGAAACCTTTGTAAGGAAGCCATAGGTAAGGGAGAAGGAGTCAGGAGTATCCCTAAAAATTTTAAAGACATAATCTATAATTCTGATGCTTTTATAGCATTACCTGGTGGTCTAGGTACTCTTGAGGAAATATTTATAGTTGCTTGTGGGCAATTGTTGGGCTTTTATTCCAAACCTTTGGGACTGCTGAATGTAAAGGGTTTTTATGACGGTCTTTTGAAATTTCTAGATTACGCTGTGGAAGAAAACATCACTACAGAATCGGAGAGACAAATCTTTGTTACTGCTTCAACAGCTGAGGAATTGATAGATAAAATGCAAATCATACATCCAGAATCCGACACTGCAACATCCAAGCTTGAATGGGAAAGGGAAAGCCGGGAGCGGCCAATTGATTTGAATCTCCATCTGTAATCTTTTTGTTTTATCTTTGGCATGTAGGCATGTGTGTCCGTATTTCGTGTGTTACGAATAACCGTTTACCTTGTATTCTGTGTTTCTTGTGGTACGTCGTTGTTCAATCTTTTAGATTCATTGAGCCTAATGCCGGGATGGCTGGATACGGAGTACTTGATGCTCTCGAAACGCATCCTTCTTAAGGTCCGATCTTTTGTTTATCGATGTTTTTGTATCCTCTAAGCATGCATGATATGGATAGCTGGTATACGGAGTGCCTTGTACTCTCGAAACGTATCCGTATTATGTTTGTAATGTGTAATATTCTGTTAATATTATGTGGAAGTACCAGAGTCAGTTATGGGGATATTCCATATGAAATATGAGTATATTATTTGGATTGAATGTTTGTGTCATGAGGATAGTTGTTTAATGAAAAATATGCCGGGTATGTTTGCAACTCTGAGATTCCGTTTAATATCTCTATGAGTAAGTTTAATGTATAGTTTTGAATAAAGCGTTTGTGATATATGTTTTATGATTATGTTTTAGTTTATTAGTTGAGGTATGAAATCAAATATATTTGACTTTTCCTTACTCAAAAAGGAAAAGGAACCTAAAGATGAAGTATATAAAATTTCTCTGGCAATCTCCTTAAATGTGATTGTAAATCACGGTCCATGGACAATGAAGGACTGGAATCATGATATGGTCAATATGTATGCCTGATCAGATTCTTAGACTATTATACGGTGTTATAAGTTGAAACTTGTCAGAAATACTCTCATTGAGGGATTTAGGAGTAAGATTTATTATGCAAGTAAATAAGTGGAGATACGATAACTTAAATTTGGAGAACAAACAACATTAACGGTTTAGACTCAGAATTGGAATCATAGTGGAATCATAATTTTTACTAGTATTACTAGAATTGAAATTTCGAGGACGAAATTTCTTTTAGGGGGGTAGAGCTGTGACACCCGTTATTCTCCTAACGGGTATTGAGGTAATTAAATTAATTTTTAGTGTAAAAAAAAAATTGCTTCATTTAAATTTATTTTATAATATTTATTTTTATCTATTTTTAAATTTTCTAAAATTCTCCTATATTTATTTAGTATGATTACTAAAAAGCCTTAGAACTTCTAATAAATCTCAAAAATGTCATATTGGCATTATGTGTGTTAAAGTCTTTAGATGAGACATAAGGATATCTTTTCCAACTACTCTTGACCCTCATTTTCTTTATTTCCTCCGTGACATGCTTCAACATGTCTCCTCTATAATTGTTTCTATCACTTCTCTTCAAAGACTTCATCTTTTCTTCCTTTCTCTTCCACGGTTCCCACACTCTTCTTCTCATTTCTTTGCTGAAGCAAAATACTTAGAGAACTTCTTCAAGGCAGCCATAAAAATCTGCCACCATCACCTCCATTTGAGCAAGAATTTCAGTCATACCGAACTAAAGGAACCTGTTTTGAAGCCATTTCAAGCTTCCAACTAACCATAATCCGAGGTTAGAATCTTATGAACAAATTTAGTCTTTCATTTATAAATTTTCTTTTATACTAAAGGATTATTCAAATTTGCGTTCTTAAACCTAAGTATATGTTTGTTGCTATTTTGGAGCATATGTATGAAGTCTAAGTGTATATGCCCTAGACAGAAAATTTATATTGTTAAACTTTATAATACCTCTATGGGCAGTGGTTATTTCTTGAAATTCTAAGATTAAATTAAAATAAATTTTATGAATGTAGTTGTATGTTGTGCTTTAGTTTTAATTGTCCTTATGCACGCCTTAGGATCAAGGGAGTATGGAGCTAACGTTAATTGATTCCAGGATTAAGAGACTGTTGATAAGCTTAAAAGGTAGGGATTCTATTACTCATCTTTTGTGAGGTTTTTATAGAATTAAAATTGATTGTTTTGCCGCAATATATATATATCTATGTTGAACTGATATTATATGTGTATCACATATGAAACTATGACATGGACTCGTCTTGTATTGTACGGCGAGGAACATAATGAATTGACACATGTTATAAATTGAGAAGCATGGTTAGGAAAATTAACTCTATTAATAATGATTTAATATAGAGAAATTGTGAGACATGAAAAGGGCGACGGTTACGTCCTTGGGCATGAATACCCTAAAAGGTAAAGTAGGGGGAAGGCGATGACGCTTCCTTGGGTTGAAAGTCCCAGAACACACTGTACAGGAATTGATTTGGTGAGGACTCGGGGCTTGATGTCCCCTCACCGGAACACCCTTGGAATGTTTATAGGGTGATCAAGTGCGCCCATTTGGGTTTCGATGAGTTGAGTGATACTCAATTTAATATGGATACCTAGGAACAATGATGATTGTTAATATTTGTATAAATGTGTAATTATGACACTTGGTAATGATTAACTACGGTATCCATAAGATGTGATCATAATAAACCTCATAATCTGGAATATGATGTAACTTACTAACCATGCAGATTTTAATGTGGTAATGATAAAGGTGAGTAATGGCTTTCTCTACTGAGCATAGTGTTGCTCATACCCTTATGTTTATATCTTTTCAGGACTCACTAAGTGTGAGGTGGCTACGAGAAATATAGTTGAGGAAGTGATGTAGCTATATTACATTGGGACTGCTTCAATTGTTGAGAATGTTCTTCATGATAATGTAAGCATCAATTGTTACTTTCTGTGACTGTATTACAATGTGTTGAGGGTTAAAATGATGATGACAACAGTTTATATTATTAAATTTAAGGTGCTACATTAAAACTGTGGTTTATTTATCGTTTATATTTTTATTTTTGAGTTGAGAGTTTTCATTTAAGTCCCGGGCAAATTTTATTTTTAAGGTTTTACTTTTATTATTTATTTTTATTTTATCTCATTAAAAACTGTTAACCCCCACATAGGGGCGTTACAATTGTATTGTAATAACTAGGCATATTTTTTTCCCTGATAAGTGAGGAAAATCCCTGTTCTTTTCTTTTACAAAAAGGAAAAAAGATAACTCAAGGAGATGTGTGGCTAGGAATACATTATTGTTATTATTATTATTATTATTATTTTCCAAGTGTGTTGAAAATAGAATATACATGCCATCCAAATTTATAAAAGGATGACGCGTGATCAAACAAATTAAGTTGGTAAAAAGTGATTTAGATCATTTTCTTAGTTATAAATAGTGTAAAGCTCTTGTATGCTACAGTAACAATAAAAAAATTACTATAATATAAAACTCTCGTATGCTACAATAGTAAAAACAATTTTAACCAACGATTTTAATCACCTTGTCAAACACCCAATAAATGGGTTACTAGAGCCTTAACACTAACATCATTGTTACCATTGAAAGCGTACCATGACTTCTAAACGTAATTAATTTCTTTTGTACATGGACATCGAATAATTCTTTTTCTTTTCAATTCCTTTTTGATAACTAGAAGAAAAAAAAAGGATATATTACATATTTTGTTTTTTATTTTTATTTATTTACTTATTTTTTGTTTGCGCTAATGAGCAGATCATATAACGTTATATTTTCTTTGTGTGCGGGAGATGAAACTTGTTCCGTTTATGATAGAAGTTGAGTTCTATAACCATGTTTAGCCCGCTTCTTGTACTCTTAACTAAAATGTATATGTATCGCAGCATATGAACCTTATCAAAAATAAAAATAAAAACTTAATGAATAACAAAGAATTCTCTTTTTGTTAGCCATTACTCTTTTTTTTTTTCAAAGTGCCTTTATCAGCTAAGAATACAAGCTAGACGCAAAAGAAAGTGCAGCAATTCTTTGCCGACAGTCACGAAACAGAAACAATTTTTTTACCTTCCAAGACCCAAAAAAAAAAAAGATATGGAAATGCTCAAGACACTACAACGTTTTAATAGACTGTTCGAAAAAATGGTTGAAACTAACGATTTTATTGTAAGGGTGTTTGGAAGGGTGATGGGAACCAGTGGTGAGAACCATTTTTATTGTAGCATGTGAGAGTTTTATTGTTTTTATTGTTACTGTAGCATATAAGAGCTTTACACTATTTATAACTGAGATTATGATAAAAAATAATGATAAAAATTACTTTTACTGTAGCATATAAGAGTTTTATACTGTAACATATTTATTGTTACTTTTACCGTTATCATTGAACAATATAATACATAAAATACCTGCAGTTCATAAAGAGACATAAATAAAGTCTAGCCATCACAGGTCTTGTCTCGTATGCACAATCTTCTTAACCTGCTTCTTCTTCTACTCTGTTTTTTTTTTTTCATAAAATTTTAATTTAATTATAACAAGTCCACTGTAATTATGTGCATTTCATTTCATTTGAGTTTCTTTTGCCATATTTTGTTCTTCAGAGATTTTTGCCTTCTTTTTTTTTTTCACTCAATGCTTTTGTAAAGTCCCAACATTGCACTACTGCCTTTATTGATGCTTAATACTATACGATGACACCTTAAATTTAAGATGGACTGGCAGTTTTAATGTATAATAATAGTATTGTATCACTGTTTTCTGTCTCTTAATATTATATTATGTCATAAAATCGGGTAGTGTTTTTTATAAGCTATTGTTCAAAAGAAAACTTTAAAAAAAAAAAAAAAATCAAGTTACAAACAAGAATCATTAACGATACCGTGTTGTCGCGGATTTTATAAAATTTGGTTAATCAGTGAATATATATATATATATATATATATACATATATAAACTGAATTAAAGGCCCGCGTATTGGAAAACCCTGAACATATAAAATTGAAGAAGTTGAAATTTTTTGTTGACTGATATGAAGAGAGGTCTCAAAGAGTTTGGAAATTGGAACACCACCGACAAATTATAGTCACCACAAAACCTCATAGAATGAGAGTCTCTCTCTTCCGACTCGGGAATTGCAATTGCCTTATTTGTTGTTTTTCCCTTTTTACCCTCAATCAGGGCTTGCGGTCTGTACCAATACCCCGTTTGGACTGTGGAGTTTTGGGTAATATCAAATCAAGGGAAAATAGAAAGAAGGTGAGTAATAGAAAATAATTAAGGCTCTAAGAGTAGGAAAAATGAAAGAAGTTATATTTTAGAATAAATTATATAGATTTCTCTCGAATTAAGATTTTTTCCACTTTCTTCCCTAAATTTAGAATCATTCTTTACTTCAGAACTTTCAAATATGAAAAAAAAAACTATTGTGTTGTTTTGGTATTGTTTTCAAAATAAGTAAAAATGTTTTTGTTTTAAAAAATGAGAATTTTTTTGAAATTGTGCTGGGAGTGTTTTTAAAATTTTTGTCTCGAAAAATGTGTAAAAATATTTTTAAAAATTTTGAAAACAAAACTAAACGGGGCCAAAATTCCGTAATGGAGAATTTTTGTTAAGACCATTAGATTTAAAATCAATAATTAAAAATAATTTGATCTATAAGAACAAAGATGCAAATTATATAATTGTACTACCACCTCGTATTTTATCCAATTAAATCTCAATAATACATCTAGCCCTAACATCATAAGAGAAATTCAACTCCAATTTTTGAAGAAAGTGATTATAAGAAGTCAAAAACCTAAATTATAGTAACTAAAACCATAGTAAAAATTGTAGTTCAAACTCTAAAAAAGGCTTGATTTTAAATACTATAATTTAGGTCTTTTACTATTTTATCTTCCATTAATTAAAGTTTTCAATCTCAATTATATTTCATTATTACGACTTTAGTGCAACTTCAATAATTTTGTCCATGAATAAACATAAGAAGATATAATTGGTAACATTTTGAAGTTTAAGGGAATAAATGACCAATTTATAAATTTGGGAGGCCAAGTAAAGAAAAGAGTAACTAAATAGATGAAAAAGTTGGTTTAAATCAATAGTTTGGGAGACATTTATAAAATTACATAGTTCATAAGATTTATGTAATTAATAGATAAAGTGAACAATTTTTAAGGTTCAAAGGTATGTTAACAAGGGTAAATAATTCAGAAACGTTTTTAAATTAGTTGTAAACGAATATTTTTCAATAATATTTGACAAAGATAATATGAAGTTACAAATTTAATTTTTTATGTAAAATAAGAAAAAAATGTGATTCAAACTTAAGTAATTATTTTTTACAAAGAGAATATGAAGTTACAAATTTATTTTTTATGTAAAATGAAGTTATTGTTTTTAGTTTATATTTATAAAAGTAATTATTTGTCGTTTTTTTTTTTTGAACTCAAGTAAAAGAGATTCAAACTCTACATATCATTTTTTTTTTGAAAGGATAACACCTTGTTTTTCTAATATTAGAAGGAAGGATTCTAAAGTGGTGAGCTGCATATAATTATCTTATTTTCCGTCTCAACATTCTCAATACCAAACAGTCCTTTTTTCTTTTTTTTTTGTTTACATCTTTTTCTTTGCTTTCTTTATTCTCATTGTTTTACCCCACCGTTTTTCCTTTTTTTTTTTTTTTTTTGGGGGAAAATATACTGAAAAACACTGTGTTAGACTTTGCCCTCATCTGCGATCATTGCACGAGGAACTTTACCACATTTTTTTTTTCCTTTAAAGAAAAATCAACGGAAAAAATGGCCAAAAACAGCTTGGTCGGGTGACATCACACCAAATAAGGAGATGATTGAGATGCGGGCCTTTTTCCACCGTTGCTTTCTCCTCTCTAATACAGATCTCACCCATCCATTAGTCTCACCGTGGTCCCCACTGCCATAAAACACACGCCTTTTCTTTATTTTTATTTTTGTATTTTTTGGGGGTTTGGAAACTTCTACACTTTGATTTATATGATCCGCATTTATGATGTAAGAAATTAGTTAACTGGTTAATGCAGCTTTCTCTACCGATTTAATAAATAAATGAATTAATGTATTTTGCTGTTAAAATTTCTCTTTTTTTAAGAAAAAAAATTAATTCATGAAATAGTGGCTCGTTTTTATTGGAGATTTTATTTTAAGTATTTTTTTTATTTTCTTGTGTTTTTCTAAAATATCCTCTCTCTTTTTTTTTTTGTTCTTTTAGTAGAAATTATAAAAGCCGCCATGGAAATAGGCGATCATTTTGTGTAACAAACGCATGACAAATAGGGGAGAACGGTAGTAGTTAAGAAGAAAGATTCGAGGTCAGCGTATGGGATGTTGCTTGGCCGAATTAAACAATTGCCAATTAGTGGAGTAGTTTTTTGGATTTTTGTTTCCCCATCACGGTAGGCAATTGCTGATTAGGCAATAAGAATAATTGAGGCCAGCAGAGATATTCGATATTCGATATTCGATATTATTGGAGTTGAGCTTGTCTTTAATCATGCACTTTTATTGAAATTTGAACAATTTTACTACAGTCTAATCCATGGGTTCTTGTATAATCATTCATTTATAGCATTGATGTTGTGAAAATGAGAATAACTCCTATGGGACTTGAAAAATGAAAACCGCCTCTTCCTGGAAGGATCAGAGCTGCCTCTATGGGGGTTGCTGCTTCCTGTGCGTTTTTTAACGTTGCTCTTATTGTTGGTGCTTTTGCTATTCAATAGTATTGCCTTTTGTTACGCTGTGGTTTTTTGCTTTATAGTGAGTGGCTTGAGGAATTTTCATGTGGAAACTGGAAACTCATATGCTCTCAAACTGGTCGACTCCAAAAGTGTCCATGCTTCTCGTGGCAGTTTAATTAGGAACATTTTTTCTTGGGCAAAAGGGGTGTGATTAGTGAAGATGAAGTGTAAGTTCGGTAAATAAGAAAAGATCGAAGGGCAATAATAATAATAAAAGTAATAGAGGTGCTCCCACTTCATAATGAGGATGGGAGATGAAGGGTGCCACCTCACAAGTCAGAAGAATATTATCGTCCGTTGCGCCTTAACAAATAATATTATAATTTATTTTCTTAAAAAAAGATAGTAATAATAAATGATAAATAAATATAAGATAAGAGAGTCCAAAAGACAGAAAGACGGTATCTAAGGCATTAGGCAGAGACGCAGGATGGCCGTCTCCTCTCTCTGACCTGAATTTGACTCTCGCTTTTTCTTCATCTCTCCCCTCCCCTTTGTGTCTTAATGCTTAATTCTTTTATGGATGCATATTGGATCTTCCTCTTCATTCTCACAGCTTGCTCAGTCCTATAAACAACTACTCTACTCTGGTGCATACATTCCTAATCGTTTGATTGGATTTGGATCTGGATCTCTTCTCTCTCCGTTTCTCCTCTCTCTCTCTCTCATTATACATACAAGTTACACTTAATTACTTTCCCCTCCAGTTTCCGATGAGGAAGGAGGGCCCACAATCTTTGAGCTTCTGCGAGACGAAGCCCCTCGTCCTCACATTGCTTGCCTTGACGCTCGTGATGCTCTTGTGGAACCTCCCTCCTTACTACCAGAACCTCCTCTCCACCACCACCAACCGCTCCTGCTCCGCCACCGCCATTAACGCCTCTACTCCTCCTCCTCCTCTTTCCGTCGCCACCCAGAGCCAGAAGCTCTCCACCAGCCCCCCTCCCACCGACCCAAACAAGCGAACATTCCAGGCCTACGGCAACGCCGCCGCACTCTTCGTCCAAATGGGCGCCTACCGCGGTGGCCCAAACACCTTCGCCGTGGTGGGCCTTGCCTCCAAGCCCATCCACGTCTACGGCCGCCCCTGGTACAAATGCGAGTGGATCTCCTCCAACGGCTCCTCCTCCCTCCGTACATTGGCTTACAAGATGCTCCCCGACTGGGGCTACGGCCGCGTCTACACAGTCGTCGTCGTCAACTGCACTTTCCCGCTCAACCCCAACTCCGACAACTCGGGTGGAAAGCTCCTCCTCAAGGCCTACTACGGCGAGTCCCAACGCAAGTTCGAGAGGTGGATAGCTCTGGAAGAAGCCCCCGGAGCTTACAATGCCACCAAATACACTCCTCCTTATGCCTATGACTACGACTATCTCTACTGTGGATCTTCTCTCTACGGAAATCTGAGCGCCGCCAGGATCCGGGAGTGGATGGCTTACCACGCGTGGTTCTTTGGGCGTCGATCGCACTTCGTGTTCCACGACGCGGGCGGAGTGTCGGCGGAGGTGAGGGCGGCGCTGGAGCCATGGGTTAAATTGGGGCGGGCGACCGTGCAGGACATAAGAGGGCAGGCGGAGTTCGACGGGTATTACTACAACCAGTTCCTGGTGGTGAACGACTGTTTGCATCGTTATAGATTTGCTGCGAATTGGACGTTTTACTTTGATGTGGATGAATACATTTACTTGCCGGATGGGAATAGCCTTGAATCTGTTTTGAATGACTTGTCGGAGTATACTCAGTTCACCATTGAGCAGAATCCTATGTCTAGTGTTCTCTGTCTCAACGATTCCGATTCCGATTCCACCCGCAATTATTCCAGGTGCGTCTTTTCCTTTTTCTAATTTGAGATGATTTATATAAATATAGATGGTTTTGAGTCTTCTTTCCGTTTTGGTGTTGTGGATCAATATGTAGATTAGCTTTGGTTTTAATTAGTTATAATGAATATTATTGTACAAATGTTCAGGGAATGGGGGTTCGAGAAGCTGCTATTCAGGGAGTCGAGAACAGGAATCCGAAGGGACAGGAAGTACGCGATACAGGCCAAAAATGCATACGCAACGGGGGTGCACATGTCGGAGAATGTGATAGGAAAAACGCAACACAACACAGAGACCAAAATCCGATACTATCACTACCACAACTCAATTTCGGTGATGGGAGAGCCCTGCAGGGAATGGCTGCCGTTGACGGCCAAACACAACGTCACGTGGCGCGACAAGCTGCCTTATGTCTATGATGACAACATGAAGAAGTTGGCCAACACCATCAAACGATTTGAGCGCGATTCCATTGGGACTCTGCTAGATCCGCGCTTTTCCTGATCACGCTTGCTCGAGTCCAGAGACTACCATCTATGTGATCAAAAATTGATGTGAAATGAAAAACGGATTTGTATTTTGTGCATATATAATGCTCACGCCTTTGCCCATAATCCTGTTAGATGTGCCTGCCTGGTATCGTAAATTGTAATGATTTTTTTTTTTTTTAATTTTTTAAAGGAGCATAGAGATAAGCTCTGGTTCTTCAGTGTTGCTCATTGCTGAGAATACGCACACACACTCTTTCCTGGCCCATGGGGGAACTCTACAAATCTCCTTTCTCGACCACATTCTTCCCAAACTAATGCCAATTATTTCCTTTTTCGTTTTTTAAGAAAACCCACAAAGAGAAAGAGAGGATTTTGCCTTCATTTGTGTATATCAGTGAGTGAGACTATCTGCATGAGTGGCCCAGGAAGCTAATTCCTGCTCTTATTTGTTGCCCCTCTTTTTGTTTCTTTTTTCTTTGGACTTTTGAATGAAAAATTGTTTATTTATTTGTCAAATATAAACCGGAATACAAATTTTTTCTGTTATAAAGTGAAAAGTATTAAGTTATGAAAAAGAAAAGCAACAATGCCATGTGATTCGTCTCCATAAAATCAGTGTTTGATCAAATTGTGGCAATTATAAGGAAGCAATGTGCTTTTACTTTAGCCCAACCGAAACATCGAGGTTGCTTTTCTCCTTTTTGTCTCTACTATTGGATTGGCTAGTTTACCATTATGTTAAATCCAGTATATAATTAGGATGGAGGGATTAGTTTTTAGCAAAAATTTTGCCCGTTTCCTATCAGTAATCAGTATCCATTGCTGCTTCAGTGGATGTGGATGTCTGTAAATTAAAGCAGTAAAACATAAAAACCAAAATGGACTTGTGGACTGGCTCGGAGCCAATATTGGACGAGTGGCCGCCACTCACTTTTTTTCCTTCAAATATTATATAGAGTCGTATGTATGTATGACCTTGCTTTATTACAAATGGCCCCTACTGATTATAGCTCTCAAATTTTAATGCTTCACTTGCAATCGATATTAAGAGAAGAAAAAAGCACTTAATCTAATTTAATAACCTAATAAAAAGAAAGAAAAAAAAGAAAGAAAGAAAAAAAAAGCTTGCTTTTTTTCATCTCTATACACTCTTCTACTGTTTTTTTGTCTCTTCTCATGTCTTATATGTAATATCATAAACTCGCAAACTAGAGTGGAAGGTAAAAAAAAAACTCACCTTTTATATGATATCAGTCGAGAGTATAAACAAAAGAGGCTATGTTTAGTACTGTTTTTTAAATGGTGTTGTTTTAAAAAAATAAAAATTTTGAAAAATGGTGCTTAGAGCGTTACTTATTCTCGATCTTGTGGCATTAAGTGAAAAGATTGTTAGTTAAACACTTAAAATTCATATCGTTCACATATTCAATTTAAAAAAAAAAAAAAAAAAACCTTCATTTTAAATTTTTAATATCTTTAAGGCATGAAAACCTATTAGAGATAATTGCATTGCATTAACAGATATTGATTTTGATTAAATTTTTGTTTGAATTATTAGCCCTCATTGACAAAAAGTTTCTGGCTCCGTCCTGCTTGTGGACTTGTCGTTAGTCAATGTCATTGCTCCTGAGTACTGGGATGATTTCATTTTCTTAACGAAAGGCTCATCAGTGATTTATTACTTGTTTCGTGATTGGGCATGTTTGGCAGGGTGGAAAAGCGGGAGGAAAGAAATTGGATTGGACTTCGGAGGGATTGCAGAGGAGAAGCAGAAGATAGGATTAAGTAACATTGGTCTGTTTTGCGTCAAATGTGTTTTCTCTATACATTTATGACAGTATTATGTAGTTTTTCTTGAGAATGCCGTGTGGGGAAGGGAGACTAGAGGACGACATGAGTCCATAAAAAGCATTTCTTTTTTGGCGCTTTAATTATGGAGGTTATCTACTCTCTCAAGTCTTGCCCTCTTGTTAGGTATATTTTCGTAAATACGTAGTAATGTGTCTGAAAAAGGCTTTATGCGTTGGAAAGTCTGTATCGTGTAGGTTGGTGATCATGATTCATGGGGTATAAATTCTTTGGCAAAATTTGATAAAGACTCATTCCTTTCACTAAATAACGTCCTACGACTAGTGGGTACTAGTTTTGGTCATTAAATGCGAAGAGATGAACATGCAAAATAAAAAGGCTCGATCCAAACCAACCAAAAACGACAGCTTTTAAGAATCAATCAACCCAAACTCGAGGGCCCTTTTTGAACTAAACAATTAGCCCAGCTCCGCATGTAGGCCGGCCCCTGTCAAGACCAGATCGTGTTTGTGCCCCCAAAAACTTTAAAAAAAGGTATAATAAAAATAGAGCAAGAATATGGTACTAATTAAGTTGCCCGCCAATAGTTCAGTTATTTATCCGTCTTAATTTAATGTAAAATTTGGATTTATTTTTTTCGTTTTAAAAAAGTGAATTTGTTCGAAGTGATATTTCTCTAAATCACTCCAAATAATTATTATCAAGGATAATTGACAAAGATAGTCCTAAGGTGCGTTTGGTTGGAGTATTTATTGGACTTAATGGACTTAAATTTAGATTCGAGTATCAAGAATTCTTTATATACGTATTTGTTTCCTCAAAATACGAATCATTTAAGTATCAAGAATCTAAATTTTCAAAGTTCTAACCCCTTGTTAAACTTTTAATGCTCGGATATATTTTCTACATTATAAGCTGAAATTTTCTCTCTTATATTTGAGAAAAAAAATCATAACTTTTTCATTTAATATCCAAATGAAATTATTCTTTTTTTTATTGTGTTTCTAGTGAAGAGAGAAATAAATTAATATCCATATTGTATTTTTTAAGATCATTAACATTAAGATTTTATTAGATTTGTCAATAAATTAAAAACAATTTTTACTACTTCTCCAAACACAGATTTCAATTTTATTCTATACTCAATTAAAATTTAAATACACATCAAAACGTCAATTCGAATAACAATTTAAATCACTAACTCAAATCCTAATTCAAATTATATAACTCAAATCAAATTACTAATTTAAACTATTTACCAAACAAACCCTTAAATTATTTAATAAATAACAATTTAATCTTTATTCTTTTAATCTTAAGGAAACACCACTCAAACTTTTTAGTCATTGCAAATCATACCTTTTCAAAATACCTCACGTCCAATTTAGGTGACAAGAAATTGAGCCGTATTATAACAAAACAACGATGTATACATAAAAAAAAAAGTCAAAATTAAAAGAAAAAACCTTGCTCATACAATATATATATATATATATATATGTATGTATATTACAATCTAGAAACTTCAAGCACACCCACGAATCTCCATCAAAGCACACTCTGAAAATGCCAAATCTAGATCGGAACGCTTCATTCTCCGCCACATTTTCATAACAATTGTTAAAGTTCTCCCGCAAGACCGCTGCAGTGGCACACTTCCTAACATCAATGGCTCAAACATCTTTAAAGCAAACTAGAAATTTTTGTTCAATAGACTTCCAATTTCCCAAACTTCAGCAAACCAAAAACTTGTTCATATGCCTAAAAAAAAATTGAAAATCCTTAAAACAAAAGAAAAAAGACAGAAAAAGGGCTGCTGTAGAGACTCAAAACCAAAAACTTGTTCGTTTTCAACTCCTAGAACGATGGTGGCTTGGACAGAGGCGATTTGTAGGAGGCTGAATTTGACTTGGGCGTGAGACGGATCTGACTTTGATCAAGACGATGGCTGGGCTCGGTTTTGCATGGTTGTCCTCCTAATTGTTACGGTTAACCTTTGTAGAAGAAGGAAAAAAAACAATAAATGAGGGTTTTTTTTTTTTTTTTTTTTTTTTGTGAACTTACAATAAAGGGTTTTCTTTTCACTCTGATCCAACATTTTGTATTGTTATTTCGAAGATCTCAGCTCAACCCAGTGAGAAGAGGTCGAAACTGAACTGGGAATTGTTGATTTGATCGAAAGGGAAGAGTCGAGAAACAGGGGAACAGAGAGAGAGATCAAGATCAAAACAGAGCAATCAAGGAGGTTGTGCCGTTGTGGAGGAGAATGAAATAGAGGATGATTTTGACGAAAGGGCAAAAAAAAAAACTTAATCGAGGAAATGCCTCTTTTTTTTTTTTGCAGAAAAAGAATACGCTTTTTTAGACAATTAGACTGTCTCAATTTTTCTCAAAAAAAAGACAAAAATAACTGTAACGAGGAGAGGAATCTCAACAGAGTGAAAAAAAAAAAAACTGAAACTGTTTTCATGCCCAAAAAGCATATTTTCTTGCGTCAAAAAACTGAAAAAAAAAATGGTCATTTTGCTAAAATCAAATTTTCTTAACTCCATTTCTCAAAATGCTAGATCTATTTGATTTCTACCGAGAGAGAAACAATAAACGGGTTTTCTTTGGTGGATAAAACTTTACGGATAAAACCATCGTCAAATTTCAAAACTCATATTAATTCATCAAAAAAATTAAAAGAAGCGTTTTTAAATCCATTTAAATTGTTAAATTTTGGTTTTTGATTTTTTGAGTCAATACATATTCTCTGAAAGAAAGTCTCTCATTTTCAATAATAGGATGCCAGAAACAGATACGCACAGTATTACTCAAGGATCATAACCGTTTATAATATTGTAACGTTGTCTTATTTTAATTTTGGCCTATCATAAAAATAGAAATTAAACTTTAGATCTTTATACATAATTTTGTGCCCACAATGCTTTAAAATCTAAAACTTTACACTTTATTATATCACTTTAATTAGGCTAATTTTATCTGATAGCATTAATACATATTTATTTAATATATTATCTCATATATTATTAGAATTAATTCCAACAATCTCCCACTTGGGCTATATATGAAACTTTATAAATGTGAATTTACCTTATGAGCTCATGAATTGTGTTATCATTGCCAAAAACATCTCCAATCAATCTGATCCATCAATCATATCAATATAAGATCAAAACGATCTTTGTTACATTTAACATAACTAAACCCATCAATGGTCACGTATATTAATACAACGAATGACATGGATCAAGTATGGATGCATAGCAAAGAAATTTCATGTAATGTAATTTTAACATGCCTATTTCCTACTGGTCCAACCTTATTCTTTAGTGAGATCGAATCAAACATATTCAGAGTAAAAATAAACTGTAAACTTTATTTTTGTAGAAAATAACCATAAAATGTGTCTTCAACAAGAAAGCATCCAAAATATAAACTCCCACTAAAATGACATATCCTCAAGAGATACAACACCTATTTGAGCAGTATGCTCATGAAAGACCTTGGGCGATATTCCTTTAGTAAGCGGATCCGCAATCATAAAGTTTGTCACAATATGCTCTATAGACACCTGACCACTCTGTACTCTTTCTTTAATAACGAGGAACTTAATGTCTATATGCTTCGACTTTGTTGAGCTACTGTTGTTATTGGAATATAGCACTACTGACTTATTGTCACAAAATATCTTAAGCGGTCTTTCAATTCCATCCACAATTCGTAGCCTAGTGACAAAATTTCGTAGCCATATCCCATGATTGGATGCCTTATAACATGCTATAAACTCTGCTGCCATGGTAGAGGAAGCTATTAGTGTTTGCTTAGCATTATTCCAAGAAATAGCTCCTCCAGCTAGCAGGTAGATATAGCCCGATGTAGATCTCCGATTGTCTTGGCATCCAGCAAAATCATAATCAGAATACCCAATGATCTCCAACTGATCCGATCTTCTATATGTGAGCATGTAATCCTTCGTTCTCTGTAAATACCGCATGACTTGTTTGACTGCTTTCTAATGATCCATCCCTGGATTACTTAAGTACTTGTGTAGCATCCCAATAATGTACGCAATATCCCGACGTGTACAAACCTGAGTATACATCAGACTCCCTATGGCTAACGCATAAGGAATCTTCTGCATCTCTTTAACTTCAAATCATTTTGGGGGATTGACTGAGACTAAACTTGTCTCCATTAGCAACAGGGGTGTCACCTGGTTTACAATCTTGCATGCCAAATCTCTTAAGCACTTTCTCGATATAGCTCTTTTGTGATAATCCAAGTATACCCCGAGAGCGATCCTAGTGTATCTGTATGCCTAATACAAAAAAGGCATCCCCAAGATCCTTCATCTCAAATTTCTTTGATAGAAATCTTTTGGTTTCGTGCAATAAGCCTATGTCTTTATTGGCAAACAATATGTCATCGACATATAAAACCAGAAAAATATACTTACTCCGATTGACCTTATGGTATATACAATCATCGACCATATTCATCTCAAAACTGAACGAGATGATAACCTGATGAAATTTGTAATGCCATTGATGAGACGCCTGCTTAAGCCCATAGATGGATTTCTTTAATTTGCAAACCATCTTCTTTGCATCTCCTGACACAGAGTTCTCCGGTTGCACCATATAGATCGTTTCATCAATTTCGCCATTGAGAAACGCAATCTTAACATCCATCTGGTAAAGCTCAAGATCAAAATGTGCCATCAATGCCATTATAGTTCTGAAAGAGTCTTTCAAAGAAACCAAGGAGAAAGTCTCTTTATAGTCGATGCCTTCCTTTTAAGTAAAGCCCTTTGCAATAAGACGAGCCTTATATCTATCTACATCGCCCTTCGAATCTCTCTTGGTCTTAAATATCCATTTGCAACCAATGGGTTTTGCACCTTCAGGCAATGGGACAAGATCTCAAATGTCATTGTCTTTCATGGACTTTATCTCCTCATTCATGGCACTATTCTACTATTGAGATTTAGAACTTTCCATGGCTTGATGGAAGTTGATTGGATCATCTTCCACCACTCTAATGTCAACCTCATGTTCTCGGAGAAATATGATATAATCATCAGGATTCATACTTCTCCTTTCTGTAGTGGATCTTCTTAATGGCATAGGTTCTTGAGATGGTAGAGTTTGTTCTTCTAGAACAATTTCTGAAATGGGAGGTTTTCTGACATTATCTTGATTTGGATATGCTTCTTGAACAATATCAGGAATAGAAACCTGATCAATGTCAATAACAACTGTGGGAATATTAACATATTTCTCTTCAAAGACAAAGTCCCTAGCAAATATCCGTATGAATTAGTTCTAAGACATCTGAAGTCTTGTTGGCACCTAATCTCTTTATGTTTATCTATTTTCCCTTTATGCAATTAACACAAATTTCAAAATTTGTAAAATCAAGAGGATCAAGAACCCTGTCAAACATAAGTCTATCAATTCTCCGCTTGGAGATGTGACATAATCTCTTGTGTCATAATGAAACGGAATTCTGATTGGTTAATTTTCGTTTTACACCATGTGTACTTATATGCAATGTTTCATTAAATGAGACATCCATATCAAGCAAATAAAGGTTATCATGGACAAATAAAGAACCAGAACCAATAACTTTTGAAATTTGAAAAAGACTAAATTTACTATATCCAAATGAACAAGAATAACCAAAGTTGTCCAATACAGAAACAGAAACGAAATTCTATCTAAACGACGATACAACATAAGTCTCATTAAAATCCAAATAAAATCCAGTCCTTAATAATAACCTAAATGTTCCTATTGCCTGTAACGCCCCTATATGGGGGTTAACAGTTTTTAATGAGATAAAATAAAAATAAATAATAAAAGTAAAACCTTAAAAATTAAAATTTGCCCGGGACTTAAATGAAAACTCTCAACTCAAAAATAAAAATATAAACGACAAATAAACCACAGTTTTAATGTAGCACCTTAAATTTAATAATATAAACTGTTGTCATCATCATTTTAACCCTCAACACATTATAATTACAGTCACAGAAAGTAACAATTGATGCTTACATTATCATGAAGAACATTCTTTACAATTGAGCAGTCCCAATGTAATATAGTTACATCGCTTCCTCAACTATATTTCTCGTAGCCACCTCACACTTAGTGAGTCCTGAAAAGATATAAACATAAGGGTATGAGCAACACTATGCTCAGTAGAGAAAGCCATTACTCACCTCTATCATTACCACATTAAAATCTGCATGGTTAGTAAGTTACATCATATTCCAGATTATGAGGTTTATTATGATCACATCTTATGGATACCGTAGTTAATCATTACCAAGTGTCATAATTACACATTTATACAAATATTACCAATCATCATTGTTCCTAGGTATCCATGTTAAATTGAGTATCACTCAACTCATCGAAACCCAAATGGGCGCACTTGATCACCCTATAAACATTCCAAGGGTGTTCCGGTGAGGGGACATCAAGCCCCGAGTCCTCACCAAATCAATTCCTGTACAGTGTGTTCTGGGACTTTCAACCCAAGGAAGCGTCATCGCCTTCCCCCTACTTTACCTTTTAGGGTATTCATGCCCAAGGACGTAACCGTCGCCCTTTTTACATCTCACTATTCCTTTGTATTCAATTTATATTTATAGAGTCAATTTCCTAACCATGCTTCTCAATTTATAACATATGTCAAATCATTATATTTATCGCTATACAATATACATATTTTACAATATAAAACAATCAAATTTAATTTACCAAAACCTCACAAAAGATGAGTAATAGAATCCCTACCTTTCAAGCTTATCAACAATCTTTTAATCCTGGAATCAGTTAACGTTAGCTCCATACTCCCTTGATCCTAAGGCGTGCATAAGGACAATTAAAACTAAAGCACAACATACAACTACATTCATAAAATTTATTTTAATTTAATCTTAGAATTTCAAGAAATAACCACTGCCCATAGAGGTATTATAAAGTTTAACAATATAAATTTTCTGTCTAGGGCATATACACTTAGACTTCATACATATGCTCCAAAATAGCAACAAACATATACTTAGGTTTAAGAACGCAAATTTGAATAATCCTTTAGTATAAAAGAAAATTTATAAATGAAAGACTAAATTTGTTCATAAGATTCTAACCTCGGATTATGGTTAGTTGGAAGCTTGAAATGGCTTCAAAACAGGTTCCTTTACTTCGGTATGACTGAAATTCTTGCTCAAATGGAGGTGATGGTGGCTGATTTTTATGGCTGCCTTGAAGAAGTTCTCTAAGTATTTTGCTTCAGCAAAGAAATAAGAAGAAGAGTGTGGGAACCGTGGAAGAGAAAGGAAGAAAAGATGAAGTCTTTGAAGAGAAGTGATAGAAACAATTATAGAGGAGACATGTTGAAGCATGTCACGGAGGAAATAAAGAAAATGAGGGTCAAGAGTAGTTGGAAAAGATATCCTTATGTCTCATCTAAAGACTTTAACACACATAATGCCAATATGACATTTTTGAGATTTATTAGAAGTTCTAATGCTTTTTAGTAATCATACTAAATAAATATAGGAGAATTTTAGAAAACTTAAAAATAGATAAAAATAAATATTATAAAATAAATTTAAATGAAGCAATTTTTTTTTTTATACATTAAAAATTAATTTAATTACCTCAATACCCGTTAGGAGAATAACGAGTGTCACAGCTCTACCCCCCTTAAAGAAATTTCGTCCTCGAAATTTCAATTCTAGCAATACTAGTAAAAATTTTGATTCCATTATGATTCCAATTCCGAGTCTAAACCGTTAATGTTGTTTGTCCTCCAAATTTAAGTTATCGTATCTCCACTTATTTACTTGCATAATAAATCTTACTCCTAAATCCCTCAATGAGAGTATTTCTGACAAGTTTCAACTTGTAACACCGTATAATAGTCTAAGAATCTGATCAGGCATACATATTGACTATACCTTGATTCCAGTCCTTCATTGTCCATGGACTGTGATTTACAATCACATTTAAGGAGATTGCCAGAGAAATTTTATATACTTCATCTTTAGGTTCCTTTTCCTTTTTGAGTAAGGAAAAGTCAAATATATTTGATTTCATACCTCAACTAATAAACTAAAACATAATCATAAAACATATATCACAAACACTTTTATTCAAAACTATACATTAAACTTACTCATAGAGATATTAAACGGAATCTCAGAGTTGCAAACATACCCGGCATATTTTTCATTAAACAGCTATCCTCATGACACAAACATTCAATCCAAATAATATACTCATATTTCATATGGAATATCCCCATAACTGACTCTGGTACTTCCACATAATATTAACAGAATATTACACATTACAAATATGATACGGATACGTTTCGAGAGTACAAGGCACTCCGTATACCAGCTATCCATATCATGCATGCTTAGAGGATACAAAAACATCGATAAACAAAAGATCGGACCTTAAGAAGGATGCGTTTCGAGAGCATCAAGTACTCCGTATCCAGCCATCCCGGCATTAGGCTCAATGAATCTAAAAGATTTAACAACGACGTACCACAAGAAACACATAATACAAGGCAAACGGCTATTTGTAACACACGAAATACGGACACACATGCCTACATGCCAAAGATAAAACAAAAAGATTACAAATGGAGATTCAAATCAATTGGCCGCTCCCGGCTTTCCCTTTCCCATTCAAGCTTGGATGTTGCAGTGTCGGATTCTGGATGTATGATTTGCATTTTATCTATCAATTCCTCAGCTGTTGAAGCAATGACAAAGATTTGTCTCTCCAATTCTGTAGTGATGTTTTCTTCCACAGCGTAATCTAGAAATTTCAAAAGACCGTCATAAAAACCCTTTACGTTCAGCAGTCCCAAAGGTTTGGAATAAAAGCCCAACAATTGCCCACAAGCAACTATAAATATTTCCTCAAGAGTACCTAGACCACCAGGTAATGCTATAAAAGCATCAGAATTATAGATTATGTCTTTAAAATTTTTAGGGATACTCCTGACTCCTTCTCCCTTACCTATGGCTTCCTTACAAAGGTTTCCTTCAACTGGAATATGAGGCCAAATTCTTACATCAGTAGCGTCACTAGACCTAGCTGCTAGTGCCATGTTTACCATCATTTTTATACTACCACCCCCATAGATTATGTTAATCTTCTTGCGTGCTAGGACTTGCCCTAAGTGATTTGCAGCTTCTAAATAAGCTTTATCTTTTCCAAGGCTGGAACCACAAAAGACACAGACATTCTTTATTTTCTTCGTGGACTGGGAGGTAGACATATTTGGTTTATAGAAGTGGTTGCTTAATGTCTGCTCCACTTAGACTTCGGGTTCTACATGAGTTTTTAAAGATGAGAAATATACAAAGAGGGCTAAAGAGATAGACGAGTAGGTAATGAAAAAGTAATCCAAAGATTTAAACAAAATCTTGTGCGGATAAGAAAGTAAGATAAGGTGATTGATAGTTTACAGAAAATCTGATTCACTTTTTGAAAAAGATTAGACTCTAATTGTATAACTTTTGACAATTGAGAACAATTTGACAAAAGACCCTCTTGACACAACTGTAGACTTTTTGACAAATATACACCAAGTCTAGAAATTTAATATAAACGACAAATACTGTAGAACTTTTGAAATTTGAGACACAAATCTTGAAATATCTGGATAAGCTTTTCAAAATTCAAACATATTACTGTACTGTATGTGACGTGTCTGATAAGATAATATATTTTATTATATATATATTTAAGAAAATCATAAATTAAATAAGATATTAACACTTACTGTATCAATCTAATAATCACAATTATTTCAAACACAAAAGCAAATATTCTGAGTAAAAGAAAAACACAAACTGTTGAACATCAGCTAAAACTGCTTCAAATAAGTAAAGACTAAATAACCTTTATAGAGTGATGACTTATTCCCCATCCAGTTTTCTTATGGCTTGGCAAACAGGATCTAGAAATACCATATTCCTGAGGCGTTGTCTTTCTGTATAAAATTTAGGCCAGAGTTTAAAAATAGCTCCTTGAACATATCCACTAGGGTGACCGTGGAGAGGAGGATGGATGCTATCCAAGTTCTCCTTTGAAAGTCCATCCCTACAAAACCTTATTTTATCCTCTCTATTCGTAGACATATAACCAGGTGAAGTACATTTACCGTTACAATTTTGTCTTCCACATTTGTTACAAGTGATCACGATGGCACGAGCTCTTCTTTTCATTGCACTACGACTGGTACCTGTTCCTGGTAAACCGACATCTTGACTAAAGTCACTCGGACGGATTTTCCCCTCTATTAACATTCTCACATCACAAGGGATGCCAAAACGCATAAGAATCCACAACCGAGTAATTCTAGCCTTGTATTTCTTTCTGAGAATCTTTTGGGAGAGTGATGGGAAATACTTTCTCAGGTGTTGGTACTTTGGGTCCATGATGAGATGAAAGAAGAGTAAATAGAAAGGAAAAATTAAGATAGTAAATTGCAGAATCCTAGAATTCCTTCTTCTTTTTGAGGAAAAGAAGAATTTTTAATGAAAAAGAAGAGGATTTGCGATTTAGAGAGAAAATAACAAATTAAGAGAGAAAAAGTGAACTCGGAGAAATAAGCTCCTATGCACAGTAACCGTATTTGTAAACATTAATTAAACCACTGTATATGACACGTATAGAGACCACGTGGGAGAGACAATGTGAATCAAACTGATTTAGGATTTAAACTAGGCCCAAATGTTCTTAGTTGAAAATGGTCAGGTTGTTTCGGGCCTTAACACATTTAGAACGAGTTAAATAACAAACATAAAATTGAAAACCAATTTGTATAAATCTTAAACCCAATTTAAAGCCCACTATAGATAAAGTTAACTATGAACAACAAATCTAATTTAACGACAACAAGGATCTTCCTAAATGATATTTAAAATCATTTCATAACAACATAATCTTCCAGCAACTCAAATAATTTTGTTTTAATCAAAACCTTATTGAACAATGCATACACCCATATGTTATTCCTAATACTCAACATCTATCAATGGATTCATCATCATTACTACCAAGGGTTTAGAATGCGACTAACCTTGAAATCAATACGATTTACGTCTTTCAACGTAGACCATATCAATGAACAAAGACACTTGATGTTACTACTTAAGAACATCTATAATCCCCACAATTCTACTCATACAATATATAATTTCCTCATATAACAAAACCTTAGGTAACCAAAAGATTCACTGATACACTTAAATACAATGTACGTAACGAAATATTCCAATTTTGAGATTCATGCATTCTAGACTTTACAGTCTCAACAGACCAAAAGTCTAACATTTATCTCTCTCAAGATTCAATACCATGATTCCCAACTTATATCATATTCCTCAAATATATAGAACTTTTAAGAAAAGACATTGACACTTATGTGCTCCATCGAATCCACACATAATCATTACTTAGGTTTGAATCAATTACGAAAAATTTGGCATATCTATGTCAAACTTTAAAATCAATAAATCAAGCCTCATATTTCTTATTGTTTTTCACGAGACAAAAGGCTCTTAAATCCTCGTATCTACACGAATTTCTCATCGTTTATACGAATTAGATATGCTTATAGATCCTAATATTATACGAATCTCTCATAAGCATTCTACTTATAAACTCATTCCATATAATTATCATTCCCTCATAACTATTAATACTTTCCTTCTATATAATTATTGTACTCATATAACCATAAGTATTTTCATTCTATGGCCTTTCCATGTTACATCCTTCTAGACTGTATAAATCAATGTGAAGGTTCATTTTGATGATGACACTGAAAATTCAACTTCAAAACCATCTCAAAAATATATTTTTTTAAAGTGGTGCTACACTCCCTAGGTTAACCGAACCTAGGCTCTGATACCAAAAATTCTGTAACGCCCCTATATGGGGGTTAACAGTTTTTAATGAGATAAAATAAAAATAAATAATAAAAGTAAAACCTTAAAAATTAAAATTTGCCCGGGACTTAAATGAAAACTCTCAACTCAAAAATAAAAATATAAACGACAAATAAACCACAGTTTTAATGTAGCACCTTAAATTTAATAATATAAACTGTTGTCATCATCATTTTAACCCTCAACACATTATAATTACAGTCACAGAAAGTAACAATTGATGCTTACATTATCATGAAGAACATTCTTTACAATTGAGCAGTCCCAATGTAATATAGTTACATCGCTTCCTCAACTATATTTCTCGTAGCCACCTCACACTTAGTGAGTCCTGAAAAGATATAAACATAAGGGTATGAGCAACACTATGCTCAGTAGAGAAAGCCATTACTCACCTCTATCATTACCACATTAAAATCTGCATGGTTAGTAAGTTACATCATATTCCAGATTATGAGGTTTATTATGATCACATCTTATGGATACCGTAGTTAATCATTACCAAGTGTCATAATTACACATTTATACAAATATTACCAATCATCATTGTTCCTAGGTATCCATATTAAATTGAGTATCACTCAACTCATCGAAACCCAAATGGGCGCACTTGATCACCCTATAAACATTCCAAGGGTGTTCCGGTGAGGGGACATCAAGCCCCGAGTCCTCACCAAATCAATTCCTGTACAGTGTGTTCTGGGACTTTCAACCCAAGGAAGCGTCATCGCCTTCCCCCTACTTTACCTTTTAGGGTATTCATGCCCAAGGACGTAACCGTCGCCCTTTTCACATCTCACTATTCCTTTGTATTCAATTTATATTTATAGAGTCAATTTCCTAACCATGCTTCTCAATTTATAACATATGTCAAATCATTATATTTATCGCTATACAATATACATATTTTACAATATAAAACAATCAAATTTAATTTACCAAAACCTCACAAAAGATGAGTAATAGAATCCCTACCTTTCAAGCTTATCAACAATCTTTTAATCCTGGAATCAGTTAACGTTAGCTCCATACTCCCTTGATCCTAAGGCGTGCATAAGGACAATTAAAACTAAAGCACAACATACAACTACATTCATAAAATTTATTTTAATTTAATCTTAGAATTTCAAGAAATAACCACTGCCCATAGAGGTATTATAAAGTTTAACAATATAAATTTTCTGTCTAGGGCATATACACTTAGACTTCATACATATGCTCCAAAATAGCAACAAACATATACTTAGGTTTAAGAACGCAAATTTGAATAATCCTTTAGTATAAAAGAAAATTTATAAATGAAAGACTAAATTTGTTCATAAGATTCTAACCTCGGATTATGGTTAGTTGGAAGCTTGAAATGGCTTCAAAACAGGTTCCTTTACTTCGGTATGACTGAAATTCTTGCTCAAATGGAGGTGATGGTGGCTGATTTTTATGGCTGCCTTGAAGAAGTTCTCTAAGTATTTTGCTTCAGCAAAGAAATAAGAAGAAGAGTGTGGGAACCGTGGAAGAGAAAGGAAGAAAAGATGAAGTCTTTGAAGAGAAGTGATAGAAACAATTATAGAGGAGACATGTTGAAGCATGTCACGGAGGAAATAAAGAAAATGAGGGTCAAGAGTAGTTGGAAAAGATATCCTTATGTCTCATCTAAAGACTTTAACACACATAATGCCAATATGACATTTTTGAGATTTATTAGAAGTTCTAATGCTTTTTAGTAATCATACTAAATAAATATAGGAGAATTTTAGAAAACTTAAAAATAGATAAAAATAAATATTATAAAATAAATTTAAATGAAGCAATTTTTTTTTTTATACATTAAAAATTAATTTAATTACCTCAATACCCGTTAGGAGAATAACGAGTGTCACATTGCCTCAACTTCTGCTAACTTGCTATCGCCCACATAGATGTATATTTCATCATCACTTGGCTTTCGGCAGCTCAAGCAACCCTGCATAGACACACTTATGTAAGTAGTAGCATCAGAATCTATCCACCAAGTGTGTCTAGTATCGAAGTTAAATTAACCTCAGAATAAACTAGATTGAGAAGCGTACCTTTCTTTGCACGCTATGCATGATAATTGGTACACTGCTTCTTCTTGTGTCCTTTACCTCCACAGAAGAAACGGGCAAATTCATCATCATGTCCCTTCTATTGTTTCTTCTGTGGCACCGCACCTGCAGCTTCCTTACCTTTCTTCCTTTTCTTTTTCTTGTCCTTAGAGGTTGTAGCCAAATGAGCACTTTTTGCCTTCTCTTGCTTCAGTCTTTCCTCTTCTTGCACACAATATGAGATGAGCTCATTAAGGGACCATTTGTCCTTTTGACAATTGTAGCTCACCTTAAATTGACTGAACTATGCAGGAAGAGATATCAAAACTAAATGCACGAGTAAGTCCTCAGATAACTCTAACTTAAGTGTCTTTAATTTAGAAGAAAGATAAGACATCTCCATGATGTACTTCATTATGTTCTCTTTTCCTTTATACCTCATTGAAATAAGGTTTGCCAAAAGCGTACTTGTTTTAGCCTTTTCATTCTTGGCAAACCTCTTCTCAATTTCCTCAAGAAAACCTTTGGCTATAGTAACCTTTTTGGACATAGTGCCCTTGAAATTTTCTGGAATAGCACGCTTCATAATCATTAGTCTCATGCTATTCGAATGATCCCACCTTTCCATGTCTCTCTTATCATCAGGGGAACTATTATTTGTAAGGTTAGGCGGTCATTTAACCCTCAACGCAAGGTCTAAATCCATGACTCCGAGAACAATCATAACATTCTCTTGCCATGCCTTGAAGTTTGTGCCATTAAGAATGGGAATTGAATTGATGCTAGTAGAAATATTTGAAGCAAAACTTGCAACTGAATAGAAAACAAAACAACAAAACAGCAAAACAAGAAGCTCACGTAAGTTCCATATCATACTTAAATAAATTCAAATAATGGTAGGGCTCATCATAGGATACCTAGCATAATATTAATATTTAGTCTTTGGACAGAAATATTAACTTGTAAGTGAACTCTTGGTGTAGTAATCAAACATTGACAATAATTACATGTCAAACAATAAATCTTCCTTTAGGCCGATTAATTATTCACAAGTAAAACCAGATAATCATCACATGTTTATTACAACAAGTGTACATGCAATTCTGTCAAATATTAGTCTTCTTTTAAGCCAGTCAATATTCACATATGTTGCACGGACATAACCATTTATATTTCAAAATAAATTAATTTCCACAAGAGATGTCACTTTGGTGACAAGTTGCTTCAATTAATTCATCTCAAAATACATATAAAATACCAATATTTGAATTTAAAATTGCACCAAAAAATGACCAAAATTAAAATAAAAAATAAAATAAATAAATTTTTGGGTCAAATTCAGCAGTCAACGGCCAATGGTCAAAGTTTAACTTTGAAGTCAAACCGGGTCGGGTCCCTGTGGGTCGAGTACTATACAGATGGGTTAACCCTATCCAGCTCTTTACCCAAATCCAACTACCCAAACCCATTAACCCATTTGACTTGACATTAAAACCAACCCAAAAGGAAAAGAAAAGGAAATAGTGACCCAGGCCCAATTTTTTTTTTTTTTTAATACTCGGGTCACCCAAGGGTTGAGCCCCTGGGTTTCTTGCCAGTCACGGGCTCCTTAGGCTCATGTAGATTAGATGCAAGTTCTGGGCCGAAGACCAGAACAAGCCTCATGCCCAGGGGTCACGACCCTTGGGAAGCGTCTTCATAGCAGCCGCTAATGGGTCTTCGAGCTGTGGCTCTGCTCGCCAGCGCGAGAGCGCCGATGCCAGCGGTGTACCAATTGGCCGCCGGCCAAAACCCAACATGCACCTTTTGTTTTTTCTTATCCTTATGCAGCGGCTTTTGGTCGTTGTTTTCATGTGCCACAGTGGCCAGAGGCTGCGACTCTACCTCTCTGGCGTGACCTGATGGCAACGCCTGAAGTTCTTTGTCGGCGACGGTAAGATTGTCGTCGGTAGTCTAACAGGTTACATGTTGTGTTCAACCAATTACCACACCACATACATACATATGAAACCCAGAAAAAACCGAGTGAAAAAAATCATGTATACACATGAAACAAATTCAGCCCAAATGTTGAAAACATTTATTTACATATATGATAATCCATAAAACCAAATAACTGAATCCATATTGACTTCAACAAAATTGTATACAATATATAAAACCAAAATGTTTTCGACTTCAACGAAAACAAATCCTTTATGCACTGTATCCATATATATATTAAACAGTCATATAGCAACCGAATTGTATATTATAAATCCACATACATATGAATAAACTGAAAATTTTGAGAAAATATTTCTCAATGATTCAACATGAGACGGCTCTGATGCCACTTATTGGATAAAACTTTACAGATGAAAACCATCATCAAATTCCAAAATTCATGTTAATTCAGCAAGAAATTTAGCGGAGGCATACCTGAATCTATTTAAACGGTTGAATTTTGGTTCTTGATATTCTGAGTCAATACAGTTTCTCTGAGAGGAAGTTTTCTCTTCTTTCTAGTGATGGGATGCCAGAAAAAGATACGTATAGTATGATTTAGGGACCATAACCTTTTATAATATTTTAACTTTATCTTATTTCTATTTTAGCCTATCATAAAAATAAGAATTAGACTTTAAGTCTCTACACATAATTTTATGCTCACACTTTATGAGATGCTTTAAAACCCCAAAATTTTACACTTTATTAGATCACTTAAATTAAGCTAATCTTATCTAATAACATTAATACACATTTATTTAATATATTAGCCCATATATTATTGGAATTAATTACAAGATTCTCTTCTTTTATAAGAGAAAAAAGAAGAAGAAAGGTTCACTTTTCTTTTCTTTTCTTTTTTTTTAGTTCAATTTACAACCTTAAAAGGTGTTTAGGAAGCGTTGCTAAAATCTATTTTTTGTTTTTGACATAACGTAAAGTTTTTATGTGTTATAGTATAAATAAAAAGTTGTTGCAGTTTAAAATTTTTATATGCTGTAATATTTTAAAAAAGTTGATTTTAATTATTTTTGTCAAATATTTCATAGGATTATTTGGGTTTTTTTAGCGTAAAAGTACGTCACATGAAGGATTAGGTTGCATTTTCTGTGAAAAATTTAACAAAATTGACGAAAAGGTAATATTCGCATTTAATTAAAATGTTGAAAGATGTTTTATCAAAATTTAAAAAATACTGACTAAAATATTGTTTAATAAATAGTTTGCAGAATGTGTAAGTCCCTTGCCTATGATTAGTTTGAATAAAGCAACGTAGGGATCCGAATCGAGGATGAGACTAGTAAACGGTACTTTTGTTTCTGTTGTACTGTTTTTTAAATTGAAGACTGTGAAAGGGGAATATTATATGTATAATGTGTGGAGATAAGCATGGATGGTGAATACGAGAAACGCAAGATCTGGTTTAAAATTAATTAATCCTTTCTTTTTTATTAGCAAAATATAATACATTATTAGCCATTGGATAATGGATGGTCCATTTTCTTCCTCTTACGTAATTGGGCCGGACACCATAGTCGACACCAGTTTACCCTTCCTTTCTCCGCTCTCACTTGTAACACCATTTTGTTCTTTGTAACATCTTTTTTTTTTTTTTTAATTTCTATTTATTATGCTAGTCATTATCACTTTTTTTCTTTAAAGAAAAAGATAAACATACAAATAACGAGCCTTTTTTTTTGTTTTTATAATTGTGCTGTGCAGGCGGGGCCTAATGCAATTGATGTATTTGAGTGAGCTAGTTGGGTCAACTTATTCATAAATACCATTATGTTTGGAATGAAAATGTTTGTTTCATAATTTTTCTTTTATGAGATTCATTGGACATGGCGAAAGTAATAGGCTGTAGCAATCAAATGTATGTCACACATGCGCTGTTATTTTTATTTTTCGAATAAAGTAAGTTGTTATGTTTTTAATGCTCATATATATGCTTTTACATGAGGTACAATATTAATATATGTGTAGATGTGTGGATTCCCTTTTTTGCCCCCTTTTTTTTTTTTGGGTTTTGGGGAGTAGATTAGTAGTCCACTAATATATATTAGGGTAAATTATACTAAGATTTTATGTTTTACTCAAATTACGTTGATATTTTCTAAACTAAAATTAATACAAAGTATATAATATGATTAGTTTTAGTTTAAAAGGTGCCTTGTTGTTTAATTGTAACACAAAAAGTCTCAATAATGCTCTATGTATATTTTAAGCAAATATTTCAATTTGACATGGAACGTCCTAGAACGAAATTATCCAAAGGAAAAGCCACATGGAAGAAGTGGATTTGGACTTTATAGGAAAGAGCTTACTCTAGACTAATGATGTTATTTTTGCGAGGAAAGATTGCGCCGTCGAGACACGCACTTGTACTGTAATGGCCCTTCTATCATAAATAATAATAATTATTATTATTTTTATTATTGTTTGTTTTAGATAAAAGATGAATAATGGAAACGGCGGTTACGTTGGTATCTAAAGAGTTATTTTATTTTTCATTCTCAATTATTAGCAATTGTCTCTTTCTAATCCTCAATACCCAAAATGTGAAAATTCGCTCGCTTGCTCCAAGGTCACTTTTATGTCCTTTTTTTTTTTTTTCATTATGTTTAAGACAACTTTAAGCCTATTTTTGATAGAGTGGAAAAGTGAGAGGAAAGAAATCAGAAGGATTTTAGAGAGGAAAACGTAAATTTCGGTTGCATGGTAGAAAGGAAATGGTGAAAGAATGATATTGTAAATCCATAGGGCCCATCATTTTTCAGTCCTTTCATCTAATTTGGTCCACAAATGACATGTAGAATAACTTATTTTGGTTCTAATCGCTAGTCATATTTTTATTTGTATAAGGGCATTATCGCAAGATATTCTAGATGGGCATTTTATTTCATTTTTTTCTTTTCTATTAAATAACACGAAAGAAAATCCTCCTTTCAAATTTTTATTTCTTCGCTTAAATATTTTACTTTTTCTTCCTTTCTAATTTTCAGCTCTCTTGTCAAATACTGCATAGGGGGAATAAAAGAAAAGAATTCTTATATAAAAGAATAAAAAATAAAAGGTTTTCAAATTCTTGTTTTTAACTTTATTTTTTTTAAGGGGAATTTCATTAATTCACAAAGGAATTACAAACATAATAAAAACGGGATCTTTTGAAAAAGAAGCCAAAGAAAATTTTGAATTAGACAAGTAACCTCTTTTTTTTTTTACGCAAAAAAACACGTTTTTTTGTACAAAAAAACTGCTCCGGTTTTTTTAAAAAAGATAAGAAAAAAAAATTGTTACAAGGAAAGGAACCTCAACAGAATGGAAAAAAAAAACCAGAGCAGTTTTCATGCTAAAAAAGCTACAAAAAAAAAAGTCATATGTCTAAAAAAACTTTTTCTTAAAGTCATTTTTAAAAATCTCCCAATAAAAACATAGATAACCTTGAGATACAAGAGGCAACGTCCTCCAAAATGATCGGATTCATTTTGATATCAATGATGCTCGATGAGAAAGACATAAGCTAGAGGCCCAAAAATGAAAAGGTACCTCTGCAGAGCGAGCATAGACGAGACTTTACTTGACAACTCCCTTAGCATCGATAGATACTCCCGGTCGATTCAAGGCCAATACCCAATAGCACGAGAGCTACTATCATCAACAACAACAACAACAAGAAAAACATATATTAGCCTGCACAAAAACCAAACCCGCGAGGTCAACACCATCTGAAAGTGGAAAAACCACCTCCATTATTACAAATAGCTAAATAACTATATACAAAAGAAAACATAAGTTGGAAGCAGGACCACCTTTATTACACAACCCAGCGCACACAAAAAAACAACAAGTGAAATTACAGATAAGCTTAACCTATTGGAAAGCCCAAAGAGAAACACAACGGCCACCTCCAAAGCCAGGAGATTGGATCAAATTAGGAACGTCAGAGGAGCACCACCACTTGCTAGATTCATTGGAGGACAGCTCAAAACACCAGACCCGATCCCGTTGCATTGCTAGCCTTCATCCTCCTCCGCAGCTGTACTCTGTTAACCTCTACCCAAACCCCTCATGTCGTACCAGAAACGACCCCCTAAACCCCCAAGCTCCCAGATCTGGACTCCCGAAGAACCCAAAGGCCTACCAGCCCACCTCATCGGCAGAAGTCGTGGCAGACCCCGCCTCCCGTCTTCCCTTACCCATCTCTCCGTCCCAAATCTTTGCCACAACCTCCCTGCATCGTTCACCCACAGTTGCATCACCATCAGCCCCCTTTGGCCCAGCCCCATTTAATTCCACAATGTCGTCCTCTCCCTAGGACTCGATCGATGGCTGCCAACCAAAGATAGGCGCTGGATGTTAGTTCTGGGCGAGAGGGGTGGTGCTAGAACAAAACAAGAACCCTAGTAGAACAAAACGATAAAGAGAGAGAGCGTTTTACTGTGAATGATATATTAAGTACATTGCTTTATTGTTTAGAGTGCGGAAAATATTAGTCTATTTTGTTTAATTTTAGTATCAATAAATAGTTTGATCTATGAGTGATTAAAACTATTAAAATCTTATCGGCGGATAGGTTGTTTGGCAAAATAAATTAGGAGTTATGCATGCATATTTTGAAAAGGTTAAGATTAGACGACGAGTTTGGGTTTATGGTAATTAGAATAACCCCCAACACCGTGTGTATAAGCAATGAAAAGAAGAAAGAAAGTGCGATAGATACATGAATACATACATAAATGCATAAAAAAAGGTTAAGTCGGCGTGTGATTCCGTGAAACGTGAGAATGAGATGCAGTGGAGCCCACTTACCCCAAGTGGACAAAGAAGAGACAAAACGGGGCCCATCAAAGTCGGTTAGTAATCATATGGCTATCAAGCGGTTGTAATAAGAGAAAAGCCCAATCGTACGGTCGCTGCTGTCCGTCGTTACGATTTACCTTGGCCAAGTCCTAACGAACAAGTGCTTTGCTCACGTCTCCTCTTTCGCTGTCCCTGTGTTTGTCCTTTTCTTTGGCATTCTTATTCTTCTTCGTGTTTGATAATTTTAGTTATTTTATTAATTTAAATAAATATGAATTTAATTATATGTTTATTTAAGGTTTGGTTAATTAAAAGAGATAATGAATTCAGAGCAGAGTTTGAGTAGCGACCTCTAACCGCCTTACAAAATTCTAACCTTTCTGGTCCTTTCCTTTTAGAGCTGCTGCTGCTGCTGCGGTTTCCTCTTGTATTTCAGAGCAAACACCTTTTCAATTAATCCACTTTCACCTTACATATACTAGATAACATATTCAAACCCTTGTCCCTCTGTCTGCAATTCACCAACATTTATAAGGTTTTTTCATCCTCTATCTTGCTCCAGCTCCTTCAATTATCAACCATACATATTTATAACTTCTCTTATTGATTTCTTGTTTTTGTTATTTTATGACCATGAAATTAAAGGGCTTGATTGGTTTGTATGCAGAGTGGTTGGTTTTGAGGTTTGATTGATTTGGGGTCGATCGTCAAGACCAAACAAGAAGCCCAACAAATTAGTGATGGTAACAACTAACAAGCTGCTGTTATTATTTAAACATATACATATATATATATTCTGTGTCTGTGCATTAATTATACTGACAAATTAGTAATTATTGTTGCATAATTAGGTTTAATAATAATAGAATTGAGTCGGAAACAAATTAACAGGTGAGTCCAGTGGGAAGATTAATGGAAAAAGAAGAGGAAGAAGAAGAAAAGATGGGTCCGGCGTGGCTGAAGCCAATGTTAAGAGGAAGGTATTTCAATACATGTGCGGTCCACTGGAGTTCCAACAAGAGTGAATGCAACATGTTTTGCTTGGACTGCATGGGTCCCTCTCTCTGTTCCTACTGCTTAATCCATCACCAAAATCACCGTCTTGTTCAGGTTACTTCTCTTCTTTTTGTTTCTTGTTTCTTGGTTGAAATTAGTAATAATAGTAAGTGGGATTAATATTATTGCATGATGATGATTAGATACGGAGGTCGTCGTACCATAACGTGGTGAGAGTGAACGAGATTCAAAAGTACATAGACATATCATGTGTGCAGACATACATCATAAACAGTGCAAAGATTGTGTTTCTGAACGAGAGGCCCCAGCCAAGACCTGGTAAAGGTGTCACCAACACTTGCGAGATTTGTTGCAGAAGCCTTCTTGATTCCTTTCGCTTCTGCTCTCTCGGCTGCAAGGTACCATCACTGCTCACTACTCACTATACATCTATCTATCTGCGTAGTATTTAACAACATTGATCAATGCTTTTGGTCATTAGCTTGGTGGGATGAAACGAGGGGACCCACACTTGACATTTACACTCAGAGGATTAGGATTGAAGCACGGCAGATCAGATGTTAACAATAATGCTGCCTTGCAATGGGGATCGGAGTCGGACGACTCAACCAACCCTAACAAGAAGATGATAAAGACTCACGTTTTCAGCCGTTTGATGGATCACGGTGGTCATCATCTCTTTTCCACTTATGATCATCAGAGCTCTGGAGATGAAGCTTCCACTCCCACCATTTCTCCGTCGACGCCACCGATATTCAACCACCGCAATTCCCGCAGACGAAAGGGTATTCCTCACCGTGCACCCTTTTGAGCTTTCAAACCAAAAAAAAAAAAAAAATAGGGGAGAGGCAGGACCACAATAGTATTGTATAGCATGATTATAAGCTAAACTATCTTAATTAAGAGTGTGATACGAACAATGCTAAAGAAAAAGAAAGTATTAGTTGGCTAGATGTAAATAGTACAACGTTAAATAGGTAGGAAAAAAAGTGTTCTCAATGCTACATTTGGGTATGGTAAATACTCTTATGGATTTGCCGATATTAGACAGTTTAGGAGAATATGAATACCTATTTCTATGACTAGTGTTACCCCTTCCCCATTGTACAGTAGAATGATAGAAAAGTGACTATATGAATAAATATTGTATGTATATATATGGGGTTGAAGATGTTAGTAGTAGTAATTGCTATTGCTTTATGATGGAAATATTATTGTACACGGAACAGAACAGAACAGAACATAACATAAATGATATATGATATGATCTTGCCTGCTGCATGTATATGGCATTATGCCTTGAAAAGGTTTTTTTTTTAAAAAAAGGGGTGGCTTATTCTATCTGTACACGTGCATGCGTCGTTTGTGTTATGGTGTGTTTGGGGAATTTCTGAATCTGAAAAATGAAAAATGTGGTACTTAATCCTTTCAAAAGTTATGCTCTGCCTCTGCCGCTTTACACTTTATGAATCGCCTCTGTTTTTTGCACTTTCTACATTTTATTTACGCATGGCTTCAGTCTGTTCACTATCATTATTACAACTTACAATGCCATAAATTATCGAGATATACATTCTGCTTTCGGTTATTATTATAAATTGTAAATGTCCATGTAAAAATTTAAATAAATATAATCCTATTAATCGAATGCAATTCTGTACGAGTACATCTTCATTTGAGTGTGTGTGTATATGTATGATATATGTAATTGCAAATAGGAGAATTATGAAAACAAAAAAAAGGTAAGTTAATTAACTACATGACGAATCGGAGTTTGAAAAATGAGACCAATATATATTACTAACGAGTGGATTGTGTTTGTGTGAATTTATCCATAAATAAGGCCAAACTTTGGGAAGTTGAATACATTTGTTAGTTTTATAATGTATAATAAATAAATAAGTAAACAGAGGTGGGTTTGGGTTTGGGTTCTTGTTATGGAGAGTTTAAAAACTTGAATATTAGTTATAAAAAAGGGTTATTATTTAAGATGAGAGATGAGAGTTGAGAGTTGAGAGTTGAGAGTGAGTAGAGACGAAACATCAAAAATCAACAAAAAGCTTTCTAATTAGGAGACACGTAAAACCCACAGCTTAGCCCTAGATGCTCCAAATTCTCTTCCCATCCACTTGAAAGCGATTAATGTGATTATCCTTTCTCCTTTTGCCAAATGATGAATATTGAGTCACTGTATATGTTTATCCAATATTATAAATAAATAAAAACAAGTGGAAGTGGGGCATGGATGTATTGTATGTCGCAAGTTGTGAGGAGATGAGAGCCGTGAAGAATCTGAAACAATCCACAATTCACAATTCACAATTCACAATTCACAGCCCACCCATTCATTCACTCATTCGCCGCTTTATTCATCTCTCTCTCTCTCTCTTCTTTTTCTGTTTTTATTTATAATATTTGAGTTGGTTTTACATCAACTTGCTTTTTAAAAAAAAAAAAAAAATCAAATTTATAATTAAACACGAAATTCTTGACCTTTTCTCTGCATGTAATTTACTTCTTAAATTTATAAATAGTAATTAAACACTTATTAATGAAAGTTAAACTTAAACCGTATTAGAATAAATTTTTAGCAGTTGTATCTATGGATTTCAACTATTAATAAAGGTTAATAATTTTCTTATCTGTCGTGTCTATGAATTTATCGTAATTTAATACCTCAACCCCTGAAAAATTTTATTTTTAAGTAATTTAATCCTGAAATTGATCAGGAGTTCCCTACTATTTAACTCATGTTAATGGTTTTAAATAATATAGAGACTAGATTGCTAGAACAATAAGAGGATTTTGAGGAAAACAGAAGGCAAAAAAATATTTGATTAGTCAAAAGAAAAGAAAGAGGATGTTGAGGATTGGATTAAGGTCTTGGATTGGGCCTATAAATCAAAAGACAAAATTTCCTAGGCGTTGCTTTTGAGTTTGAATCTCATATGAATTCTACTAATTTGTCTGTTCCTTTATACATATATACATATAGATATAGTTTATGGATGGCCACGTTGCAAAGTACGCCTTCCAAATGTTTTGTAGTATATTCTGGAAAACCGTCCTTTTCGTTGGTTCTACTACAACAAAGATAAGCATACATTAGTTCAGCAAATACATATATATATATATATATATATACATATATTTGTATGTTTTACGTTACAGTCTACCCTCCAAAGAAACGTCCAAAATAACAGGAATTGACAAGTCAAAGACGTACTTTTATGCCGCTCTTTGTGGACAAATAAACGACCTTCAAAAGGATACATGACTTGTCTCACGGAAACGACATGACGTGACTTGACAACTTGTTCACAACAGCTAGGAAACGTCATGTAGTTTCTACTTCGATATCCAGAAAATAAAATTTAAAAATAAAAAAAATTAAATACGTAACAAAAACATAAATTTACCACTATTCATAGTAAGGGCAAAAGAAAAACACAAAGACTGGTCGAGCCAATCATCATATTATATGCGAGTTAAAATTTGTGATTATTTTTTATTTGAGTATATATCTTAATTGGTAGATATGTGTTCCATCTATAAGAGGCATTACTAGTACCAAGATAATTATAATCAGTAAAGGATCATAATTTTGGGTTTATAAAATCATGCATGATTATTATTTTTAATAAGGAAATTCATGATTATGTTGGATTTGTATATATATGTATTGCCAATGAGATGTTGAATTTGGATGCATAAGACATGTTTGCACATATAGAAGTTTGACAACTCAGGCTGTCGGGCCATATTGCCAAATTTTTCTAACAGATTTTTAAGTTTTGATGAAGCATGTATATATGACGTGGAAACTGGTATTGATCAAGAAGATAGTGTTGTGATTGAAATTTTTGTTTCATCTTCTAGCTAGTTTATTCGTTCACATGGAGTTGGGGTATACGTAGAGGATAAATATTCCCTACATGTACATGCGGCCCAAATATACATATATAACTTCCTGCATATACGTTATATTGACTTTGAATTTGTTTTTCTTTCTTCGCAAATTTAATTTTGGCAATTCATTAATCGTGGATTTAATTACCAAAAGCCCGAGTTGAGGGCTTCTTTTTTAGCATATTAATGGAATTTGGAAACGCGACTCTAAGAGGTTTGAAAGGGGTAGTGAGATATGTGTGGTTATCACGTTTAAAGTCTAAACATCTGTAATGCGTGTGTGTGTATTGGTTGCATTATAACTTGCATCTTTAAAGTCTTTCATGTTGACATTAAGAAAAAGCATCTACACAAAATAATTGAAAAGGGATGAATAATTAAGTTTGATTATGTTGTATGTTATATCATAGAAAATGTGCAAGAGTCAAACGGTCGAATAATATTGGCTATAAATGTTAGGTTTATGGATTTCTGTGTTTAATTAACACCAGCGCAAGAAGGAGTTTATATATGAATTATGATTATGACAAACTTAAAAATGGCGTGTCTACACATACACTTTCAAACGAAAAGAAAAGGTGTGTCTACAAGAACACAGAGAAACCAAGAGAAGAAAGAGTACGAATCTATATATGTAGATGGCTCATGGTCGTACTTGGTTTGCTTTTTAAGGGGGTGTTTGGCAGTGGTGAGAACCACTTAGTTCCCACCACAATCTCAGTTATGAATAGTGTAAAGCTTCCACATGCTACAGTAACAAGAATATATTAAATTATTTATTTTGTGGTTTTAAAAATGCATAAAGAAACTAGAAAGAAATATGTTAGCAACTGTGGAGTGGTGTTTGGGTGTGTGAATCAGGTGGGGAAGCTTCTTCAAGGATGAATTGGGCAAACTCCCTCAAATTCAAATGAAAAATGATTTGAGGAATTCCTATAATTCGTATCCAAAACGAGCGCGTGGCAATACTTGGAGGCCAAGAAGCTGCGTGTACCATTCATTCTTGACTCTTCCACCAAACAGCCCACGCTCTCGCTTGCATCCTATATTGCCTCCTATTTGCGCATTGTCCTTTACTATTTATATGTTTATGTGTATTTGTCACTTGCTTCTTCACTCTCAAAGTTTTTTTTATATATATAAAAAAAGAATCAAATGGGAAGTTGCTTCTCTGGCAGCCGCGGCCGCTCTCGCTCTGGAAAGAACAAGCAAGGTGGCATTGTCGGGCTCAGATAATTCTAGTTGTACTGCTAAAGTCATCTCCATGGAAGACGGCCAACTCCGTCAATACCCCACGCCCGTTGTCGTTTCCCAACTCCTCTCCGAAATGACCTCTTCCTCTTCATCATCGTCGTCGTCGTACTTCCTCTGCAACATGGACAGTTTCCACCACGACGATGTTATCCCTGCCCTCTCTTCTCAAGATCAACTCCTCCCAAACCAAATCCACTTCCTCCTTCCCATTTCTATGACACAACAACCCCTCTCCGCCACCGACATGGCCTCTCTCGCAGTCAAAGCCTCCGCCGCCCTCAATCATCGTCTTACCAATACTAATACTAGCAACAACAAATTATCATCATCATCATCATCATCATCGTCATCACTGCGCGTTTCTCCGCACAATATAGTTTCCATGTTAATTCCAAACATGATCAGGAGGCCCAGGATGCACATCATGAATACCACGTGCATCCTCCTCACTACGACTATGATCTCACCATTGGATTCACTGGCCGCCCCATCGACTAAAACAAACCAACGATGAGGAGATCGGGATCCGTGAGGAAGCTCCAAAGATTCGCATCGAGAAGAGCCAAGTTGGCCGTCCGATCTTTTAGGCTTAGACTCACCACCATTTACGAAGGTACCATCCTCTCCCAGCCCTCCTCATCAATTGTTCCGATCGACAATCCACATAAATTTTGTATCATATCATATCATATACGCTACAATTTCTTTCTTTTTATTTTATTAATTATTCTTGTAAATCTTATTCTTTTTTTCTTTTAATTATTTTCTTTCGTTTACTGACGATTACCGGCATGTAAATTGTAATGTATTGCTGCTCCCATCTTTTTTCTAACACAAGTACGATCGACTCATGTGGATTATTATATAGTATATATATATGGATTCTATTTTTGTTAAATGCCCCTTCTCATCGACAATCGCTTTGTACTCTCGATCTATTTCGTCTCTTTTCTAATGTAATGTTATGTACACCTGCAGTACTAATATAGAAACAAAAATCATTATAAGATCCTAATTCTCTTTTCTTTCTTTTTGTTTCGCCACAAAATCTAAACAAGAATATACGAAAACCAAAGATTAAGGGCCGGCATCTTTTCCGATCTTTACTACAGATATGCAATGCCAAAGAACATTGGATTGGAAAAATATAATTATAAGTCGATGAATAGAAAATGAGAAATTAAAAAAAAAAGAGAAGAAATCATCCAATTCTCTTTCTAGTGTGTATATATATATATATTTTACATTTATGAAATAAAAGTATCTTCTTTTAAGTACTGTCAAAATGTCTTTTCTAATTACATCGTAAATAATCATTAATTTTGTCAGTAAATATCTATGATTAGATTGAAGAGGATCGAAGATAAATCCTTAAAAGCACCTATAAATAGATGGAATATATATGCAACGGACGACAATATAATGCAAGGAAATTATTGTATAAGATGCATGGATAGGACTTCAACAATATAATTGGTGGCACAAGATGGGGAAAATATTCGGCCTGTCATTAATGATATTATTAAATAGGCGAGTGAAAAGAAAAGAGGAGACAACTAAGCGTAGTTTAGTTGGTTGTAAGTCCCTCCACCTTAATTATAGATTGAATTACTTAAAAGTAGATGGCATTTTCTTTCTTTTATATTAAAAAAAAAAGAAAAAAATAAATACGTGTTGAGATGTAGTCAAACTTAAGAACTTCTCTCTCTCTGTTCTGCCTTTCTGCACTTTCATCTGTCCTTTTTATAAAAATTACTTCTTTAATTTTTATAAATAAATATATAAGCTGGGATTCTGTGTATCTTTTTCTTCTTTGTGTGGAGGAACTCACTTTCACTTTTTCCAAGTGCAAAAATATGGAGTGATCTTCATGGTGTCATGGTTCCACGGACGTTAGTGACTTTATTTTCACCGATGACTCGATTATTTTTGGTAACGCTAAAGCCAAAGAGTGCCAAACGATTGTGGATATTCTTAATGATTATGCATTAGTGTCTAAGTCAACGAAGCGTCAAGTTGCAACTGCTGGAGGGTAATGCGTCTCATGACCCATATTTTAGCTTACCATCATTTGACTTTGGGTCTCCATTGGGGATTTCTCATTAAAGCAGTGCCCAATCAATGTCCACTTATGCGATGAGTGTCTTTGTTATCAAATCCAATATCTCGTTGCGGAACATAGCAGAATTTCAATTCTTTTTTATGGCTAATGTCAAACTTGAATTTTCAAAGCCCTTGATCGCCACTTTCAATACCCATGAAGGAAATAACTTGCAAGCAGTAAAAGGCAGCTCACAAGAAGCTGGTAAAAAGGTCCCACTTTATTTTTGGATAGCCTCTGCCAATTCACTTGCTGCCGGGTACCTCATACTGGGCCTACAATGTCCTTTTTCCACACATACATATATACACACCTACGTACATGCGTGTATATGTGTATATATGTAAATTCAACGTCGTTGTTATTGATGGCATGTTTGACGCGCTGTGTTTTATTGTATTAATATTATACAATATTTTGTTTGTTTTTATATTATATTAACATGTTGTATTACAATCTACAATGTTTGTTTATTACTGTATTGTGTTGTATTATATTAAGATTTAAACTTTTAAACACAATAAAATTGGCTTATGATTCTAACCTTGCTTGACTTCCAAGTCAGGAGGAAGTTTGGAATTTAAGGTTGAGATCGGGTAGGATTATAGTAAGGATTACGTTTGGGGCTAAGATTTGGGGTCAGGTTTAGGATTCAGGTTTAAGGTCAGGGTCAGGACCGTAATTTGTGGTTGGTCTAGATTGAGATTTGAGGTTAGAATATGGGTTCAATGTCGGGGTTGGGACTGGAATTTGTGGTCAGGTTCTAGGTTCAGATTTGAGGTCGAGGTCAAGATTCAATATCAGGGCCAAACTTGAGGACCAGGTCAAGATTTAGGATTAAAGGTTAGATTCATGATCGGAGTGGGGTTAGAGTATGTAGCTTTAAAGTCGGGGTCATGATTCAAAGTAGGTCAGGATCGAGGAGAGGATTTAAGAATAGCAAAGTAAATCTTTGTATGCAAATGGGCGGCTGGAAAATAAGTTCTAAAAGGAGTAAGCAGCAGGCAACATATATACATATACAAGTTAAGTTAGAGTTGGGAAGGAAGGATGATATATATATATATATATATGCAAAATAGATGCATTGCTGCGTCCTGAGGGCCCATTTGGTTGGCCACTAACAATCTGAAATGACTTGAAAACTCTAGCCTTTATTAACAGCAGTAAACTGTTGTTGTGCTGTCCCCTCCTTTCTCCTCAACGCATTTGCCTTCTCCGTCTACATCTACATCTACTGTGTCTCATTGGCGTTACTCTCTCTAATCAACACTATTCAATTCAATTTGTCCCCAGCTCCTGTCTGCCGTCTGCCGTTTATATATCTCCTCCTGCTCTTAGTTTCATGTTTACCCATATGCCCTTGATTATTATTTGCCTCGTTAGTATGTTCGTTGAAAAAAAAAAGAAAAAAAAGAAAAAGAAACTCTATTTATCACCGTACACTGGTGTGACACACATTATATTTGATGCACAACAACAAAAGTTGTTTAGATGACCGACTTTTGTTTTTTGCCATGTCACAGTTTTATTATAGTCCAACACATGAATGTTTACATTCTTAATATTTTAATGCTAATGATGAATACGTAAACTTGTATGAAGTGTCTCGCCTATTGAAGTTAGGATGAATAAAGAATATCTGAATGAATGAATTTCATTCGAATAATTAACGGTTTTCCATTTCCCTTTTGGATTACTTGCTTTATAATTAATTTGAAATGATTGCGCATAATTAGCAAGCTTTGTGTCAAATGTAGAAGGTCCTTTTAGATAATTTGTGTTGGGAAAAGAAATGTCAAATTTTAAAGTACTTTATCATATATGATCCATAGAGCATACGCTAGTTATGAAAGAAAGAGAGAAGAATTACAAAAACAGAATATCTAATAATTAATAAGAGTGGTTGGTCAAAAAAAAAATCTCGAGACTCTCCGTATTCTCTCTGCTTGGATAGCTTTTGGCCCTCCGGCCCAGAGATGTGCTCGGGTCTCATTTTGGCTCTTCTGTTGGTGCCTAATTCCTCTATTGTAGTGCTTCTGAGGTGAATTTCGGTGAGATGGTGGGGCGGTGTCATTGCACTTTATGGCTCTCTTTGAGTGCGTCGGAGTTTGGTGGCTCTGGAGTCTCTGGGGCTTTGCTTTGTCATCGGGATCTGATCTGTGAAGACAATGGCTTATAAGTTTTGACAAAATAAAATGTTTTGCCGGCTTCGACAAGGTGTGATTTATAGAGTCTTTGTATCTCTTGAAGGGGTTTTTTGCTTTGGTGGTGTAGAGCCAGTACCTTGGGTGCGCCTTGTCTTCATGGAGTCGGTGATTGCGTCTTGCTTGTGGTCCTCCTACTTTTCGACACCAACCTTTTTCTTTCATAGTTGCTATCCTTGCAAGTCATTCTTTTGTCTCTGGTCGGCGATTTATAGAGCTTGCCTAACGAAGAGTGTGCGAGGCTATGCCTTCTCTTTTTTTTTTTTTACAATAATGATGTCTATGTGTTTTGCTTTGTTATTGAGTTTAGGTTTTAGGGTTTGTTGTAATAACAGAGATGGTTTTTCCATCTTCTGCCTTGTTTGTTTGTGTATCTACAAGAGTTTGCTCTTTACAGGTCGTCTTTTAGTGATAGTTGAGACCTTAGTGTTACAGTGTTGTGACTCTTAATCTGTTAGAATTTCCTTTGATCTTGGGTCATTAAAAGAGCATTATGTAGGCTCATGTTTGGATTGTGTCAAAATACTCCCGTCTTTTGGGCTTCTGACACTCCCCCTTCTTGTGTACGTTGATATGATTGTGCGGACTGTATCGTTTGTTTTGAGGGTTATGTCTTATACTATAGGGTCATACATATTGTTTGTAATGATTTGTTGGTTTGAATGAAGTCCTCTTTCCTTTCACAAAAAAAAAAAAAAAAAAAAGCATGGTCGAATCAAGGAAATTAACAATGGAACAGAGGACAAAGTTCAATAGGTGAGTTCTAAAAAGGGGATTGCTATTCCAAAATAGAAAAATATCATAACGAGAGACCAAATATGTTGTAAAGGAGTAGGACCCATCAAATATTGGAAGGTGTTGGATTGTAACGCCCCTATATGGGGGTTAACAGTTTTTAATGAATTAAAATAAAAATCAGAAATAAAAGTAAAACCTCGAAAATAAAGTTGCCCATGGCTTAAATGAAAACTTTCAAATCAAAAATAAAAATATAAACGACAATTAAACCACAGTTTAACGTAGCACATTAAATTTAATAATATAAACTATCGTCATCATCCTTTCAACCCTCGGCGCATTTTAATATAGTCACAGAAAGTAACAATTGATGCTTACATTATCATGAAAAACATTCTTAGCAATTAAAGCAGTCCCAACGTAATATAGCTACATAGCTTCCTCAACTATTTTTCTCGTAGCCACCTCACACTTAGTGAGTCCTGAAAAGATGAAAATATAAGGGAATGAGTGACAATATGCTCAGTAGGGAAAACCATTACTCACCTTTAGGTTTTTATCATTACCACATTAAAACCTGCATGGTTAGTTAATACTCATCATTATCCAGATTATGAGATTTATTATAATCATATTCCGTGGATACCATAGTTAATCATTACCGAGTTTCATACATATACATATATACAAATATTATAGTTCATCATTATTCCTAGGTACCCACATTCAATAGAGTATCACTCAACTCATCGAAACCCAAATGGGCGCGCTTGATCACCCTCTAAACATTTCAAGGGTGTTCCGGTGAGGGGACATCAAGCCCCGAGTCCTCACTAAGTCGATTCCTGTACAGTGTGTTCTGGGACTTTCGACCCAAGGAAGCGTCATCACCTTCCCCCTATTTTACCTTTTAGGGTATTCGTGCCTAAGGACATAACCACCGCCCTCTTCATGTCCACAATTTCTCGATATTTAATCATTATTTGTAGAGTCAGTTTTCCTAACCATGCTTCTTAATTTATAACAACATGTGTCAATTCATTATATTCCTCACCATACAATACAAGATGATTACATGTCATAGTTTCATATGTGATACTCATATAATAGCAGTTCAACATAGATATATATATCTTGCGGTAAAACAATCAATTTTAATTCCATAAAAACCTCACAAAAGATGAGTAATAGAATCCTTACCTCTTTACAAACATCCACTGATAATTTCCAGCTTACTCAATTCACCACATAAGCTCCAAGCATGCTATTATCCTAAAACGTATAAAATAACCATACTTTAACTTAAATCCTAATTTTTAATTATGTCAATTTATCATTTAATTTTATTAGTGTGCCATAATCATTATCGTACTAAAATTGTGAATATCACTTTTCTAACTTAATTTTTGTAAATGCTAAAATAACAATAAAATTAACATATGTGAATTTTATTTTGGTATGAGATATGTGAAAATGAATTCTTTAAATGAGTAATATGATTTTAAAATATTTATAATTAAAATAATTAAAAAGTTGGTTATTTATTAAAATAAAATTATTTGAAATTACAAGCTTTATAGAAAACTATTTATGATTTTTGAAACATAAATAATCAAATAACTACCTTTATACTAGTGGTTTGACTCCCTTTTATTGTTCTTGAGGTTGGGGGTTTGAATTTCACCCAAAGCTTGTTTTTATTGAATTTCTGTATGAAAAAAAAATGACATATAGTTTTTGTAAAAACCTCATACAAAGAACCCAGAATTCGTTTTCTAAGCCCTTTAATCCAATTCGTAGTTTCCTAACAGTTTTTTTTTAAACATAAAAACTATATATAAACAATACATAACCTTCTCTAAACATCAAAAACATTTTTCTCACAAATTTTCATACCAAATACAAAGTTTTTGAAAATCTAACCTCAAAACTTAGCTCAAATCCATTGTTTGGTCTTGAAAATGTTTAAATCTCCTTAATCCTTGAGCTTGTGAGAAATTGTTTGTGAAGATTTATAAGAAAAGATATTGAAAATCTTAAAGAAAGTTTGAGCTCTTCCTTTAGTTCTCTCTGCTAATCTTATCGTGGAAGAAATAACAAAGAAGAAAGAAGAAAGAGAAAAGAAAGAAATGAGAGAAATGCAAAGAAAGAAAAATAGAAAGACGTGAAAGAGATAGGGACATGGAAATAATACCCAGTAGAAAAATAACAGGTGTCACATGGATAGGCAGAGAGGCACGCTTGGATTAGGACTCTGGGGCATGCCTCATGCCATGATTGCCACGACCCATTTCCTAAAAATTCAAAACTCCCCATCTCTATTTCATTAGTTTGGCTTTTTGTTTTCACTCAATCAAGAAAACTCACTACTTTTTATAGGGTACTAAAAGAATATAATTTTATCAATATTAATATGTGTTTTTTATAACATATGACGCACGAGAATTTATTAAAAAAATGTGTATATATTGTAATGTAATAATTTTAATGTGATCTAATTAAACATTTATTTAAAAATAAACAATATAGATAAGAATAAGCTATCATAAAAAGAAAAAAGAAAAACAAAAAGAAAAAAGAGGGATATCGCAGATGGATACAGCTCATCCTGATATTTTGTTCTGTTGCTGGAATGAGTCCACGCAAAATGTGAAATGCTAATGGGTATCGTTCCTACAAAAATTGAAAGAAAGCTACAAATGTTTGGTCCATGAAAAAAGTGGGGGAACAATAACAAAAAGTCTAATAAAAACACACCAAAACAATTAGCTTTTCAACTAGGCATCAAAATCTAATAAAAACACACTGTATCAAGGGGCTCTTCTCAGCCCACCCAAGCCTTATCTGTTCCAAAATGCATTTTTAAGTGTATTTTACTTGATTTACAAATCAGAAATTGTTTTTAGCATAATGTAGGATGTGTTTGAATGTCAACAAAATGAAGGAGACATTGAAATTATATATAGCACACTAAGGAACCATGAGTAGTATACTAGTGGGCTACGATAACAATTAGCTGCTGATTCGATTAGTTTACACCTAAGGTTATTTATCATTCTGAGGAACAAAAGTGTAGCCAAATAGGACTGCGATATTAATGCAATCGTGTTAGATAACGAGGTAAGACTCTAAACCCTCCTCATTTGATAGCCTTGATTTTTAAAAAATTTTGACCACACTGTGTTTCTCTTAAAAATATTTTAAAGGAACAAATTGTGATATTTATGCATTTCAATTGGAGGATGGATATGAACATAATGAATAGAATAATGAATTTAAATGTGATAACCTAGTGATAGAAGGCTTGAATAATGATATGATCACCATGGCACTGAGTACCGAACGGATTATAACCCCGTTTGGAATGATAGGTTAGTGCATGATGCCAAACACAAAGATCGGGTCGTGTAAACAGTGACCTTAAGGATAGGTCCGAAACCCAGCTGAGCCACTATGGTAGTGAATTAGGTTGCTTGTACATAATGAATAATGATTCTATGATTTCATATGATCACATGACTTGAATGGTAAGTATGGAATTATTTGCTAATTGTTTATTATCTTTCTATTGCCTTTAAATTTACATATTTTATTTTAAATTAATGATTTTTAGAACTTATGTCCTATTGAACATTTCGCTTATGATTTTACTTTGCTTTCTTAAAATCTCCCACCTCTAGGTGGTTCGCAGTATATCATCGAATAGGACACTGTTGGTTTGCATGTGCAGACCGAGGGACTTTTAGTTTATCCACTTATAATATTTAAAGGCATGTAATGATAATGACATTATTTATTTTATGTTGGAATGTGGTTTTTATCATTTACTTATGTCAGTACTGTGTGTGCAATGTGTAGGGTCCGGTGCGACCTAATCTGCTCCTTGTTGAATTTTATAATTTAATTTATTTTGAGGGTGTATTTTATGAAATTTACTTACTAAGTTTTTAATGGATGGTAATATTCTAAAAAATTTTAAATTTACCACATTTTCATAAAATCACCTAACATATGTTTCTTAACTTATTAATTAATTAATCGACGAGTTTAGTTAAATATGTTTAGTTTGTTTTAATTAAATCGCCATGTTACGACTGGGTTTAGGTTCATGACATGTGGTGATTTTTCTAATGGATATTGTTGTTTGTGCTCAGCCCCTTCTATTTATCTCTTAAAAAAGGAAAGTATAGTGAAATCTATCAAACAAACAAGAGCACTAGATGCATCCACGTTTTTGCTACTTATTTAGTCAACATTAATATATGATATCTATCTGATGGTGGCTCAGTTTTATACTTATAGATCCTACATTTTTACGTAAATTTGAAAATTTTGATTTTTCCTTTAGATTTTTATTTATGATGCTTAAATTTCAATTGTCATTTTTAAAATTAAATAATAAGATTAAGGTCTGATAGTATTATAAATATTTACTAGTTTTTATATTATATTATTTATCATCATCATCATGGGAAAAAAATGAGATTTTCATAGTTTTGAGATTCTTAGGAACATAAATATCACTTTGTTGGTGGGATTCATATTATCTTAAAATGTGGTAAAGTGAATCTCATGGGAATAATTTCCTAAGAATCTAGAAATCACAATTCTTATACCAAACGTGGGAATCTTACAATTTGTCATTTCCATCCTCAAGAGTATTGCATACCAAACGCCTCCTTAGCGACATCTAAAGCCCCACTTAAAGGCATGAAAAATAAAATTCCCAAACTCTTTCCCCTCTCTCCCCTCCAACCATCAAAGCATCATATCCAAATACTAACCATTTTATAAGAATATCACCAAAACAAGCTTTGACCAAAAAAAGAAGAAGAAGTGTTTTTAATAGTCAAATTGATCTTCAATATATATTTGACGAGAATTTAATATTCCCCTATAAATGATAAAACCTAGATATTTATTACGTTTTTCAAATAACATTAAAATACAAAGTATACTTTATATATAAATTTCCCCAAATTCATGTAATATTTTTTCAAGTATGATGATCTCTTGGTTAACTCTTATTATTACTATGTTTTGCTAAATAACTATTGTCCTTAATTAGCTCTATAATAACTTTACAACTTTATGATCATTAGTCCTAGTTTAGTAGTACTAGTATATATGTGTATTTAAAAGCTTAATATCTTCCCCATTAATGTTTCGAACGATGATCATTTTCCTTTTTAATTAATATTTTTCAATTTAATTATTTATTTTTTCTTCAAGGAGTTAAATTCTTTAATGGAAGAAAAGAACTTAATAAGTCCTTTTATGTTGATGCTTTTTCAAGTAATAAAACCCAACTTTTTATTTTTACAGCCGGCCCTAGGAAAAGAACAAGAAAAAGAGAAAAATAGAGGGTGACTCGACCAGAATTCTGAGACCGCCTCCGGGCACGTCATTGGACTTTCGGTCTTGAAAATTTGTTAAAGAGCTTGTATTGTTGTGGGCCTTTCAATGACATTGGCTGTGTTTGGTGGAGTGGCTTCGTTAGAGTGGATCTAATTCTATTTAAAGGATTGAATTTAGATGGCCTGGAGACGTTTTCTGACGTATTTCTTGTATGATGTTTGTACTTTTTTCAGGTTTTGTTCCAAATAGTGGTAGGCTTTTTTTGGAGGTGGTGGTGTTGGCTCCAGATGTTGACGATGGTAGCGCGTGTGCTTCATATTTTGTTGTTTGAAGTCATCTTGTCGGCTTTATCGCTTGTCCCTAGAAGTGTGCTTCCTACCCTTACGGTCCTCCTGTCGGCTAAATTTTCATTGAACGTTTACGGCGGTCGTGTTTTTGGTTTTAGTTTTTTATATTTTAGTCTAATAAAGGTGTCAATACTTCCATCTAGTTTAATATTTTATTTGTAATTGTTAAAGTATGGTGACCTGAATTCAGTTTGGTATGACCTGAAAAGCTCGCTGTGCAACAATTGCAGTGAAAGAAAAATATGAGATTTTTCAAGAGTATGGTGACCATAGGATTTTATTTTTGCCGTATATATGATGTATTGTATTAGGGTTTAGTATTAATATCGAATTTAGCCTCTCTATTCGCCACCATCTTGTAATCTTTTCAAGTTTAGTGATTTTTTTTCTCTTTTACCCGTTATTTTTTCCTATCTTGACTTTCCACATAAATCTCTATGTTTTTATTTTTTGTTTCTATCCTAAATGGTATCAAAGCCTGGCTTTGATCTCGGCGATGGCAATAATAAAGTACAACATTCTCCTTTTGGATCGCGACACCAGGTTTTGTCTTTGGCAGGTTAAGATGCAGGCTGTGTTGGTGCAAATGGATTTAGAAGAAGTACTGTTAGGGTTTGACAAGATGCCCTCATCATGGTCGACGGAGGAGAAACAACGCAAGGATCAGAAGGCTTTAACATAGATTTAACTTCATCTGTCAAATAGAATTTTGCAGGAAGTTTTGAAGGAGAAGACTACTACTGCGTTATGGTTGAAGTTGGAACAATTGTGTATGATGAAAAGTCTCACCAATAAGCTACATCTGAAGTAGCATTTGCATTTACACAAGATGGCTAAAGGTGTGTCTTTTGAAAAACACTTAACTTTTTTTAAGGAAATTGTCTCTGGTTTAGAGTCAGGGAGGTTAAGTATGAGGAAGAAGACTTAAGGTTAATCCTGCTATGTTCGCTGCCTTCATCATATGCAATGTTTAAAGATACAATTTTGTACGGTCGGTGTTGAGGGTAAGGTTCTCCGGCCGAAGCCTGGCGGGTCCCTCTAACGTTGCCGGAGAGGCTACTCGGGGAGCCTCTATATGGATTTACCTCCCGTAAGGGGAGCGCGTCCCCTAGGAGTCAAATCTTTTCCCTCTTGTATAAGAGAGTTTTAAGGGGATAGGCCTTAAAACTCTCTTATACTTAAAACTCTCTTATACAAGAGGGAAAAGGATCGACTCCTGGGGGACGCGCTCCCCCGCGGGAGGCAAATTCGCGTAGAGGCTCCTCGAGCAGCCTCTCCGGCAATACGTTCAAGGAACCCGCCAGGCTCCGGTCGGGGAACCTTACCCTCAACAGTCGGGATATGTGTCATGGCCTGTAGTACGGAAGGTGACGTGATGGTTTAATTAAGTTAATTAAGTAGAAATTTGGTTGAAACATAAGTTTAAGAATTTAAAATTAATTATGAAAATATGATAATTTAAAACCTTTCTAAACAAATGTTTGCAATCGTTTAATAAATAAGAATAACAAAATAAATAATAGGAAATAATGAAATAATAAATAAGGAAAGTATAAGAAAGAAGAGCTGGGTCCCACTGATCCACATCTTGTGCACACATATAGTACTGACAATAATAAATTATAACCACAGTCTAAAATAAAGAGAGAAAGTTAAAATAATATATGCCCTGATTTTTGCAATTTAAATAACCTACTTGGTCCTTCTACTGCTCGTATGTCTTGGCTGTGGACTCTTCTCCGATCCTAAGCTGAAATGCACCTAAGGGGGGGGGGGTAAAAGTTTAAAACAAATGAAATATGAGCGAAAGGCTCAGTAGGACTTTGTTTGAAAATAGATGAATAATTCAAATTCAAAATTTACCCTTTTAAAGAAATAAATAAAAATCATAGTTAAATAATTGAATTCACTTAAATAAGTCTTATTAAAAACAGTTCGTCTAGAAAATACCTTTTTCCTTTCTTGGGCAAACCATAGTATTCACCACCCAAGTAGCCCAACTAGGTTTCGGGACTTATCCCCAAGGTTGCATGCTACACGACCCGATCTCTGATATGGCATCATGCCCATATACATATATCTTTCTATAATTATTAAAATCTCATTTTACCAAGTATTTTCATTTACATTCATTATGTGGTTCATCATAAAAATCACCTTAATTTACTGCTTGGGAAAACCTCCATCAAAGCCATTTTTTAATTCATTATTTAAAACATTTTGATGAAATCCTTTTAAGGCCAAAAATCATTTGAAACTAGGTTACCAAGGAAGAGGGGTAAAAGGTCTACCTCAATACTCGTGTCAATGTCCCACACCGTAATCCTGGTCCGCTACACGTTAGCTCCGTGGAACCACAAACGACTTTAAATGTATAATAACTAAGTCTATTAGTATCTAGCTTAAGATACCTATGTTGCTAAATTATTTCTTGGTGTCCTAGCGTGCCATTTGTACTTATAAAATCATTTTATAAAGTTGAAATTTCAATCGAGGTTCAAAACAGTAAAAAGGGATGAAAATAACAAAATTTTCCATGTCCAGTCGGCCTGTCGATCACCCTGGTTTGGCCGACCGAACTGTGTAGTTCGGCCAACTGGAAGACCAGGTCCCGTCAGCCGAACTTTTCTAGGTTCGACTTGCTGGACGTATGAATCCGGCCTGTCGAACTGGAAAATTTCATAATTTTCTAGGTATGGGTTCTCGACCTCCTCGAGCCCAAATCCTCGTTTCAACATGTTTTTCTCAGTTCTTTGGCATGGGAAACATCTATAGATGATAAAAAAAAATTATAAAACACTTTTGAGCTAAATTAAACAAGGTTTACACAAAAAATTTTAAAAAATTCTGAAAATAGAGAAAAATAGAAAATCTTGATTCGAATATATTTTTCTTCAAACTAAGCTTAGATTCTAGTTGTTTCAAGTTCCTCTAACTTAGATCAAGGGTTTTATAAACTTAGGAAAGCTTAAATTGCAAAATGCTAAGAAATTAGAAAAATTTAGAAAAGTTTTGAAATTTGAAAGTAACCATGGATCTAAGCCTTGATTCAAAGTTATAAGCATCTAAACCCATTCTCGAGCTTCCAATTCGTTGAAAAAATGAAGCTTGAGTTTGTTCTTGATTAAAAAATTTTGACAGCAAGAGAGGCAGAGAAAAAAGAGAAGGGCAAGCGAGAGAGAGAGAGAGGGGGTGAGAGAGAGAATGAGCGTGGGAGGAAGAGAGAAGAGGGAAGGAAGAAATAAATGGAGAGAGGGAGAGGCGGTTTGCTATAAGAAAACCGCGTGCAGCATGTTGATTTCAAATAGGACATGTTCGGCATTTGATAAATTGTTTGGTTTCAAAAATTAAAATAGCAATTTTAAAATAATTAAGAGTAATTAAAAATTATTAAAATAATAAAAAATAATATTAATTTAAAATTTTCACAAAATGATCAAATTAAGTTTAAAACATTCATTATGGCACACTAATTCACCATCTTACACTCTAATATCACTTAATTAATTTTGGGGCGTTACAATACGCTTATTCTGAATGAAGTTTATAACGATTTGCTGTCTAAAGAAAAGATGAAGCAGCTTGTGACTAACTTGTGGCTCAGGGAGAATGCCTTGTTGTTCGTGGTAGGACTCAGGAGATGAGTTTTGATTCTGGTGCTGATGTGAGGGGTAGATCAAAGTCCAGGCATTAGGATAAAGTCTGTAACTACTTCAAGAAAAAGAGGCATATTAAGGCTGACTGCTATAAACTGTAAAATAAGAATAAGAGAGCAACTGATCAAAAGGGAAAGCAATTGGATAATACCGATGAGGCCAGTGCTGTGGAAGAAGTTTCCAAAGAAGAGCACCTGGTGATTTCTGATGGTGAATCAAAACCTTATAAAGACTGGGCTCTTGACTCTGCATGTATGTTTCATATGTGTCCCAACTAGGATTAGTTTTCAACATATGAGATAGTTTCTAAGGGCTCTGTTTTGATAGGTAACAATGCCCCATGCAAGATTGCAGGTATTGGAACTATCAGGATCAAGATGTTTGATGGACTCGTAAGGACTCTGGGTGATATGAGGTATATCCCTGATCTGAAAAGGAATTTAATTTCCTTAAGTGCTCTAGATTCAAAAAGGTACAATTACTCTAGTGAAGGTGGAGTTTTGAAGGTTAGCAAAGGTGCACTTGTTATGATGAAGGAGCAGAAGAAGATTGTTGGTTTGTATGTTTTGTAGGGTACTATAGTTGTAAGGGATGCAGTCATTGCTACATCCACTATGTCTGATAGTGATCTCACTAAGTTATGGCATATGTGACTAGGGCATATGAGTGGGCATGGGATGACAGGGTTGAGTAAAAGAGGACTGCTTGATAGACAATACGCAGGTAAGATGAAGTTCTACAAGCCTTGTGTGATTGGGAAACAAAGGAGAGTTAGATTTGGCAAAGGCATTCACAACACAACACAAGAGATATTTTAGAGTAAAAGAGGACTGCTTGATAGACAATACGCAGGTAAGATGAAGTTCTACGAGCCTTGTGTGATTGGGAAACAAAGGAGAGTTAGATTTGGCAAAGGCATTCACAACACAAGAGATATTTTAGAGTATATTCATTCTGATATTTGGAGATCGTCTATTGCTCCTTCTAAAGGTGGTGCTAGTTGCATGCTTACAATTATAGATAACTTTTTTAAAAAGGCATGGAGATTCTTTTTGAAGGAAAAGAATGATGCTTTTGCTACGTTTAGAGATTGGAAGACTATGGTAGAAAAGTAGACTAGTAAGCCAGTCAAATATCTCCGCACTGATAATGGCTTAGAGTTTTGTTCAAGTGAATTTAATGTCTTATGTAAATCAAAAGGAATCATAAGGGATTTAAGAGTCCAACGTACTCTGCAGCAAAATGGTGTGGCAGAGCGGATGAATATAACGTTGATGGAGAAGGTACGTTGTATACGTTCCAATGTTGGGCTACCTATGTCGTTCTGGGCTGAAGCCGCTTCTACAGCTTGTTACTTAGTGAATTGCTCTTCTTCCACCATTATTAACAAAAAGACTCCACGAGAAGTATGGTCTGGTAAACCTGCAGACTACTCTAATTTAAGAATTTTTGGTTGTCCCACTTATGCTTATGTTGATAATAGTAAATTGGTGCCTAGATCTATGAAGTGCATGTTTCTTGGTTATAAGATTGGAGTTAAAGGCTATAAGTTGTGGTGCCCAAAAACTAAGAAAGTGATTATTAGTAGAGATATTGTGTTTAATGAGACTACCATGTTACGTGAGTGGTCTCGCGTCTATTTACGCATTTTAAACTAACCTCAAGTATAAGGTTGTCTCAAGTAATATTTTCTTGGTGAATCCGAGGTCGAACCCACAAGGAAGGATTTATTTAGTTCCAGTACGTGTATTATATTAACTTTTTCTTTTTATTTAAACTGAAAAATTTGAGGATTAATATTTATTATTCACAGAATGTATTTACAATATTTACACATTTTTTTACAGCATTTTTCATCTTTAAATTTTGATAATTTAGAACTTTAATAACAAGAAATACAAATAATAATTTAAGCAGAGTAACAACAATAATAACGACAATTTAAGGAAGTAAAACAACAATAATAACAGGGCTGAGGTTCAAAGGTTCTGTTCTGACAATTATCTTCAATATATTTTAGTTTCTCTTTTTTATTTATTAGTTGGTTTAAGTATACACTATGCCATCCTATGTCGATGTAACACCCCTATGTGGGGGTTAACAGTTTTAAATAAATAAAAATAATTTTAAATTTTATATTATTTAAATCAATTAAACAATGCCCATGGGTCTTTAAACAACAAGAAAAATAAAAATAAACGTTTTAAATACAAACCACAGTTTTTAGTGTAGCACCAAATATATATAATTACAGTCATCATCACCATAGTACAATTCCCAAATAACTTAACACAGCCATAAAAAAAAATAATACAACTCTTACATGTTGTAGATAAGTTGTAATTAAACAGGGTCTTCTAACACGAAAACAGCAGGATTGTTTTCGCTTATTCCTCTTCAAATATGTTGCACTGAGTTCCACCTGAGATATGAAGATATGATAGGGATGAGCATCGACATGCCCAGTAGGGAAATCATGACTCACCTTATGGTTTATCCATTACCACATTAAAAACTGCATGGTTAGTAGGTTACATCATATTCCAGATTATGAGGTTTATTATGATCACATCTTATGGATACCGTAGTTAATCATTACCAAGTGTCATAATTACACATTTATACAAATATTACCAATCATCATTGTTCCTAGGTATCCATGTTAAATTGAGTATCACTCAACTCATCGAAACCCAAATAGGCGCACTTGATCACCCCATAAACATTCCAAGGGTGTTCCGGTGAGGGGACATCAAGCCCCGAGTCCTCACCAAATCAATTCCTGTACAGTGTGTTCTGGGACTTTCAACCCAAGGAAGTGTCATCACCTTCCCCCTATTTTACCTTTTTGGGTATTCATGCCCAAGGATGTAACCGCCGCCCTCTTCATGTCTCACCATTTCTCTATATTAAATCATTATTAATAGAGTCAGTTTTCCTAACCATGCTTCTCAATTTATAACATATGTCAATTCATTATGTTCCTCGCCGTACAATACAAGACGAGTCCATGTCATAGTTTCATATGTGATACTCATATAATATCAGTTCAACATAGATATATATATATTGCGGCAAAACAATCAATTTTAATTCTATAAAAACCTCACAAAAATGAGTAATAGAATCCCTACCTTTCAAGCTTATCAACAATCTTTTAATCCTGGAATCAATTAACGTTAGCTCCACACATCCTTGACCCTAAGGCATGCATAAGGACAATTAAAACTAAAGCACAACGTATAATCACATTCATAAGTGAGTTATGTGTAAACCCGTCTACTAGTGCCATTAAAGTATTTTTATGCATTAAACATGGAGAAAATGCATACTAAAAACTAAGTTTAGATTAAAGAAAACCTACCTCAAAACTTCTTTGAAAAGCACCAAAGTTTGGGTTATCAATCAAGCTTGAATTAACTTTAAAACCGCCTCGATCATCGTTGGGAATTATAATTGTCTTGGACACAAAGAGAGCTTTGTGCTCTATGTCTTTAGTTAGAAATTTGAAGTGAGAATGGAGAGAATGAGAACTAGAGAAGAAGGTGGTGATAGTTAAATAAAAAGATATCAAAATGCTTAAGAGGAATGAGATGTTTACGGGGAAAAGTTGTAAGAAGAAACAAAAGAGTCTTAAAGGAAAATATCATCTTGTCTCCCATGAAGACTTTTAGCAAATAATGCCAACATAATTGAGGGGATAATTGGAGTGAATTATAGAAGAAGATAAGGAAATAATTAATTAGGTGGTTGAGAAATATCTCCATGTCTTCTATGAATTGACGGAAAATAATTCAATGTCCCCTTCGGATACCTTTAGCAAAATGAGAAGAAGTCTATATAATTGAGCAATAATTTAGGGAGACAAGATTGGTAGAAGTAAGTGTTGGTAAGTTTTGAATGTTTCTTAGGAAGACTTGGTAAGAAAATACTAAAATGGTATTTTTTTTAAATGATCATAAACAACTTAGTAATTTTAAATAGTCACATTTTATTCATTAAATTTTACAAAATTATGCCCGTTAAAAATACGGGTGTTACAGCTCTCCCCTCCTATAAAAATTTCGTCCTCGCAATTTCGTACACTGATTACAATGTTAAAACAAATGTGGGTACTTTTCTCTCATTTCAGATTCAAGTTCCCATGTGGCTTCCTCCACATCATGGTGTTGCCACATCACTTTCACCAGAGGAATTCCACGACGACGTAATAATTTTATTTCATGATCCAGTATTTGAACTGGAATTTCTTCATAATTCGTATCTCCTTGAATTGGCACATCTGTCCACATGATCACATGTGAAGGGTCGGGTTCATACTTTCTCAACATCGATACATGAAACACATTATGTACATGAGACAATTGTGGTGGTAGGTCTAAACGGTATGCCAACGTTCCAATGCGTTCCACAATCTCAAACGGTCTTGTATACCTTGGTGCTAACTTTCCTTTAACACCAAATCGAGATACACCTCGTTTTGGTTTCACTTTTAAGAACACAAAGTCTCCGATCATGAACTCTAAAGGTCGCCTCCTCTTATCTGCATAACTCTTTTGTCGACTTTGAGCTGTCTGAAGACGTTCGCGAATAATCTGGATCTTGTCCGTTGTTTCTCTGATAAACTGAGGCCCAAGTTCAAGACGCTCTTCCTTTTCAGCCCAACACAATGGAGATCTACAAGGTCTACCATATAAGGCCTCATATGGAGGCATTCTAATACTTGCTTGGTAACTGTTGTTATATGCGAATTCAACATATGGCAGCTGTGCAGCCCAATTTGTTTCAAAGTCCAGCACACAAGCCCGAAGCATATCCTCGAGAATCTGAATGACACGTTCAGATTGTCCATCTGTTTGAGGATGAAAAGCTGTACTAAAATTCAATTGAGTTCCCAAGGCCCTCTGCAATCCTCTCCAAAATTTCGACGTGAAACGTGTATCTCTATCAGAAACTATTGACATTGGCACTCCATGCAATGTCACTACCTTTTCCACGTACAATTGACATAATTTTGAGACACTATAATTAGTTCTGATTGGGATGAAGTGGGCTGTCTTAGTTAAACGATCTACAATTACCCAAACGGCGTCATGCCCTATTTGAGTCTTAGGAAATCCAGTAACAAAGTCCATTGTCACATGATCCCACTTCCATTCTGGAATAGGTAAGCTCCTCAACTCGCCTCCAGGCTTTTGATGTTCCGCTTTAACCTGTTGGCACGTCATGCACTTAGAGACAAAGGTTGCTACATCTCGTTTCATTCCTCGCCACCAGTACTGTCGTTTTAGATCCATATACATTTTTGTGCTTCCAGGATGAATAGCAAACTTTGAACGGTGAGCCTCATCTAGCACCGCATGCCTGAGATATGGATCCTCTGGAACAACTAATCTTCCTTTGTAAAGTAAAAATCCTTCTGGCTCAATCTGCCATCCATCCAGTTGTTCTCCATTTTGTATTTGTTTCCAAACCCTACGTAATCCTTCATCGTGCCATTGTCCTTGTTTTACTTTCTGAATTAACGTAGGAGTTGCTATCACATTGAATAAGAAAGCTCTCTCGTTATCTTCATAATATTGCAAGTTGAAGTCGGCGATAGTGACTCGTCTCCAATCTTCCAATGCTAAACTGGCTATACGTCCGTTGTTCTTACGACTTAGAGCATCTGCCACGGCATTTGCTTTTCCAGGATGATATTGGATACTAAAGTCATAGTCCACCATGTACTCAGTCCATCTTCGTTGCCTTAGATTGAGATCCTTTTGAGTAAACAAATATTTCAGACTTTGATGATCTGAATATAGCTCGAACTTTGCGCCATATAGATAACATCTCCAAATTTTGAGTGTGAAAACCACAGCAGCTAACTCAATATCATGTGTGGGGTAGTTCCTCTCATGGGGTTTCAACTGGCGTGAGGCGTAGGCAACTACTCGTCCATGCTGCATTAACACACAACCCAAACCGTTTCCTGAGGCATCAGTGTATACTGTGTAAGGCTCCTCGTTGTTAGGTATGATCAGCACAGGTGCACTAGTGAGTCTTCGTTTCAGTTCCTCAAATGCTTCTTCACATTTATCATCCCACACGAACTTGACATTCTTCCTTGTGAGTTTTGTTAATGGAGAAGCAATCTTTGAAAAATTCTCTACGAAGCGTCGATAGTATCCAGCTAGTCCGAGGAAACTTCAAATCTCTGACACGTTCTTTGGTCGTTCCCAATTTAGCACTGCTTCAATTTTGGAGGGGTCCACTGAGATGCCTTCTTCAGAGACAACGTGTCCAAGGAACTTGACCTTCGTCATCCAGAAATCACATTTTTCTCTTTTTGCATAAAGACCATGTTCTCTCAACGTTTGTAGAGCGATCCTCAAATGTTCAGCATGGTCTTCTTCGATTTTGGAATAGATCAAGATATCATCTATGAAAACAATGATAAATTAATCTAAGTACGGTCGAAATACATGGTTCATCAAGTCCATGAAAGCCGCTGGTGCATTAGTCAACCCGAAAGGCATGACAAGAAACTCAAAATGACCGTAGCGAGTCCGAAAAGCTGTCTTTGGAATGTCCTCTTCTCTTATCTTCAGTTGGTGATATCCGGATCGTAAGTCAATCTTTGAGAAATAGCAAGATCCTCCTAACTGATCGAACAACTCATCAATTCGGGGTAGAGGGTACTTGTTCTTGATAGTCAATCGATTAAGCTGGCGATAATCGACACAGAGCCTCAACGATCCGTCATGTTTCTTCACAAAAAGTACTGGAGCTCCCCAAGGTGATGTACTTGGTCGAATAAATCCTTTTTCCAGTAATTCGTCCAACTGCTTCCTCAATTCCACTTTCTCAGCAGGTGCCATTCGATACGGGGCAATAGAAACAGGCGCTGCTCCTTGAGTTAAGTCGATGACAAACTCAATTTCTCTATCAGGCGGAAGTCCGGGCAATTCATCTGGAAAAACATCTGAAAATTCGTCCACCACAGGAGTGTGAGAGGATAGGTCACTCTTCTTTAGTTCTCCATCTGAAGCAAAGATCGTCCCAAGATTGGTGAAATTCCTTCGTCCTCCAATACAAGCCTTTAGCACCGGGGCTAGCGTCACTGTTCCTGTTTTTGCCTAAAATTCGATGACTTGTCCATTCTTGGTGAATAAAGAGACACGTTTCCTATGACAATCTACTATTGCCTGGTATTTAGTTAGCCAATCCATTCCTAAGATTACATCAAACTCTGTCATAGTTATTACATATAGGTCAGCCGATAGTTTATGTTCTCCTATAACAATACACACTGATTTACAAATTATGGATACTTCAGCTATCCCGCCCATTGGTGTACTAAGGGTTAATGATGAACTACATGTCTCAGTTTCTAATTGTAGTACGGAAGCAAATAACATAGATATAAATGAATGAGTGGCACCAGTGTCAAATAATACATGAGCCCAAGAATGAGACACGTGAATCATACCGTCTACAACTGAGTGATCAGCCTGTTTTCCTTGTCCAGTTGTAGCCGTAATTGCATAAGCTTGTGCTGGTGCTTTTCCTTTATCACTTTTTCCTCGGTTTCCTTGGCTACTACTAGCCTTATTATTATTTCTCCCAGAAAAATATGGCCTTTGATTCACTGAGCCTTGTGGAGTCGGTTGGAAGTTCTGATTAGCATAAAAATTGGAACCCTGTGGCCGCTGTTGATAGTTGTACTGAGGCTGGAACCCTCGAGGTTGAGTTACTGAGACTTGGGAAGCTGGAGTGTTTTGCTGAGGCGCTCCACAATTTTGACTCCCTCCCCAAACAGTGGAGCCAAAATGACTTCCTTGTGGCCTTGGTGCAAAGGATGATTGTGTAGGGCGGTTAGGGCAATTTCTCCTCAGATGTCCCACTTGTCCACAGTTATGACAAGCATACGGTTGGAAACGACCACTGCCAGAAGATCCACCACCAATAGTCACTCCACTATGCTGAATGACTTGCCCTTGTGACTTCTCTTTCTTACTTATTTTCCTTTGACGCCCACCAGAACCCTTATACTCTCCATAGGAGTTATTTAGTTCTGTCTCTGCCCGCTGTGCCGCAGCTACAAGATCAAGAAAATCTGTTGATGGAACAGCAGCTATCATTTGTCTGATTTTCGGCCTCAGGTTATTTCTAAATTTTTCGCATCTCGCCATTGGATCCGATACAGCCCCGGGATTGTAGCGAGACAATTCTATAAATCGAGCATGGTATTCAGCAACTGTTGTATCTCCCTGCACCAGGTTTTCAAATTCTCGCATCATTGCTTGCCTATGGCTCTGAGGAATATAGGTGTTGCGAAAAATGGTTTTGAACTGCTCCCATGTAAGATTCGGCACATCATAGTCGTCTTTCTGAAGATCCCACCATTCTTCGGCTTTACCCTCAAATATATATGTTGAAAAGCTAACCCAATACTCCCGTGGAATCCTCAAGGTGTCCAACTTCTTTTTGACTGCCTTTAGCCATTGTTCTGCTATGACCGGGTTAGGTTCTCCACTAAATGTGGGTGGTTTCTGCTTCATAAACTCCTTCAACAGAGTTAGATGTCGTTGTTCGGGATCACGAACCTCCACAGGTCTTTGCACATTTTGTAATGCTTGAAGAATTTGTCCTAAATTATTTACTTCTGGTGCAGCTGGCGGGGATTGTGTTGCATGTCGTAGTTGCTCATCTTCTTGAGCTTGTTCCATCGGTTCCGGTTGCTCAACTTCTTGAGCATGTTCAACCGGTTGTGACAGCTCAGACGATTGCATTTGACGTCTTGGTGGCATAGTTTCTACTGGCTGCGAAAATTTAACTAGGATCAGTACCAAATGATGATGACATTAACACCTAACTTTAAAACCATTCCCAAAGATTAATTTTTAAGGTGGTGCTATACCCCCTAGGTTAATCGAACCTAGGCTCTGATACCAAAAATTCTGTAACACCCCTATGTGGGGGTTAACAGTTTTAAATAAATAAAAATAATTTTAAATTTTATATTATTTAAATCAATTAAACAATGCCCATGGGTCTTTAAACAACAAGAAAAATAAAAATAAACGTTTTAAATACAAACCACAGTTTTTAGTGTAGCACCAAATATATATAATTACAGTCATCATCACCATAGTACAATTCCCAAATAACTTAACACAGCCATAAAAAAAAAATAATACAACTCTTACATGTTGTAGATAAGTTGTAATTAAACAGGGTCTTCTAACACGAAAACAACAGGATTGTTTTCGCTTATTCCTCTTCAAATATGTTGCACTGAGTTCCACCTGAGATATGAAGATATGATAGGGATGAGCATCGACATGCCCAGTAGGGAAATCATGACTCACCTTATGGTTTATCCATTACCACATTAAAAACTGCATGGTTAGTAGGTTACATCATATTCCAGATTATGAGGTTTATTATGATCACATCTTATGGATACCGTAGTTAATCATTACCAAGTGTCATAATTACACATTTATACAAATATTACCAATGATCATTGTTCCTAGGTATCCATGTTAAATTGAGTATCACTCAACTCATCGAAACCCAAATAGGCGCACTTGATCACCCCATAAACATTCCAAGGGTGTTCCGGTGAGGGGACATCAAGCCCCGAGTCCTCACCAAATCAATTCCTGTACAGTGTGTTCTGGGACTTTCAACCCAAGGAAGTGTCATCACCTTCCCCCTATTTTACCTTTTTGGGTATTCATGCCCAAGGACGTAACCGCCGCCCTCTTCATGTCTCACCATTTCTCTATATTAAATCATTATTAATAGAGTCAGTTTTCCTAACCATGCTTCTCAATTTATAACATATGTCAATTCATTATGTTCCTCGCCGTACAATACAAGACGAGTCCATGTCATAGTTTCATATGTGATACTCATATAATATCAGTTCAACATAGATATATATATATTGCGGCAAAACAATCAATTTTAATTCTATAAAAACCTCACAAAAATGAGTAATAGAATCCCTACCTTTCAAGCTTATCAACAATCTTTTAATCCTGGAATCAATTAACGTTAGCTCCACACATCCTTGACCCTAAGGCATGCATAAGGACAATTAAAACTAAAGCACAACGTATAATCACATTCATAAGTGAGTTATGTGTAAACCCGTCTACTAGTGCCATTAAAGTATTTTTATGCATTAAACATGGAGAAAATGCATACTAAAAACTAAGTTTAGATTAAAGAAAACCTACCTCAAAACTTCTTTGAAAAGCACCAAAGTTTGGGTTATCAATCAAGCTTGAATTAACTTTAAAACCGCCTCGATCATCGTTGGGAATTATAATTGTCTTGGTCACAAAGAGAGCTTTGTGCTCTATGTCTTTAGTTAGAAATTTGAAGTGAGAATGGAGAGAATGAGAACTAGAGAAGAAGGTGGTGATAGTTAAATAAAAAGATATCAAAATGCTTAAGAGGAATGAGATGTTTACGGGGAAAAGTTGTAAGAAGAAACAAAAGAGTCTTAAAGGAAAATATCATCTTGTCTCCCATGAAGACTTTTAGCAAATAATGCCAACATAATTGAGGGGATAATTGGAGTGAATTATAGAAGAAGATAAGGAAATAATTAATTAGGTGGTTGAGAAATATCTCCATGTCTTCTATGAATTGACGGAAAATAATTCAATGTCCCCTTCGGATACCTTTAGCAAAATGAGAAGAAGTCTATATAATTGAGCAATAATTTAGGGAGACAAGATTGGTAGAAGTAAGTGTTGGTAAGTTTTGAATGTTTCTTAGGAAGACTTGGTAAGAAAATACTAAAATGGTATTTTTTTTAAATGATCATAAACAACTTAGTAATTTTAAATAGTCACATTTTATTCATTAAATTTTACAAAATTATGCCCGTTAAAAATACGGGTGTTACAGTCGACAATAAATCAAGATTTACCAAGCATTTGCTGTGTCATTCTATGTCTATAATGCAACAAAAACACAACTTAATAAATAAGCAGCATTTCAACATAACTTAACTAAAATAACAACCAAGATAGTAAGTTAAGCATTTACCGAGCCATTCTCTGTCTACGAGTAATCAAGGTCCTCCCAAGCATTATCCGTGCCAGTCTATGTCGTCGATAAATAAGAACCGTAATTTTGGTAGAATTCTAGCTAAGAAAATATTGAAATTCTAGGTTTTTTAAGAGAATATTTTGACATTACAATAGCATTTTCATGCTGCGAGGGGGCTCTCTAAACTGAGGCAAATGCCTCGGTATTTATAGGATATCAATTTTACAAACTGCCATTTGAAATTAATGCGTTTTCCTATTGAAAGTTGACGATTTGAATTATTTTCTTCTTCTCTTTTTCGCGCTGGTCCGCGTTCCTGAGTGTGCAGATTTGAGTTTGTAATCCAGTGTGACGCAGACCAGATCAGCACGAAACAAGCATGATCTGAATCGTTCAAAACGAGATCCAATGGCTGTCACACGCGGGCAAGGTGGGCCAGATGGGACCAAGATTTAAGGTCGATGGATGAGTTAAAGTATTCAGATCTAGCGGTTTAGAGAACGGATGCACGTGGACACGACCGCACTCGATTGGACACGCCTGCTGCACCCTTTGGGACACGCTGCAGCTTTGTCGGCGCATGTAACGCACGCGCCAATCATATCTCGACACGTGGACCGTACTTTGAGATTCCGCTGACGCACCGAATGACGCGTTGACATGCGTCTCTTCCTCGGACGGCTGAGATGAATTTGACAGTGAATCCGATGGTCCTTGTTACGCTACGTGTCCTATTTAATTTAAATTCAGATTTTCTTTATCTTTTTGATGCATTTGATGTCTGATTTTATCCGTTTTGGTGTTGTTTTGCTCCGTTTTTTCTTCATATTTCAAATCTAAAAATCACAAACACACTAATATTAATTATTTTACAAACATAATATTTATTAAAAATATTTATTTTACATTAAAACACACAAAATTAAATAAAAGCTCCTAAAATTTTCAGTCTCTTGCGGTTTAGCACAGATATAATTTTTATGACTTAGAAATATTTTTAAAAATTACTAAAAATATAATAAGACATATTTATAAACTTAAAACACACTATCAAATACACTAAAACTTAAAATAAAATAACCGCATTACTTTTACGGTTTTGACTATTTATAGACTAAACACTTATTTAACACACCAAAATGACTCTAATAATTACTAAAAACATAAAAACACACTAAAAACACATTTTAAAACATATTTTCACACCAAGACACAAAAATACTTATTAACATAAAATGCTATTAATTAGAGGATTTAATGAGAAATAAAAGCGTAAACAAATGATTTAAGCCTTAGAAAATGTACACTTTTACTGTCTCATCAGTGAGACATCTACTACGAGAGCCAGTGATATTGATTAGGAGAGATATAGCAGATAGGTGGAGATTCAGATTAAGAAAAGTACATTATCCGATTCGACTTCCCAGTCAAGTTTAGAGAGTCATAGAGATATTACTTCCCCATCGTCACCACCGCGACCACCGTAGTATTCTATTACCAAGGATAAACCTAGGAGATTTGTTAGGTCTCCACAGAGGTTTGCTAAAGCCGACTTGGTGGCTCATGCTTTATCAATGGCAGAAGGTATTGATTGCAGTGAAGACCCTTCTCCTTATTCAAAGGCGGTTAGTTGTGATGACTCTAGGAGGTGGATGATTGCTATGCAAGAGGAGATGGAATCTCTTCATAAGAATGACACTTGAAATTTGGTGAAGTTTCCTAAATGTAAGAAAGTTGTTCGCTGCAAGTGGGTGTTTAAGAGAAAAGAAGGTACGATAGGAGTTGAAGAAGCTAGATATCATGATAGACTAGTTGTAGAAGGTAATAATTAGGTTCCAGGTGTAGACTTCAAGGACGTGGTCTTTCTAGTTGTGAAGCATAGTTCGATTTAAGCTTTGCTTGGTATTGTGGCCATGCATGAGCTTAAGCTCAAGCAGTTAAAGGTGAAGACCGCATTCTTGAATGGTAAGCTTGAGGAGGATATCCACATACAGCAGCTAGAGAGCTTCATAGTTTCAGGTAAGGAGGACCATAAGTGCTTATTGAAAAAGTCTCTTTATGGCTTGAAACAGTCTCCCAGACAATGGTATAAAAGGTTCAGTCATTTATGACCTCTCATGAGTTTAAGAGGAATGACTATGACAGTTGTGTCTATATAAAGAGGAATCGTGATGGGTCTTATGTCTATTTGCTCCTATATGTTAATGATATGTCGATAGCTGCCATGGATAAAAAAGAAATTAGGAAGGTAAAGGCTCAACTCAGTAGGGAGTTTGAGATGAAAGATTTGGGGGCTCCAAAGAAGATTCTTGGCATAGAGATTCTAAGAGATATGAAGGCAGGCAAATTGTTTTTGAGTTAGAATGTGTACATTGAGAAAGTTTTGCATAGATTCAATACGCATAGTGCCAAACCTATGAGTACTCTATTAGCTGCATATTTCAAACTTTCTTCCCTTTGTCTCCACAAGCAAATGATAAGATTGAGTATATGTCTCACGTTCCATATTCTAGTGCAGTGGGATCCCTCATGTATGCTATGGTATGCTCTCATCCAGACTTATCATATGCAGCCAGTGCAATTAATAAATACTTGGCTAATCCTGGTAAGGAACATTGGAAGGCAGTTCAATAGATATTTAGGTACACGTGTGGTTCTACTGATGTTTGTTTGCAGTGTGAGAAGACTAGAGATGGAGTTATTGGATATGTTGATTCTGATTTTGCTAGAGATCTTGATAAGAGGAAATCGCTTACAGGGTATGTGTTTACTATTGGTGGCTGTGCCATTAGCTAGAAGGCTACTTTACAGACTACGGTGGTTTTGTCTACTATTAAGGTAGAATATATGGCGGCCACTGAAACTTGTAAGGAAACTATTTGGTTGAAGGGGCTATTTAAAGAGCTTAGTGAAGACTTGCAGATTACCGTAGTGTTTTGTGATAGTCAGAGTGTTATTTTTCACGCTAAAGATCAGATGTTTCATGAGAGAACTAAGCACATTAACGTTCATTATCACTTTGTTCATGAGGTTATTGCTCGTGATGATATTGTTGTGAGCAAGATTAGTACCCGTGATAATCCTGTCGATATGATGACTAAGTCATTTCCTACATCAAAGTTGCTTGGATTTGGTTGGTATTCATTGTTGAGGTTTGCCCCTATGGGCATTTTGTGGAAGAGGTAGAGATAGCTTGTTAAAGATTTGTTTCTTGAAGTGGAATTCGTGTCAAGGTGGAGATTGTTAGAGTATGGTGAACCGAATTTAGTTTGGCCCAACCCGAAAAGTTCACGGTGTGACAATCGTGGTGATAGAAAAATGTGAGATTTTTCATAATATCTGTGGTGATAGCAAAGGGATTGAGCCGATAGGCCCGATTTTGTAGCCCACCACTGATCTCGCCTAAGGTGTGGGGGCGGAGCCCTGCGGTATAAACCTTTGTATTTTGGGCTGTTTAGTTTATGTTTTGTGCATATTGGTTTTTTTTTGCCTATATATATATATAATGTATTATATTAGGGTTTGGTATTATTTTTAAATTTAACCTCCTTATTTGCCACTGTAACGCCCCTATATGGGGGTTAACAGTTTTTAATGAGATAAAATAAAAATAAATAATAAAAGTAAAACCTTAAAAATAAAATTTGCCCGGGACTTAAATGAAAACTCTCAACTCAAAAATAAAAATATAAACGATAAATAAACCACAGTTTTAATGTAGCACCTTAAATTTAATAATATAAACTGTTGTCATCATCATTTTAACCCTTAACACATTGTAATACAGTCACAGAAAGTAACAATTGATGCTTACATTATCATGAAGAACATTCTCAACGATTGAAGCAGTCCCAATGTAATATAGCTACATCACTTCCTCAACTATATTTCTCGTAGCCACCTCACACTTAGTGAGTCCTGAAAAGATATAAACATAAGGGAATGAGCAACACTATGCTCAGTAGAGAAAGCCATTACTCACCTCTATCATTACCACATTAAAATCTGCATGGTCAGTAAGTCACATCATATTCCAGATTATGAGGTTTATTATGATCACATCTTATGGATACCGTAGTTAATCATTACCAAGTGTCATAATTACACATTTATACAAATATTACCAATCATCATTGTTCCTAGGTATCCATGTTAAATTGAGTATCACTCAACTCATCGAAACCCAAATGGGCGCACTTGATCACCCTATAAACATTCCAAGGGTGTTCCGGTGAGGGGACATCAAGCCCCGAGTCCTCACCAAATCGATTCCTGTACAGTGTGTTTTGGGACTTTCAACCCAAGGAAGCGTCATCACCTTCCCCCTATTTTACCTTTTTGGGTATTTATGCCCAAGGACGTAACCGTCGCCCTCTTCATGTCTCACAATTTCTCTATATTGAATCATTATCAATAGAGTTAGTTTTCCTAACCATGCTTCTCAATTTATAACATGTGTCAATTCATTGTGTTCCTCGCCGTACAATACAAGACGAGTCCATGTCATAGTTTCATATGTGATACTCATATAATATCAGTTCAACATAGATATATATATATATTGCGGCAAAACAATCAATTTTAATTCTATAAAAACCTCACAAAAGATGAGTAATAGAATCCCTACCTTTCAAGCTTATCAACAATCTTTTAATCCTGGAATCAGTTAACGTTAGCTCCATACTCCCTTGATCCTAAGGCGTACATAAGGACAATTAAAACTAAAGCACAACATATAACTACATTCATAAAATTTATTTTAATTTAATCTTAGAATTTCAAGAAATAACCACTGCCCATAGAGGTATTACAAAGTTTAACAATATAAATTTTCTGTCTAGGGCATATACACTTAGACTTCATACATATGCTCCAAAATAGCAACAAACATATACTTAGGTTTAAGAACGTAAATTTGAATAATCCTTTAGTATAAAAGAAAATTTATAAATGAAAGACTAAATTTGTTCATAAGATTCTAACCTCGGATTATGGTTAGTTGGAAGCTTGAAATGGCTTCAAAACAGGTTCCTTTACTTCGGTATGACTGAAATTCTTGCTCAAATGGAGGTGATGGTGGCTGATTTTTATGGCTGCCTTGAAGAAGTTCTCTAAGTATTTTGCTTCAGCAAAGAAATGAGAAGAAGAGTGTGGGAACCGTGGAAGAGAAAGGAAGAAAAGATGAAGTCTTTGAAGAGAAGTGATAGAAACAATTATAGAGGAGACATGTTGAAACATGTCACGGAGGAAATAAAGAAAATGAGGGTCAAGAGTAGTTGGAAAAGATATCCTTATGTCTCATCTAAAGACTTTAACACACATAATGTCAATATGACATTTTTGATATTTATTAGAAGTTCTAAGGCTTTTTAGTAATCATACTAAATAAATATAGGAGAATTTTAAAAAAATTTAAAAATAGATAAAAATAAATATTATAAAATAAATTTAAATGAAGCAATTTTTTTTATACATTAAAAATTAATTTAATTACCTCAATACCCGTTAGAAGAATAACGGGTGTCACAGCTCTACCCCCCTTAAAGAAATTTCGTCCTCGAAATTTCAATTCTAGTAATACTAGTAAAAATTATGATTCCACTATGATTCCAATTCTGAGTCTAAACCGTTAATGTTGTTTGTCCTCCAAATTTAAGTTATCGTATCTCCACTTATTTACTTGCATAATAAATCTTACTCCTAAATCCCTCAATGAGAGTATTTCTGACAAGTTTCAACTTATAACACCGTATAATAGTCTAAGAATCTGATCAGGCCTACATATAGACCATATCATGATTCCAGTCCTTCATTGTCCATGGACTGTGATTTACAATCACATTTAAGGAGATTGCCAGAGAAATTTTATATACTTCATCTTTAGGTTCCTTTTCCTTTTTGAGTAAGGAAAAGTCAAATATATTTGATTTCATACCTCAACTAATAAACTAAAACATAATCATAAAACATATATCACAAACACTTATATTCAAAACCATACATTAAACTTATTCATAGAGATATTAAACGGAATCTCTGGTTGCAAACATACCCGACATATTTTTCATTAAACAGCTATCCTCATGACACAAACATTCAACCCAAATAATATACTCATATTTCATATGGAATATCCCCATAACTGACTCTGGTACTTCCACATAATATTAACAGAATATTACACATTACAAATATGATACGGATACGTTTCGAGAGTACAAGGCACTCCGTATACCAGCTATCCATATCATGCATTCTTAGAGGATACAAAAACATCGATAAACAAAAGATCGGACCTTAAGAAGGATGCGTTTCGAGAGCATCAAGTACTCCGTATCCAGCCATCCCGGCATTAGGCTCAATGAATCTAAAAGATTTAACAACGACGTACCACAAGAAACACATAATACAAGGCAAACGGTTATTCGTAACACACGAAATACGGACACACATGCCTACATGCCAAAGATAAAACAAAAAGATTACAGATGGAGATTCAAATCAATTGGCCGCTCCCGGCTTTCCCTTTCCCATTCAAGCTTGGATGTTGCAGTGTCGGATTCTGGATGTATGATTTGCATTTTATCTATCAATTCCTCAGTTGTTGAAGCAGTGACAAAGATTTGTCTCTCCGATTCTGTAGTGATGTTTTCTTCCACAGCGTAATCTAGAAATTTCAAAAGACCGTCATAAAAACCCTTTACGTTCAGCAGACCCAAAGGTTTGGAATAAAAGCCCAACAATTGCCCACAAGCAACTATAAATATTTCCTCAAGAGTACCTAGACCACCAGGTAATGCTATAAAAGCATCAGAATTATAGATTATGTCTTTAAAATTTTTAGGGATACTCCTGACTCCTTCTCCCTTACCTATGGCTTCCTTACAAAGGTTTCCTTCAACTGGAATATGAGGCCAAATTCTTACATCAGTAGCGTCGCTAGACCTAGCTGCTAGTGCCATATTTACCATCATTTTTATACTACCACCCCCATAGATTATGTTAATCTTCTTGCGTGCTAGGACTTGCCCTAAGTGATTTGCAGCTTCTAAATAAGCTTTATCTTTTCCAAAGCTGGAACCACAAAAGACACAGACATTCTTTATTTTCTTCGTGGACTGGGAGGTAGACATATTTGGTTTATAGAAGTGGTTGCTTAATGTCTGCTCCACTTAGACTTCGGGTTCTACATGAGTTTTTAAAGATGAGAAATATACAAAAAGGGCTAAAGAGATAGACGAGTAGGTAATGAAAAGGTAATCCAAAGATTTAAACAAAATCTTGTGCGGATAAGAAAGTAAGATAAGGTGATTGATAGTTTACAGAAAATCTGATTCACTTTTTGAAAAAGATTAGACTCTAATTGTATAACTTTTGACAATTGAGAACAATTCGACAGAAGACCCTCATGACACAACTGTAGACTTTTTGACAAATATACACCAAGTTTAGAAATTTAATATAAACGACAAATACTATAGAACTTTTGAAATTTGAGACACAAATCTTGGAATATCTGGATAAGCTTTTCAAAATTCAAACATATTACTGTACCGTATGTGACGTGTCTGATAAGATAATATATTTTATTATATATATAAATATATTTAAGAAAATCATAAATTAAATAAGATATTAACACTTACTGTATCAATCTAATAATCACAATTATTTCAAACACAAAAGCAAATATTCTGAGAAAAAGAAAAACACAAACTGTTAAACATCAGCTAAAACTGCTTCAAATAAGTAAAGACTAAATAACCTTTATAGAGCGATGACTTATTCCCCATCCAGTTTTCTTATGGCTTGGCAAACAGGATCTAGAAATACCATATTCCTGAGGCGTTGTCTTTCTGTATAAAATTTAGGCCAGAGTTTAAAAATAGCTCCTTGAACATATCCACTAGGATGACCGTGGAGAGGAGGATGGATGCTATCCAAGTTCTCCTTTGAAAGTCCATTCCTACAAAACCTTATTTTATTCTCTCTATTCGTAGACATATAACCAGGTGAAGTACATTTACCGTTATAATTTTGTCTTCCACATTTGTTACAAGCGACCACGATAGCACGAGCTCTTCTTTTCATTGCACTACGACTGGTACCTGTTCCTGGTAAACCGACATCTTGACTAAAGTCACTCGGACGGATTTTCCCCTCTATTAACATTCTCACATCACAAGGGATACCAAAACGCATAAGAATCCACAACCGAGTAATTCTAGCCTTGTATTTCTTTCTGAGAATCTTTTGGGAGAGTGATGGGAAATACTTTCTCAGGTGTAGGTACTTTGGGTCCATGATGAGATGAAAGAAGAGTAAATAGAAAGGAAAAATTAAGATAGTAAATTGCAGAATCCTAGAATTCCTTCTTCTTTTTGAGGAAAAGAAGAATTTCTAATGAAAAAGAAGAGGATTTGCGATTTAGAGAGAAAATAACAAATTAAGAGAGAAAAAGTGAACTCGGAGAAATAAGCTCTTATGCACAGTAAACGTATTTGTAAACAATAATTAAACCACTGTATATGACACGTATAGAGACCACGTGGGAGAGACAGTGTGAATCAAACTGATTTAAGATTTAAACTAGGTCCAAATGTTCTAAGTTGAAAATTGTCAGGTTGTTTCGGGCCTTAACACATTTAGAACGAGTTAAATAACAAACATAAAATTGAAAACCAATTTGTATAAATCTTAAACCCAATTTAAAGCCCACTATAGATAAAGTTAATTATGAACAACAAATCTAATTTAACGACAACAAGGATCTTCCTGAATGATATTTAAAATCATTTCATAACAACATAATCTTCCAGCAACTCGAATAATTTTGTTTTAATCAAAACCTTATTGAACAATACATACACCCATATGTTATTCATAATACTTAACATCTATCAATGGATTCATCATCATTGCTACCAAGGGTTTAGAATGTGACTAACCTTGAAATCAATACGATTTACGTCTTCCAACGTAGACCATATCAATGAACAAAGACACTTGATGTTACTACTTAAGAACATCTACAATCCCCACAATTCTACTCATACAATATATAATTTTCTCATATAACAAAACCTTAGGTAACCAAAAGATTCACTGATACACTTAAATACAATGTACGTAACAAAATATTCCAATTTTGAGATTCATGCATTCTAGACTTTACACAGTCTCAACAGACCAAAAGTCTAACATTTATCTCTCTCAAAATTCAACACCATGATTCCCAACTTATATCATATTCCTCAAATATATAGAACTTTTAAGAAAAGACATTGACACTTATGTGCTCCATCGAATCCACACATAATCATTACTTAGGTTTGAATAGATTACGAAAAATTTGGCATATCTATGTCAAACTTTAAAATCAATAAATCAAGCCTTATATTTCTTATTGTTTTTCACGAGACAAAAGGCTCTTAAATCCTCGTATCTATACGAATTTCTCATCGTTTATACGAATTAAATATGCTTATAGATCCAAATATTATACGAATCTCTCATAAGCAATTTACTTATAAACTCATTCCATATAATTATCATTCCCTCATAACTATTAATACTTTCCTTCTATATAATTATTGTACTCATAAACTATTAATATTTTCATTCTATGGCCTTTCCATGTTACATCCTTCTAAACTGTATAAATCAATGTGAAGGTTCATTTTGATGATGACACTGAAAATTCAGCTTCAAAACCATCTCAAAAATATATTTTTTAAAGTGGTGCTACACTCCCTAGGTTAACCGAACCTAGGCTCTGATACCAAAAATTCTGTAACGCCCCTATATGGGGGTTAACAGTTTTTAATGAGATAAAATAAAAATAAATAATAAAAGTAAAACCTTAAAAATAAAATTTGCTCGGGACTTAAATGAAAACTCTCAACTCAAAAATAAAAATATAAACGATAAATAAACCACAGTTTTAATGTAGCACCTTAAATTTAATAATATAAACTGTTGTCATCATCATTTTAACCCTTAACACATTGTAATACAGTCACAGAAAGTAACAATTGATGCTTACATTATCATGAAGAACATTCTCAACGATTGAAGCAGTCCCAATGTAATATAGCTACATCACTTCCTCAACTATATTTCTCGTAGCCACCTCACACTTAGTGAGTCCTGAAAAGATATAAACATAAGGGAATGAGCAACACTATGCTCAGTAGAGAAAGCCATTACTCACCTCTATCATTACCACATTAAAATCTGCATGGTCAGTAAGTCACATCATATTCCAGATTATGAGGTTTATTATGATCACATCTTATGGATACCGTAGTTAATCATTACCAAGTGTCATAATTACACATTTATACAAATATTACCAATCATCATTGTTCCTAGGTATCCATGTTAAATTGAGTATCACTCAACTCATCGAAACCCAAATGGGCGCACTTGATCACCCTATAAACATTCCAAGGGTGTTCCGGTGAGGGGACATCAAGCCCCGAGTCCTCACCAAATCGATTCTTGTACAGTGTGTTTTGGGACTTTCAACCCAAGGAAGCGTCATCACCTTCCCCCTATTTTACCTTTTTGGGTATTCATGCCCAAGGACGTAACCGTCGCCCTCTTCATGTCTCACAATTTCTCTATATTGAATCATTATCAATAGAGTTAGTTTTCCTAACCATGCTTCTCAATTTATAACATGTGTCAATTCATTGTGTTCCTCGCCGTACAATACAAGACGAGTCCATGTCATAGTTTCATATGTGATACTCATATAATATCAGTTCAACATAGATATATATATATATTGCGGCAAAACAATCAATTTTAATTCTATAAAAACCTCACAAAAGATGAGTAATAGAATCCCTACCTTTCAAGCTTATCAACAATCTTTTAATCCTGGAATCAGTTAACGTTAGCTCCATACTCCCTTGATCCTAAGGCGTACATAAGGACAATTAAAACTAAAGCACAACATATAACTACATTCATAAAATTTATTTTAATTTAATCTTAGAATTTCAAGAAATAACCACTGCCCATAGAGGTATTACAAAGTTTAACAATATAAATTTTCTGTCTAGGGCATATACACTTAGACTTCATACATATGCTCCAAAATAGCAACAAACATATACTTAGGTTTAAGAACGTAAATTTGAATAATCCTTTAGTATAAAAGAAAATTTATAAATGAAAGACTAAATTTGTTCATAAGATTCTAACCTCGGATTATGGTTAGTTGGAAGCTTGAAATGGCTTCAAAACAGGTTCCTTTACTTCGGTATGACTGAAATTCTTGCTCAAATGGAGGTGATGGTGGCTGATTTTTATGGCTGCCTTGAAGAAGTTCTCTAAGTATTTTGCTTCAGCAAAGAAATGAGAAGAAGAGTGTGGGAACCGTGGAAGAGAAAGGAAGAAAAGATGAAGTCTTTGAAGAGAAGTGATAGAAACAATTATAGAGGAGACATGTTGAAGCATGTCACGGAGGAAATAAAGAAAATGAGGGTCAAGAGTAGTTGGAAAAGATATCCTTATGTCTCATCTAAAGACTTTAACACACATAATGTCAATATGACATTTTTGATATTTATTAGAAGTTCTAAGGCTTTTTAGTAATCATACTAAATAAATATAGGAGAATTTTAAAAAAATTTAAAAATAGATAAAAATAAATATTATAAAATAAATTTAAATGAAGCAATTTTTTTTATACATTAAAAATTAATTTAATTACCTCAATACCCGTTAGAAGAATAACGGGTGTCACAGCCACCATCTTGTAATCTTTTTTGTTTAGTGATTTTTCTTCTCCTCTGCCTATGATTTTTTTCTCGTCTTGAATTTCCACATAAATTTCTATGTGTTTTTGTTCTTTGTTTTTATTGCATTATTTTCGTAACAGTAATAATAGGGATGGTTCTTCCATTATTTGAGTTAGTTTATGGTCAATCAAATTTAGATATTGACAAGTTAAAAGTTCTACTAGTTATAAGTTTAGGCGGAGATGTTGGTGACCTTAGATCTACACTTTACATGCTCTCGATAGATTGAAAGCTTACATCAATTGTAATGGTTTCAAAAAGAGCTTATGCATGCTTAAATTGATATGTCAAGGAATTATCCCGGTATCGGGTCTTGTCTTGCATCGTCATTATAATTTATTAATAGAACTGTTTTTTATTGAGTGTCTTGGATTATGTACTGGAAGTCATTTGTATTATTTTTTATAAGAATAAGAAAATATAAAATAATATAATATTAGGAAATTTGAGACCTGAGAGACCACATACAAAAGGAGTTCGGCTCAACTGCTTTATCTGTCTAACAATTATATTGATTGGGACAAATCTGTATGCAATGTAGGCATGCATTGTGGTGTTGAAATGGTGAAGAAGAAAGGTCCTTTCTGTGAATTTAATTCTCAGCCTGGCATTGGCCCATTTAGTAGCCTAGCCACCAAGGAACTCTGCTTCTGCGGCTTCCCGTTTAATTATTGTTATTATTTTCTAGAGGATATCAATAAATATATATGGACCACCCAGACTCAGCCCAATTTAGGCCTATCAAGTATCAAGTTATATAAATGTGTTGAGAAAAATGAGATAATATTAATAGCCAGTGGAAGTGGGAAAGTGGAGATATTTGTGTATTGTAGAAAGGAATGGATGTGTTTGAGTGAATTTGGCTTGGCTTTTCCAAAGTTTTTAGGGCCAAAATAATAGTATATATTGATGACTCATCAGAGTTTGGAAAGAGAGCTATGGTGAATATTGGTGAATTAACGAATTCAACAGAAGCAAATCAAAGCAAAAAAATGGTAATTTGGGAAGGAATTTGATTGTAATTGCACTTGTAAATTGAAGATTGTAAATTGCAAAAGTCGCCACATCCAGCTTATATCATTGGCTAAACAATTAATGACGAGATATTATTCATTATTGCTTGCACAAACAAACGTACAGCCACTTCCCTACTCTCCCTATTCATCAACCACACAATATTTGACTTTGTGTTGTGTTTGCAAAGTGTCTCTCTTTATTCCTCTCCTTACAGTGGTAATAAATAAATAAATAATACTAAAGACTAAATTCCTGACGCAGTAAATCAGATGATTCTTTCTGGTTTACACATATATGCTACTTACTCTGCTCTGCAAATGCCAATATTAATTTATGGTGAGTTTTAAGATTATATAAGATAATGTAAGCAGAAAAAAGAAAGCGGTGAATTCAATTAGAAATGAATTTCTCAGTACTGCTTTTGTGGTTGTGGATGTGGATGTATTATTACTAACTATTGTGGTTTTGCGTACATAATGGTATGAAATTATTATAATAATACTAATAAGGTTGCAGTTGCAGTTGCAGGCACACATGAGAAGAGGATGATGGGGTTAGCCACCCTCTAACAAGTGACAAGGTTACCTGCTCTCTCTCTTTCTCTCTTTTGGAGTTGAGAAAGCAGTCCTAATCATAACACTTCACTTTCCTCCACCTAATCTAATGAGTATATCCATCTGTTGTTTCTTTTTATTTATTTAATCTACAAATAGAATAAAATTATGAAAAGAAAAGAATAATGATTTGGTTTTTTAGGATGATTTGTTTCACTTTCTTGTTTTTTTTTTAATCCCCAACCTTCTGCTCTTTTTGGTGGCTTGTCCCTACACACTCCCTACTCAACGCATAATTGTTAATGCTATTCACAACAACACCATTTTCTGTTTCAACAGATCCACCTCCTAAACTCCAAATTTCTCTTGTTTTCTTTTCTTTTTTTTCTTTAATATATAACATGCGAACACCCACTCCATCTCCATATATGATATATTATATAGTCCACATCTTAATCTTATGGTGGGTCATCTGCTTTTAATGAAATGAATAATAATATTTTGGCCCCTCTCTTTTTCTTACAATTTTACTGTTACTGGGGGCAATGTCAGCTTCTTGACTTGTTTGTTTATATCTACTTTTATCTGCTTCTTCTTCTTCATATTCTTACTTGCTGTCTATGAGTGTTTAATTGCAAGAGTAAGAGGCAAGAGCTTTTGCACTGGCAAGGTAAATGAAAACATTCATTAGCGTTCGATTCTTTGTGTTGGTACTTTGGATAATATGGTTTCTTACATTAATTATTAAGTTTTATTCAACAGGCAAGAGACTAGAGAAGAAGAAGAAGAAGAAGAAGAAGAAGAGGAAGAAGAAGAAGAAGAGAATGTCTTCCTCTTCTTCTTCTTCGTCTTGTCGTTGTCATTGCCAAAGGTAATAATTACTAATTAATCAGAGGCATTTCACTCAAAACTCAAAATGAAAGAGAATCGTTTTGGTTGTCTGATTTCATGATTTCTCTCTCTGTCTCTCTCTCTCTGGAGTAGTGGGGCTGCAGATAATGGTTTTCTTAACAACAACATACTCAACATGTCACCTACACTCTCTTCCTATTTCAAACCCGTAAGTATTTTTAGTATTTGTTTCTTTAAGGATGAATAATGGAAGTTCTAATGCACTAAATTCTCTTCTTTGTTCATTGTATTATTATTTGTATTGAGTCAGTTGGATAGGACATTGTCCGACCAGCCTTCCCTTTGCTGGGATTCCGAAAAGGCACTCAGTTCCGTTTCTTCAAACGACACTCAGACCACGCCAAAGGTCAAATCTTTTACTATTTAGTTGCATTATATATATATTGATTTCTGATATGTTGTACTATGTGAACTTGGAAACAGTCTTGTTTAGAGTTGGAGGAGGAGATTGCAAGACTTGAGGTTGAAATAATGCATTTGGAACGCCATCTCCTTTGTCTTTATAGAAGATCGACTGCTTTTGAAAGCCAAATCTCCACCCTCCCAACTACACCTTCTGTATCCACTGCTTGTCTATTCAGGAAAGACATTTCATTAACTAAATCAGCTTCCAAATTGGATTTGGAGTCGCGCTTCTGCAGACTTAACTCTGTCCATCACCCTCAAAATTCCCCAACTCCCTACAATCACAGCCCTATCTCTACCCCAAGACCAACACGGCCCACAACCTCAAGGGTAATTAAACCTATCTTCATTTATATTCAAACCTCTTATTTCTCGTCATATCATTAGTGATTATCACCACATGTGTGCAAGTAAAAGAGTGACTCTGTTTAGATATATGCTGATGGCATCACCAATAATGATAGTTGGTCAAAAACAAGTCTTACAAGTGATTATTATTTGTCAACTCGTGAGCACATTTGCAGGGTCAAAAAGTTGCAGGTTCAGGCCATCGCAGTCTAGCTGATCACCTTGGTGCTTCCTGCATTGTCAATAACCTAAAAGCTCCAGATAGACTTTCTGAAGACATTGTGAGATGCATATCTTCCATCTATTGCAAACTTGCCAATCCTCCACAAGCCCACGCCACTTTGTCACCTTCTCCGAATTTGTCATTGTCCTCTTCAACTCTATTTGCTTCTAGGAATCCTTGCGACAGTTGGAGTCCCCGTTACAACGATGATGCTAGGTCACATCATGGCTTGAAAGAAGATAGTTACGCAGGACCATATGTTGCCATGATACAAGTTCTCAAGATACGTTTAGACAATGACACGTTCAACTACGCTGCTCAAATGTTGCAGCATTTCAGGTGGTTTATCCAATATGTGTTCTTTTTTTGAATTTAAGGGTACTAAAAGTTGCAAGTGATTTATGATGCATAAATGTGCGCAGGTCATTGGTTAAAACTCTTGAGAAGGTTGATCCAAGAAAGATGACGCGTGAGGAGAAACTTGCATTTTGGATCAATATTCACAATGCGCTGGTGATGCATGTAAGCGTGCACTAGCTATTTAAATATGGATTTATCATGGATTATTTGTTAGCAATCTTCTCTGGCATGGCTTATAAAGACTCTTCATGCAGGCATACTTAGCATATGGATCCAGCAATCGTGTTAAAAGTGCCTCCGTATTAAAGGTAAAAAAAAGAAAAGAAAAAAAAAAGGTCTTGTATCATGCGTTAACAGTATTATTTTGAATCTTGAATGCGTGCTTTCAGGCAGCATATACTGTAGGCGGCCATTGCATAAACTCTTGCATAATTCAGAGCTCCATTCTGGGAATTCGATCTCACAACTCAGCTCCGGTATGTTTTGAGTTTAAAAGTATGTATTTCATATGCATATATGATGTATTGTAAATGTAAGACTCATTTTGAAGAAGAAGAAGAAGTTACTTGTACAAACAAAGGATTCTCAAAACATAGGTAACATGTTGTTGCAGTGGCTGCAAACGCTGTTCTCAGGTAGGAAATTAAAGGCACGAAGCATTAGGCACGAGTACGCCTTGGAATACCCTGAACCACTAGTTCATTTTGCACTCTGTTCGGGGGATTACTTTGATCCTGCTGTAAGTAGCTACTCCTAATTGAGAAGTGCATTTTTTTTTTTTTTTGGGTAGAATTGGAAGGGCATTTAATGTATGGAATTGTTAATGTGGAATCAGGTTCGAGCATACACGGCAAAGAATATATTTGGGGAACTGAAAATTGCAAGGGAAGAGTTCATTGAAGCAAGTGTTCATGTGGAGAAGGAGACAGAGATTTTGGTGCCGAGAGTTTTGTGCTACTTTGCAAAGGACATGTCTATGAGCATAGAGGAGGTGATAGTTGGGAGCTTGTCGGATGTTGAAAAAAGGGAAAACATTAGAAGATGCATCTTCAACTCCAACTCCAAGGGAAGGCCTAATAAGTGCTTTCACTGCGCCCCTCACACTTCAACCTTTCGCTATCTCATCCATGCAGATTTGGCTCCCGCAAATGCGCCTTTTCTCACATTTTTCCCCCCTCCACAGGATTCATAGCATTTTTCTTTTTATTTTTTAAAAAATTCATTCTTTAGTCTAGAGATTAAAAAAAAAAAAAAAAGGAAAGAAAATTTGGCAACTCTATAATAGAGTTAAAAAAACTATTGCAGTACCAATACGATAAAGATTTCGATTTGATGGTCTAAAATTATGCAATTCAAACGTGTTAAGAATTTTCCAATTTGTAAATGTTTCAATTTAAGTTGTAGTGAGGAGTCAAATTTATTAAAAATTAATTTTAATTGGATTCACAATTTTCTTTTTCTTTTTGTTGGAGAATTATGGGTATGGTGCAAAAAAATATTATTTTATCTGCTCAGCTCCAAGCCAGCGTTTGCATCATGATCATAATATGGCAACAAAAAAAAAAAAAAATCTAATGGGATTCAAGGATGGAATTTGGATGGTCCACGTCCAAATGTAAACAGTGCCAAAAGTACTTAATCTATACCCTATAAACAGAAACCAAAAAAAATAAAGATACTAATAATTCAAATTTCTTCTTAGCACGTCAGAGTTGGAAGATAAATGAGATGCGATTTATCCTCTGAAGAAATCAATCAAGTAACAATGCGTTTTGGTGAATTGATTTGGCATTTGAGATTAATTATTTTTTGTTTCTTGTTTTAAAGAAAGAAAAATTGGCAAAAGTCCTTGTGAAGTTTGCTAGTGGACCAATTGAAAACTAAAGTATGGCAGCAAATAAAAGCAAAAGCAAAAGCTTGATACAAATTTTGGCATTGGTTAATTATCCTAATCAATTTTTTAATAAAAAATAATATAAAACTTTTATACATTATAATATAAATAAAAAAATTATTACAACACAACGATGCCCAACACCCAAAACTAAGTAAACCATGGCGGGGGTTACGTGGGAAATGAATATTAAAGAGAAATATAATTGAGACGTGAAGTCGAAAAAAGGGTAGCGCGCGGAATCTGTCGTTCAAGTGTGAGTGTGAGTGTGAATGTTAAGAGTGTTTGTTTCGATATTTAAATTATGGTTTGTATTATTTTATATAGTATTTTTTTTTATAAAAATTTAAACTTTTGTTTAAATAATCTATTTAAATACTCAAACTAAACAACCCCTAAATGTTTGAGAATTGAAATCCTCTCCTCTGCTCTGCTCTGCACTTTCTTTTCTCTTTTTAAAAAAATATTCGTTGCTTGATATTAGGGTTTAAGCAGCGAGCAAAGGAATCAGGAAGAAGCAGTTTCTCTCTCTGGGGGACTCTGGGTGTGTGTTCATGGTTCGTTCTGTCCCTCTTCTCTTGTGTTTGTGTTTGTCTGAATTTCCTAGTTTTGGAATTAATACTTTTTGTCTCTTTTATTTTATTTTATGGTTTAAAGGAGAAGGTGGCGGAGGCGGAGGCGGAGGCGGAGGTGCGACGCTTAGAGGAGTCCCTGGAGGCCAATCCTGAGGATCCATCTCTCCATTTTGATCTTGTAAATTAAATAATTGAAACCTTAATTCTATTTCATCTTCTCTTTGATTTTGATTCTTTCTTTGTAATAACTAACTGGGGACTTGGGACTTGACTTAGGGCGTCTTGCTGTGGAACCACCACAAATCCAAAGAAAAAGCGGCGGAGCATTTCGTAGCCGCCGCCAGATTGAATCCTCAGAACGCCGCCGTTTTCAGGTACTTAGGCCATTACTACGCAAACACAACAAACAGAGACAGAGCTATTAAGTGCTACCAGAGAGCTCTCTCCCTTGACCCCAATGATTCCGATTCCGGGGTGGGTACCTGCCTCATGCCTAACGCCTAATGCCTATGCTATGCATTTCACGTCTCTCTCTCTCTCTATTGTAATTGTAATTTTTCATTGTTTTAGGAAGCGTTGTGTGATTTGTTGGACGACGGAGGAAACCACACTTTGGAGGTCGCCGTCTGCCGCCAAGCTTCCGACAAGTCGCCCAGGGCCTTTTGGGCTTTTTGCAGATTGGGTTACTTGCTGGTACGTTTTCTTTCCTTTCATCTGCGTTTTCAATTCCATGAGTTTGTTAATCATATGTGTGTGTGTGTTAAAGATGAATTAATGTTAGATTACATGCATACGTATATGCATACATAAATACTTGCTTACAGGTCCATCAAAAAAATTGGTCTGAAGCTGTCCAGAGTCTTCAACATGCCATTCGTGGCTATCCTACTTGTCCTGATCTCTGGGAGGTCTGCTTTCTTTCTTTTTCCTTTTCTTTTTATTTTCATTTCCATTCATTAAGCAAAAACCACACTTCACCAATTTCATATATATATATATATATATATATATATATATATATAGTTACATACACTCACACCATCATGCTCAAATATAAAAACTACTACTTAACAGTCTGTACTATAATTCATGCTAATATTTGTGATTCAACTTTTCATCATCTGTATTCTTGCTTTTTGATCAACGGCCTTTCTACATTTCTAGAGTCTTGGCCTTGCCTACCACCGACTCGGCAGGTTTACTGCAGCGATCAAGGTGCTCTATGCTTTTTCTTTCATTATCTGTCTCATTTTACTTGTTTATGCCTCGTTTGACAGGGGAGGGAGAAGCAGGTGTAGGGGTAGAGCTTAGACGATAGGTCGGTAGATTTTGGAATTTATGCTTTTTTGGTGCAAGGAATTAGTAGTGGAAGGAATGGATTGTGTGAGGGATTCAAAATTATTCATACAACTCTAACTTTAATCCCTTTTAATAAACTCTGCTTTGAAGGGATAACTCACGTTGTGTGAAAAAAAAAAAAAGAAGAAGTATTTGTGTAAGACCATGATACATGATTTGATCATTTTGTGTTGAGAACTTTATCCCCCTTTCTTCCATCTTTTCCATTAGTTGACAACTAATTGGTGTATTCTAACAGTCCTATGGAAGAGCCATTGAGTTGGAGTCCACAAGGGTCTTTGCCTTGGTTGAAAGTGGAAACATTTATTTAATGCTTGGTTCATTCAAAAAGGTAAGATTTCTGGATTGCATTTATTTAGTGGCGCCTGTATTCTCTCTTTCTTATTCATCATACTTGTTTTAGTCATTAATTATCTCCCTAAATTTAGTTTATAGAGTTGGATCCGATTAGCTTTTTTAGTCATCACATTACTATAAAAAAATGATCTGTCAGTATAGCTGGTGAAATAGAATCATATATTCTTGAAATTATGTCAGAGTTTTAGTGCACTGATTGTTCTAAGGATGTCACTATAATAAAGTGGTCTTTGTTTTTGAAGGGAATTGAGCAGTTTCGGCAGGCGCTAGAGATCTCTCCTCAATGCGTATCTGGAAACTATGGGCTTGCTTCGGGCCTTCTTGGTCTTGCAAAGGAGCATATTTATTTGGGAGCATTTCGATGGGGAGCTACATTGTTAGAGGTCATTGAACTTTACTTTTCTTTTCTTTCCTTTTTTTTTTTTTTTTCCTTTTTTCCCCTCCTCCTTGCCAGGAAATTCAATCCTCTTTTGCAACCTTGAAGTTGTGCATATTAAAATTGTTTGCAGGAGGCGTGTAAAATTGCTAAGGAAACTACTAACTTGGCTGGAAATTTATCATGCATTTGGAAGCTGCATGGTGATATTCAGGTGTGTTGATCTAATCCTTCAGATTTGCCCATTCTTCTGTACGTCAAGCTTTTGAAATTCTTGTTCAGTTGCATCTTCTCTTTTCGATTGTATATCTATGTCAGAATATGATCATCATGGCATGAATTAACTGACAATGTTAGACATATTCTCACCTTTTCTAGCTCACATATGGGAAGTGCTATCCATGGATGGAGGAGATCCAGGGTTTAGAACTTACTGTTGAACACTTTAATTCTTCCATTGTTTCCTGGAAACGTACATGCTACTTGGCTGCAACTTCCGCCAGAATCTCTTATCAGCGAGCTTTAGTCTTGGCACCATGGCAAGCAAATATCTATGCAGATATTGCGATAAGTTCAGATCTTGTATGCTCTTTGACTGAGTGTGGTAATCATGACCTAAATGCTTGGTATGATTTTTTTCCCCATTCTTTCAAACTATAATATCGCTTCATTTTACTATCAAGGGCTTACCGTTCTTTTACCAGGCAGCTACCAGAGAAGATGGCCTTGGGGGCCTTGTTACTTGAAACAGAAAATTATGAGTTCTGGGTGGCTTTGGGACATTTATCTAATCATAACACATTGAAACAACATGCTTTGATTCGAGGGTTGCAATTGGATGTATCTCTAGCTGTTGCTTGGGCGTACTTAGGGAAGGTACTATCCCTTCTCTTTATTTAGGACCGTTTCTTTTTAAAAGAAAGGTTCTGTAGCATTTTTCTCTAATTTTAGTGGAAATCAGAAGTTAAAAGAAATATTGAGATCTTGCTATGTGTTTTTCTAAGTTTTCCCCCTTTCTCAGCTCTATAGAAGAAAGGATGAGAAGCAATTGGCAAGACAAGCTTTTGATTGCTCGAGAAGTATAGATCCTTCACTTGCATTACCGTGGGCTGGCATGTCGGCTGATTTTCACGCTGGGTAAACTTTTTGCAAATGCTTATTTAGTCCTTTAATTGTTTTATTTTTGTAAAAATTATCAGCCACCTGAGGCCAATGTAACAAGGAGGTTCACTTCTTATGTCAGGGAGCCTGCAGCAGATGAGGCTTTTGAGAGTTGTTTACGAGCTGTGCAGATTTTGCCTGTAATTCTTATGCCCCTTCTCTTGCTTCTCTATCATAGTAGTGCTAAGCATCACCATGACCACGTATGTGGTAGGGAAGCAGAACTGTCATGTCGTGTAAATGGGACCAAATGGACCCCTTACTTTTATGTGACAATTCTGATGGCCTCCCATGAGAGTGGTGATTATATTAGTAGTGACTATTACTTGGTATTTTTCTTTCTAACGTGACGTATAGAAAGTAGTGGTTAATATTTTTATTCATTGCAACTTGCTTTTAGGCGGATAAGAAAACATAGGCTATGAATTAAAGAAAAAAAGATAAAAAAACATTAGTTTTACTTATTCATTCGCATATAAATCCTTATACGTTTGTAAAAATTTATTTCTTGCAGCTTGCCGAATTCCAAATTGGTCTTGCTAAGCTCGCCGTGGTTTCAGGGAATCTTTCATCTCCACAGGTTTGACTTCTTTAAAGATTGAAGAGGAATCTTCCATAATACCCGTAGCTAATGTTTGCAGTTTTTTTTTCCTTTTCTTTTTTTAATTAAGAAAGAACGATGAAGAAGGGGCACAGTTCAGAAACCTCAATTTGTTGATGTTATTTATTCCATGCAGGTTTTTGGTGCTATCATGCAGGCCGTGGAGCGCACCCCTCACTATCCCGAAAGCCATAATTTGAAAGGGCTGGTTTGTGAGGCACGTTCTGATTATCTGTCTGCTGCTGCTTCTTATAGGCTAGCACGATGCGGGGTCACCAACTCTTCTTCCAAATTTTTAAAATCTCAAATCGGAGATATATCAATTAATTTGGCCAGATCGCTTAGTAAGGTAAAATTTTTCCTTTCTAGTTTGTCATTTAATTTTAGGGCCGAGAATATATATTTTACATGTGCGAATGCTGGTTTCAACTCTATTTTGCATGCTTAAGAAGATATTTCATTTGGTGCAGGCTGGAAAGTTTCTAGATGCCGTACGGGAATGTGAAAACTTGAAAATAGAAGGTTTGTGTTTTATATGACTTACGACTATTCCATCTTTTGCTTTACAGAAAACTAACAGAATGAGTTATCTAGTAGTGGCAAGATTGTTTGCCTTCTAAGTTTTACAGCCAAATAACAGAACGAATTATATATTTTTATTTAATTGTTTATTGGGTAAATTACTCCAATGGTCCCCAACCTAATAAGTGATGGATTGGTTTTCATTTTTTTTTTCAACCAGCCGTAACCTCTTGTCTACCAAACGGCTACTTAAAACTCATCGTGTGAGTTGCGTAGACAATCAAGGGGGCATTTTGGTAAATGTAGTTTGAAAAGGAAAAATTAAAAAAAAAAAACATAGTGGGACCCACAACAGCCAATCGGAAGTTGCCTCGTGGCTTATTGTCCTACAATCAGGAAAATTTCTCCCACGACAGCAAATTGCTTCCCTCTCCTCCTCCAATGTCCTTTCCTTGCCGACAATTTGGTTCCAGATCTGGTTTGACGCTTGACTTGGTGGTGACAAGACCCAAAATGGGTCTCATGAGAGAGCTCCAATGAGAGGGCTAGCTGCCGCGGTGGTGATTTGGGGTCTCGCAAGCTTTAGGTGATACCCAAATCGCGAGTGAGCTACAAGGGTCACCCCTCGATGGTGCTACAAGGGTGGTCTCCTCCCGACCGTCTGTGATAGTGAGACCCTATGGATATGCAACGATCACAAACGGATCTGGTTCTATGAATTTAATTCAACATCGAACAGCGGCATATTCGACCTCCGCTAAGTTCAACAGCCACATCAAAAATGTTCTTGATACCAAGGCCAAAAAAAAAATCACATATCGACCCACTACGAAGATAGAGGGGGTGGGGAAGAGAGAGAGAGACCCATTTATGTTTCAGAGTCTTGTTGTTCGATTTGAACCTGCCGCCTCCACCAATGATGGATGGTTAAGATTTGTATTGTGGCCCTTGCCATCATGGAGCAGCACCTACTAGTGTTGATGGAGGGCGATGCCGTAGACGAGGAAGGAAAGAGCAAGAAGAAGGCCCTTTTTTGTTTTTATTTTTTATTTTTGAATAGATGTTTTAGATTTATCCATGGTTATTTTGGTCTTTTGAGTAAATTAAAGTCATGTGAGTAGCACATGATTGAAATTCATCTAAAATTAGACGTTAGACCGTTACTTTAGTCCTTTTGCATCTAATGCTATTCCCTTTACTTGTTTTCACGTTCTCTATATCAAGTTTCGTCCTCTTTTTGATTGAATCCAGGTGCATTGCTTGGTTATGTTGTATTGAACTTGGAACTCATTTTCTTCACTTACTGATCTATTATATTCTATTCATTGATTATGAAGGATTGCTTGATGCGGAAGGTCTGCAAATATATGCTTTCTCCTTATGGAAACTTGGCCAAAGTAACTTGGCTCTCTCCGTCGCCAAAAATCTTGCTGCTAATGTTTCTAGTATGGAGCATATTTCTGCAGCTGCCTCTGTTAGTTTGATTTGTAGATTGCTGTATTGCATTTCTGGTCTAGATTCAGCAATCACTAGTATTCTGAAAATGCCAAAGGAACTGTTTCAGAGTTCAAGAATTAGTTTTATAGTGTCTGCCATCCATTCTCTTGACCGAAGTAATCGACTTGAGTCTGTTGTTTCGAGCAGCCGTTACCATCTCAAATCTCCTGAAGATATAAGTGGAATGCACTTTCTAATTGCACTTGGTAAACTAGTAAGTTTCTTACTCCAATCGTTGATCACAAGCTTTTTTACACTTGATTGACATTTTATGTTTTAGTTGAGTTAATATGAAAATTGATTGAATATTGTTATTGGTTCTCAATTATGCAGGTAAAAAATGGGTCGGGATCATCTCTTGGGTTTCAAACTGGAGTGGCTCACCTCAGGAAAGCTCTTCATATGTACCCTAATAGTGGTCTGTTAAGGTATTTATCAGGGAAATGATATGCATGTCTTAACTCTAAATTATGCCTATGTCAGAGCCTTGCATCTTGATCTTATAATATTTCTAAGCTATTCCAAGTCTAATTATATGATTGCAATTGTTGAACTTCTACCTAAACTTATGGGTAGATTTCCTTTTTAACTGCCACATGCTAAACTTTGTCATCTAAAAGTAAGCCCAAAAATCAAAACATGAAATTATTGGTTGAATTGTCTGGTCCTGTTCGTCAATAAACTGGAATATGTCCTGTTACAACAAATAGCTTGTTTAACTGTCGGAACATTCTTGTAAAATTCTGACTGAGAAAGTATATCGTGTAGCTTTCATATATCCTAAGCAGCTGGCATCTCTCTAAGTTGTGTGTACGAGGCTCGAGACATTTTTACTTACTTCTAAATGTGATTAGTACCATTCGTTTGTTTTGTGTGTGCATGTTTGTGTGTGCGAGTAAGTGAGTGAACAATAGGAAACAAAATGATTTATCAAAAGGAAAAATGTGCGAAAAGCGATCACCAAGAGTTCTCTAAAAAGCCACGACAGTATAAAATCTAATGGCTATTAAAATAGGAAAAAAATCTCGAAGAAACAATCAGACCCTTTAAACATCATTAACAATGCAGTGCTCATTCTGTTTTTGAGGCTTTATATGACAACACTTGCTACAGGAACCTGCTTGGTTATCTCTTGTTAGCTGGGGAAGAATGGAATGATTCGCATCTTGCAACTAGGTGCTGCTGCGGAGATGTTTTCAATGGTCTAATGAATGGTTTGAAATCAACATATGAAATCCTCGGTGCCGGATCTGTTGCTTGCTATGCACTAGGAAATAGTAATCCAAAGTTTTCCTTTCCAACGTGTACATATCAATGTCTAAATGAACATGGAGCTATCCAGCAGCTGCAGAAGTAATGCATTCGTCCCCTTACCTCTGATTTTTAACTATCAATTTGCAAGGCATCATTTTGGTTTGGCAAGGTCTCAGAATAAGTTGTCTTTTGGCTTTGGGTTATTAAATCCTTCAGAAATTTTGAAGAAAGTAAAAAGAAAATAAGCTTTTCGTTCAAAGGAAGTTGTGAAGGCTGGTCCCTTTTGTGACCTTGTATATTCAATTGTCATAGCTGATATGTGTTTATGAAAATTTCAAAGGATATTTCTTCTGGATTTACAAAATGAGTTTCTCAAATCATATCTTCTTTGTCGTTTATCTCTGGAAAATATCGGCCTTCCTCTTAGTTTTGTGCTTCTGATGTAATATGCTGAGTTATATAGATGGTTTACTCTTCTTGTTGAAATTCACGTTTTACACTCAGAATGCCTTTTTGTATGCATGCAGACATATGTTTTGTTTAATTGTCGGTTTTACTTTCAGTTGTCTTCTTGATAAACTGTCCTCTTTATGAGCAATTAATATAGTTCTTTTCAATGTGCAGATGCTTACGTCGAGAACCATGCAACCAGAGTGTGAGGTATTTGCTTATACTCAATTTACTCCAGAAAGCACGAGAAGAGAGGTTTCCCCATAGCATATGTGTCATGCTTGAGCGGCTCATTTGCGTGGCTCTTTCCAATGAATGTTATTCTCAGACAGATTTGTCTTATCAATATCAAAAGTTCCAACTTCTACTTTGTGCGTCTGAGCTCAGTTTGCAAGGTGGAAATCAAAACGGTTGCATCAATAATGCCAAAAAAGCTTTATCAATTATGCTCCCCAATTGTTATCTATTTTTTGCGCACTTGCTATTGTGCCGTGCCTATGCATTAAATGGTGATGTTACAAATCTTCACAAAGAGTATGGAAGGTGTTTGGAGCTGAAGACAGACTGTCATATTGGTTGGGTTTCTCTAAAAATTATTGAATCACAATATGGCTTGCAAAATGATTTAAATTTCTCAGAGTTGGACTTCAATGGGTGCTTGATGGAGGGGAAGAATTTGCCGAGCGCGTGGATGGCTGTATTTAATCTAGTGCAAGGTTTGATTTCTGTGTGGAAGCAAGATTTCCTTTCAGCAGAAGAGTTTCTTAGACGAGCCTGTTCATTGGCAAGTGCTGAGAGCTGCCTCCAGCTATGTCATGGTAGGCACTACTAGTCCACCGTGTTTCATCTTTTTGGTTGAAGTATTTAGTATCAGCATACTGTAATTTGGATAATTTTTTTTTTAACAATTTAGTTTAAATTTTTGTCTGTGAGAGTGATACTAACTAGTGAAGTTGTCTTTACGATCAATAATATTTCTGGTTAGGCATATATAAAGCCTTTGGGCACTCTTGTCTGAATGCATATTACCAAACTTGCTGGGCGTTTAAATATGGATAGTTCTGTACATTCCGAACAATGTAGGCAGTTTGTATTTGCTTCTTGCAGTAATTAGATGATTGATGGGTACAGGCGCTACCTGTTTGGAGCTTGCCAGGCAGTGGTGTGATTCACAGTTTCTGTCGCTTGCAATTAGAAGTCTGAAGAGAGTTCGAGAAGCTTCTGCAATCCCTTTACCTTTTATCTCGGCGTTATTGGCTCAAGCAGAAGGAAGCCTTGGTTCGAAAGAAAAATGGGAGAATAACCTGCGTCAGGAATGGTTTACTTGGCCACCAGGTGTGTTTGTTACCTACATTGCATGCGTATGGTTCTGTTATTCGGTTGTGATGCTCTTATCATGTTTTTATCTTTGTAGAAATGAGGCCCGCCGAGCTTTTCTTCCAAATGCATTTGCTTGCGAGGCAATCAAGAGCTGGGCCGGACTCTTCCACCGTGGAGTGCTGTCAGAGCCCACAGAGATGGGTTCTTAGGGCCATTCATACTAATCCTTGTTGTGTCAGATATTGGAAGGTCTTGCAAAAGCTAGAAGGATGAAGTTGTTTAGGCATTGGGGTGTTTTCATACGTCTTGAAGGTTGGTATTGTTCCGTGACTCTGATTCAAAACTTAACACTCCAGGTGACATACAGTCCCCTTCCAAGGTTGTCAAGTGATTGATTAATCTGTCCAGCTGTAGGCGATTGTATATAAATCATGCCATTGTACATTTCATAACGAGTTTCTTGTTGTCACTCTCCGAGTTGGTCAAATGTCTAGCACGCATAAGAATGGATTGGGGAACGACTTTCCAGCCAAAGAAGAATAGAATATTATAGCTGTAACGCCCCAAAATTAATTAAGTAATATTAGAATGTAAAATGGTATATTAGTGTGCCATAATGAATATATTAAACTCAATTTGATTATTTGGTAAAAATTTTGAGTTTAAAGTTGTTTTGATTTCCTTAATGATTTTTAGTTGGTTTTGATTATTTTTAATGTATTTTTGAATTTTTAAAACAAAACAATTTGTCAAATACCAAGTATGTCTGATTTGAAAACGGTGTGATGCACATGGTTTTCTTTCCTCTATTTATTTCTCCCTCCTCTCTTCCACTCTCCCTAACTCTCAGCTCTCTCTCTCTCCCGTGTGTGTTTCTCTCCCCCTTTGCCTCTCTTTTTCTCTCAAATCCTCTCCAAAGCTTTGAATTAAATCGAGCCCTAAGCTTCGGTTAAGTGGATTGAAGGCTCGAGAATGCGATTGAGTAACCAAAAACGTGATTTGAAGCTTTGATTTGAGTTTAGTTTTTAAATATTAAAACTTTTTCAATTTTTTAATTTTTCATGCATTTTGAAATCTAAGCTTGATTGAACTTAAAAAACCTTTTATCTAAGTTAGGGGAACTTAGAACAACTAGAATTTAAGCTTTGTTTGAAGAAAAATGGATTTAAATCAAGATTTTTTATTTTTTTCCCCTTTTTTCTAATTTTTGGATTAACTCAAAATTTTTGAGTAAATTTTGTTTAAATGGGCTAAAAAGTGTTCTATCTTGTTTTTTCATCATCTATGATTGTTTTTCATGCCTGAGAATTGAGAAAAACAGGTTGAAATGAAGACTTGGGGTTTGGGAGGCCCAAAACCTGTGGCTAGAAAATTTTAGAATTTTTCAGTTTGGCAGGTCGAACTTTGTGTTCGGCAGGCTGTATTCAAGGGATCAGCAGGTCGGATTCATTCGTCCAGCAGGCCGAACTTGGAAAAGTTCGGCCGACTGGACTTGGTTTTTCGACAGGCTGAATTGCATAGTTCGGCCGACCGAACTAGGGAGACCGACAGGCCGATCGAACAAGGAGAAAATTTGTGATTTTCATCCGTTTTCACTGTTTTGAATTCCGATTGAAATTTTAACTTTATAAAATGATTTTAAAGGTACAAATGACACATTATGGCACCATGAACTAGTTTAGCAACGTAGAATATCTTAAACTAGATACTGATAGACCTAGTTATATCTAGGGTTATTCGTGGTTCCGCGAAGCTAACGTATAGCGGACCGGGATTACAGTGTGGAGTACTGGCATGAGTATCGAGGTAGGACTTCTACCCTTTCCTTGGTCGCCAAGTTTTCAAATGATTTTGGTCTCAAAAAGGGTTTTATCAAAATGTTTTTCAATGGTTGATTGAAAAAGGAAATTTTGTCGGTTATTTTTATAAATCGTGAACTAAGATGAATTTCATAATGAATGTAAATAAAAATACCTGGTAAATGGGTTTTGAATAATGACAAAAATTAATATATGGGCATGATGCCATAACAGAGATCGGGTCGTATAGCGTGTGACTTTGGGGGCAGGTCCCGAAACCTAACTGGGCCACTACGGTGGTGTTATTCATATAGTCTGTCCAGGAAAAGAAATTGATGATCTTTCTGGTCGACCAATAAACTGTTTGGGTAAGAATGATTTTGTTTAAACTTATTTATTCAAGTCTCCTCTTAAATAATTTCTTGAATAATGATATATTTTTTTAATTTAATATTTCTTAAAATATAGTCCTACTGAGCCTTTCGTTCACATTTTATTTGTTTTTAAACTTTTCCCCCTCTTAGTAGATTTCTGTTTGGGTTTAGGGAGGATTCTACGGACAGAACTCAGGAGTAATAGAAGAACTTAGTAGGTCATTTATATTATTAAATAAAGGCATGTAACATTTTAACTTTCTCTTTATTTGGACAGCGGATGTAATGTAATATTGTCAGTATTATGTGTGTGCACAAAATGTGGGTCGTGGGATCCATTCTCGTTTCTCTTATTTATTATTACCTACTTAATGTTTACCTCAAGTTCTTATCTGTTTAATGAATATAAGTGCTTCAAAAATTTCCATATTTTGATAATTTAAATTAAAGATTTAAACTCATATTTTAATTAAATTTTACATTAATTGTTTTAATCAATCCGCCACGTCACCTTCCGTACTGTACTGTGGGGCGTGACAATAATTGGACGGTATCTCACGATCCACGGTAGTGGTACTTGATATACATGAAGGAAGAGACTTGGGTTGGGAATATTTGGACTCCATTTGGTGTTGGGGAACTAGGAAGTAGGAAGTAGGAAGTAGGAGGTTGGAAGGAATGCAGGAGAATTCTTCCAAGGCCCAAATGTGCGCTGTTTTCCCAACATTCTAAGAGGAAGTTTTACGTCTCCCATCCAAATGAACACATGCAGTTGCGGATCATATTGCACTATTAGGCTAATACAAACAACAACATAACATAACAAACTTATTTTGAAAACAATTAAAAACAAAAACAGATAGGACAAATCAACTTCCAGTTCCAGAGGCCCTTTGCTTCATTCTTCTCCTCTTTCTAGGAATCCATTTTTGGCATTTGCACTTGCTTTTGCTGCGCTTGGCAAGCGGTAACACTCACGGGCTATCCTGCCCCTCTCCCAACGACCTACCTTAATCAATACGGGCCAGGCCCATCAATAAAATAAAGGGATGCCTCTCTGTTTTTCCACAAATTAGTGGAAAATGGAGCAGAATTCTCATGCCATGTTTTGTAATAAAAATCAAAGGCAATGCCATTTTTCATCCACAAGTTACAAAAACGATGGGGAGGTGTGAGAGGTCAGGAAGGAATGGATGCCAAATATTGGAATGAGAGATTAATACAATTCCATCACAAATGAGAGAGAGACCACTTTTTTATTATAATATATAATTAAAGGAAAAAGCAAATACGTTTGGATTTCATGAGACTCTTTACGTTAGCAATCTACATTCATAGGTCTCAATTTTGAGTTTTCTTACAAACTAGTATAATTATTACTATTCCTTTTTTTTTTTTGGCTTTTGAGAAAAATTGTTACTATTGTTCTTTGGAGTAATCACAAAAATTCCCGTGAATTATAGCCTTTGTAACACTTTACCTCCCGAACTTCAAAACGTAACATTTGTTCTCGTTGAAGCATGAACTGTTAACAACAGTGGTCTTTCTGTTAGAATTTTAATAGAAAATTGATAAATGATTATAAATTTGGAGTATTTTAGTAATTTTGATTATAAAAATAACCATAAAAATTAATACTATTATACTATTGAAATCTTTTCTTCTTTTCTTTTTTTTTACATACCAAAATTTTCTTCAAAAATTGATTAATTTTTTCACAAATTTAAAAGTTATATCTAGTAGTGAAAGAAGGGTCCCCAATATTATTCAACAAGGCCAAGAGCTTACACAACCCATTTGCCATTTTAGAAAGGGGTAATAATAATATAGTAGTAGAAGAAAGGATGGCGGTGCAACTCCAAGCTCAGTTCCAATTTCAAGGCTGGGCAGTGCTGTCGGCCAAATCCAATCGGCTTCGCATCACTTGTATCTCCACCGGAGCTGATAATAAGAAGAAAGACAACATCAACATGGCTTCCTCCGCCACCTCTCCCTCTCCCAGGTGGGCCCAGAAGACCATCACTCTCCCTCCCCTCCGCCGTGGCTGCCACCTCATCACCCCCAAGGCAAGGCAAACCTTGATAAAGATAATGATTTGCTCTTCCCTAATCAATGATCAATCACCCCCTTTACTTTAATTTTCTCACAATCAACACTCGTTCATTTGCTAATTTCTAGTTTAATTGTTTCTTCTTCTTCTTCTTCTTCTTAATTCTTCGTTATTAGATTCTGAAAGAAATTGGTCAAGACTTGTCCCAGTTCAACGTTGGTCTCGCTCATCTCTTCTGTAAGCAATTCCTTTTCGTTGAAATTAAAATTGAATCTTGGAATTTTAAATTCATTCATTGATTCATTCTTCAATTGGCAGTGCATCACACGAGTGCTTCACTTACGATCAACGAGAATTACGATTCTGATGTCCGCGACGACACCGAGACATTCCTTAACAACATTGTCCCCGAGGTACCCTCTACCTACCTGCCTTTCTGTTGATTGCCTTATGTTTGAGCCTGAGAGACAAACTTACGAATATTTGGCTCATCTCTCATGTCGTGTTTCACTGTTTCAGGGAGCTTCTGCACCCTGGAAGCATACGCTGGAAGGTCCACTACTTTTGCTTTCGCTTTGATTAAGGAATTAAGCAAAGCAGAAGAATTTTTAATAGTAAGCTTTCTTCCTTTGGTGTTGATTTTGATTTATTTTTTATTTGTTTGCAGGCCCTGATGACATGCCCGCACATATCAAATCATCAATGTTTGGCTGTGCACTTACGTGAGCATTCCATTTCTTGCTCCTTCCTTCATTTATCTTCTTTTTTTTTTTTATTTGCCTTGCCTCATCACTTTTTTTTTCTTTTCTTGTATCGCTGCAGCATTCCAATCACCAATGGAAAACTTAACATGGGAACTTGGCAGGTAATGTTTGTTAGTTTTTATACCAATTACCAAGCCAAAGGAAACGACTAGAACTACAATTGGATTTAAATTGACAATTTGGAACTGGAACCCAGTCCCAAAGAATAAACATGTCACAACCATGTCAAAACTTAAAACTCAAAAGTCAAAAGTCAAAACTCAATACAATAGCAGAGAGATTCTGCTATCGTAAAGCTTAGTCTGTACTCATGAATCCTAACTACTTTAGGCGCCTAGCCTTGCCGTGTTAATGGTTCTTTTTGACTGGTTGTGTAATATTGAAGTTTGTTTGAAAGAGGAGGATATATATTCATATGATTTCATTCCAAACACAAAGGGAAGAAGCTGCCTGCAAATTACATGTCATTAGCTTAGCTGCCATTTCAATTTTGAAGATCCTCCTCTATTCTATGTTGCTATTTCCATGGCCTTTGTTTTTCAAAGTTTCATTCTCTGTGTTTTCAGGGAATATGGCTGTGTGAGCACCGTGACCACCCTACTGCTCGTAAAGTCGTCGTCACCCTCAATGGAATGTGAAAGTCATCAGGAATTCCAAGATTTTCTCAACTTTTTTTTTCCCGTGGGTGTGCATTCCAAAATGTGCTACAAGACTTGTTGATCGTTTGGATGTACTACAATAAAAGTTTCTTGTTCCAGACCCGAAAAGAAAAAAAGAAAAAAAAAGTGATGTCCCAATTTTAAGGAAGGAGAGTTATATTTAAATTTCTATTGGAAGTATAGTTGTTGGATTTCCCTTGAACAGAAACTGGACTCAACGCCATGCGCTATCTTGTCTTGCTAAGCATCGATCTATTTCTGTGGTTCATGCTAACTAACTGTATTTGATTATATGTGTCATTTTGGCTACCTGTTGTTGATACTTGGTCGGTATGATGTTAAAGGTGCGTATTTTATATGGCCCTCGTGTAAGCTGTCATCAAAAGCTCATCAATGCTATTACTGGAGATTAAGTTTGTGTGCTTGATGAATTATTTTTGGACGATAGGCCTTTTTTCTTTTTCTTTTCTTTTTTTTTCCCTGCGCAAGGGTTACTATTGAGAAAAGGCAAAATACAAAAACTACTAGGGAGATGCAGGGGTTCGCTCCTCAGATTTCGACATAATAGAACTGGGAATAACAGAGGTATCAACCTTTCTAAAACAACAAAGCAGCCTAGACTGCGGGGCTAAATTGTGAGCAGCAAAATTATCCGGCCTAGAGATCCAATAGGCACTAGAGCCCCAAATGGAACTAAGGAGGCCAGACAATTATATACAATGTTGCTAATACACCACGGCCTATTAGCAGAGGGGTCTTTAAGGCAGTTCATAACTACTTCATTGTCCCCTGCCAAACAAAGTAACTTAAGGTTAAGCCTTGCCGCCACCTCCACCACAAACAGGGCAGCAAAAGCTTTACCAACCATGCTTAGAATGTTCAGGGGCAACCTAGGTCCAAAGGCTCACCACCTCGAGAATGGTCCAGGAAAACTGCAGCAGGAAAACTGTAGCAGCCACAGAGCATGCCCCAGCAACTGAAATATCAATATTGAATTTGATCCAGTTGATAGGCGGAGGGAACCAAGGACCAGGAGGGATTGGCGTCGGCTTAGATAGAGCCTTATTTTTATATATAAGTTTCAGTTTCTTAATGATATTTCTGGGCTTGGAATCATGTGGCAGTTGATAAATAAAGTGGCGTCAACGAGTTGAATTGCGTGTTGTGGAAAAGTTGTGTTGGCATGTATAAAGTTGTAGTAATTTTTAAATGTCAAACCAAAAGGAAGTGAGAGCGCTATTGCAGTATCTAACATGTTTGCCTTGTTGTAGACTTGTAGGACATAATATAAGCGATGTCAAAGTTACCCTTGGTCAAAAATAATGAAGAGCTTAAATCTTTGGAAAAGAATCTTAATCGAATGTCATTCGTGTTTATCAGTTTATATGTACAAGAGAAAAGAAGAAGAACAAGAACTGGAAGTGAAGCGAAGGATGAAAATGGTAAATGAAATAACTAGTTAGCCATCATAAGGGCGAACTCATCAAAGGTGAGAACCCCATCTCCATTGAGGTCGAATACTCGAATGATGGCCTTGCAATCGTCAAGAGAGCGTGACTCCCCCAGACGCCCCAGCATCGTCCTTAAGCTGCCTGGTGTTATGCATTCTTCCATCGCATTGGTGTACATCATGAACGCCTCTCTCAGCTCCTTCACCTTCTCCTCTTCTTTTTCATGACCGGTGTCCATCAGACTACAAAACTCCTCGAACCCTAAATGACCGTCCCCGTCCCTGTCGGAACAGGCCACAGCGGCTTCTGCCTCCTCGGCGGATATCTTGAACGCCCCCACGCAGTTCCGCAACTCAGCCGGGGATATCTTGCCATCGCCGTCCTCGTCCATGTAATTAAACACCAGTCGGAGCTGCTGCTGCTGCTGTGATTCCACTAGTTTATCATCACCTTCCACTTCAACTTGATCTAGTGATGGCATGCTCCTGCCTCTCCTCTTGGGGGACAGCTTGCGGCATAATTTTGCAAAAGCTGATTTTTTGGGAGAGGACGAAGAAGAAGCAGAAGAGGAGGAAGGAGATTTTGCGTAGGTTGTCATTATATTATATTAATAGTAGATAGCTTTTTGGTCTAGTTGTGTTTGGAATAGGGTGTATGTTTGAGAGCTGAATGCGAATGAATCTCATTGACATGTTTTGTGTGAGTATTTATAGAGGGAATTAGAAGATGCGGCCAAAAGACGCGTGTGGAGATGATATTTGTTTGTCATATGTCATGTGGGAAAAGTCAAATGAAGGAAAGCATAGAGTTTGAAGGAGAGACATATTATATTTGTTCGATTGACACGCATTGTCTGAGCGTAAGTAACGTGGATAATCGTACCGACGTAAGACATGAAGAGGAGATTGCAAAATCTTGGACCGTCCCACTCCCAGACGCCCCTTGTTTTCACGAGGGATTCCGAGTGCGCAGCGCGTACCCGAGCCTTCCTGTCTCCGCCCTACTCGATAATAACATTGTCTTCCCTCTTTCCTTTTTTTTCCCTGCTTGTAAAATAATTGCTACATAACTGCATAATACAAAATGTAATGCCACCATGAAAATTACTATGTCATTAATGGCTTTTTATGAAATGTTATGAAATTTACGTTGAATTTAAATTTCACTCTAATAATTGGATCATGTAGTGTAATTTTTCTAAATAAATAAGTAAAAGTTAATGACTATATGGCAATTTAACAAAATTTTCAAGATAATTTAGAAGTAGCAAAAAATAACATAGTAATTACTATACTGTTTGTCACATTTTGTATCTTAAAATTACATAGTAACCGTCAAAATGATGTCAATTTTCATTATTCTTAAAGTACTTCATAAGTTTACATGGATTGTTATAAGAATGACTCCAACGATATCATCAACCAGTAAACACCATATTTACTGGATTTACACTGAGTTTATCATAATGATGTTGCTGCCGTCCTGACCTTTGTAGATGTTGGATCTACAATTAAATTTTACTAGATAAAATTATCAATTGTTAATTATATATAAGCAATTTGGGTCCAAAAATCACCATTATTAGGCCCTGACAAACTTTGTAAATGCATTTAGTAAGCAGGTTATAGCAAAATAAATTTGATGAAGTTTAGACTAGAAATCAAATACAGCAAAATAAAAGATATCAAACACCGAATTTTGTGTGGTTCATGTAGACGTTGGATCTATAATTAAATACAAATAAATTGGTATTGAATTTGATATTAAGAATTTGGACCTTCAAACTACCATTGTTAGAATCTGTTTCGCTTCCAAGAACAAGTTCAAACTAACTACATAATGAAAATAAAATAAAAAGCTGTAAGTAATTAAACGATACTACAAAATAAACGATACCATATAGAGATTTATAGTGGTTCACTCTATAGTGAGAGCTACATTCATTGTTCTTCATTATGAATGAATGAATGGGTAGAGATTACAAAGTATATGAGAGAAATGATATAAGAAAGAGTATTTCTGCAGAGTTTCTATAAGTTTTTTCTTATCCCCTAATGAAATTGCTGATGCCCTTTATTTAGAGTGATGAATGAGATCATGGCTCCAATCTGATGGAGAATGTGGGTGTAGTAACACTTGCAGTAGTGGGACAAGTGTTGATCTACGATAGGGCGTGATTATCATACTTCTCCCAATGTCCTATTTTGTAGCTCAACACGTATCCTCTTATACCTGCCAAGTTTTGCACATCGATTCTATCGAATCGACACTTAGCAAATCTGCAATGGTGAGGAATGCTTAGATTCACACAAAACGAAACAAGTAGATACTATAATTGAATAGCAACCATCGAATCAATCGACACCTCAAGTTGACTGATCAATGTGCAAGTGATGTTTTTCATATCAAATTGTTTCAAATCGAACACTCCCATTAGGCTCGACTCGTTCTGACCGGAATTTGGATTCCTCATTCTAGGCCTTTACTGAATGATTTGGGCCTGACTAAATCATATTCCATTAGTTCGTTCTATAGTGAGTGCCACATTTACTGTTCTTCACTAGAAGTTGAGTACAAATTACAAGTAAATTGGTGCAAAAATAAATAATTTTCTAGGTGAAATTCTAGAACGATTTCTGCAAAATGTCAGCTTAAGGAAGAGAATTCAGATCCCTCTATTTGATATCTCAAAACTCTATTTATAGAGACTCTTCTCTAGACTGTGGGCTTCAACTGGTAGGGAGAGTGGGTTTGTTAATGATTAGAATAATGGGACACATATTAGTCCCAAATTGGGCACACGTTTCGGGCCGTATTCCCATGTTTCCAACGATCTAATCAAACTCACACTTGACGGATTCCTATTGGTAGATACAATGCTAATCCAATCCAAGTGAAGCAAGTAGAAACTCTAAGCAATCAAAAAACGATCGAACCAATTGAGCCCCTCTGATTAGAAACAAACTGAGATATCAGTTGGGCTCGACTTGAAGACTGTCGTTGGATTCGATCTGTCCTAATCGCAACTGGAGCCTCTTATGCTAGGCCTTTGCTTTTTTATTCGAGCTTGACCAAATCATACCTCAAAAACCATAAAATACACACAATTTTCAGAACAACACCAAGGTCATCATCAACCAGTAAATTTACGCTAGACTCTTAATTACATAGATCCTTTTTCCTTCAATTTATCTCCATCTAAACAGAAATGCAAACCTATACAAAAATCAATAACAATGAGAGAATTAGCCACCTTCATTGTTGCTGCATCGACATTGACCGATCTCAGACCCAAACGATGATGGTAATATCGTCGACATTGACATGTTCTTTGACACAGACCTTAATTGAGCAAATTCGAAAACAAGCACCTCCGCCATAGTGGATTCCTTTTCCTCGTGCAATGTTACGCTCAGCTAGCGCAAGCTAAGGTTGGAGATCGTTGATTGAAGCTTGGAGATTGTCGATCAACAAGGGAAATGAATGATGGAGATCGTTGATCTTGAAGATTTATCGCTGGGGAAGAGATCATGCATTGCATATCGTTGTTGCATTTCGTGTCTTCTTCTCTGATGTTGATCGACCAATGATATTGTTGCTGATGAGAGAGAGAAAAGGACAAAATCTATTGAGAGAGGGGGGGTGAGGAGAGGGATTACTAGAAAGAGCATTTTACGATATACAAAAGAGAGAAAAAAGAGGAGAGGGAGCACTTTACACACAAACGGAAAGAAAAGAAAAGAAAAGACAAGACGCAAAAGACTATTATGGGTAGAAAGGTAAGAATATATACGCCCTTAACAAAATGAAAATCTTACAATTTACTGAATATGTTATTTCTTTACTTTTACGCGATAATCATAGCAAAATAATATTTAAAACACTTGAACGAAGATTTAAATTTTTATGAGAGAAAATACTATAACAAAATAATTTAAATTATGATTCAAATATTAAAACAAACATGCTTATAATATTTGATGCATTTTCTCCCCGTAATATCACAATCGTGGTTCAGGGAGGGAAAAAAAAAAAAAGGGCAAGAAGATTACAGTCGCGGGCGTTAGGAATGCAAATGGAAAGGAAACACGTGGAATCTGGTCGAAGAGATGAGATGAGACATGCGGCCAACTATTATTCACATATTACACTCCCTCATTTGTTTGATTTTTTATTTTTGGTTTTGTGTTAGATATTTTTTTCATTAGTGAAGAAATCGTTTTTGGTTTTTTGTTTGGTCTCCAGTTGTCGTGTTAAACAGCGGAAAAGGGGAATTCCCATAAATAAAGAGAAAAGCACTAGGATTAGGAGCAGGAGGAAGAAGTGAAAAAAGGAGGACAGGAGGTGGGACTCACTCTCACTGTGGCGTAGGCCTATACGACCCTATAAACTATATAATACTAAATTCTTTTCAACTTTGAACAGAGAATTGAAACGAATTTTCAGGGTCCAGAGTCGGCGCGGGCGAAAAAAAAGAAAACATGACTGCCACAAGCTCAGCCGTTGCAACCGTAGGCTTCCACCATTTGGTACCCCCCCGGAGCCGTCAGAAGCCGCCGTCGGTGAATTGGTCTCCCGTTGGCGCTGGCGTAGGCGTTGGCCGTGTTCCTCTCCTCGTCCGTCGTCGCAATTCCGTCTCCCTCTCCTCTTCCTCCCCGTCTTCCAGGTACCTCTTTCCTCTTTCTTCTATTCTGTTTTAGGGTTTCTATCATATCAGGCTTTATTGATTCTCAATTTTATCCTAATTTTGTTTCTATCTTGTTGTTGTTGTTTCCTCAAAACAAAAACAAAAACATTAAAAAAAAGAAGATACCGAATTGGCTGCTATGGCTTCCCTACGAATAAGACCCTGCACTCATCTAGATTCAAGGCGGAGGCGGAGGCGGAGGCGGAGGCCGAGGGACTGCGTAATTGCGTTTGCAGGTCCTTCATTTCCCAACGCAGTCGCAGAGGACCTTCTCCTTTGTTCTTCTTCTTTAATTCTTCATGCTCTTCTTTTTTCTCCTTATCATCCTCTTACCCCAAACTTCTTAAGCGCAATTCTTTTGTAAGTATTACGTTTTGTTTTTCTAGATTATTATATGATTTTCATCTTATATGATTCCTTAGTTTTTGAATTGGCTTGAATATTTCTTCATTCATTCTTATCCAATCATAATGAACTCTTTCCTATCCTTTTTGTTCTTTGCATCTTTCTGAATTCACTCTGCTTCGTCAATATTTGCTGCATCTATGTAATAATATATATATTTTTTTTCATTAGGTGAAACCGCGCGCGACAGTAGGTCCAGATGAGCCACACGCAGCAAGTACAGCTTGGCCAGAAGGTGTTACCGACAAACAGGATTTGGATCTATTATTGGAAGCAAAGGAGTTAGAAGGCTTTCTAACTTGTCGACTTCCTTCTCACCCAAAGCTTCATCGGGGACAATTGAAAAATGGCCTGCGTTATCTCATTTTACCCAATAAAGTTCCGCCTAACAGGTCCAATTCCTCCAAACCACTGATAGTTCCTTTTTTCTTATTTCCACTTGTGTTGTTAAATCATTCGGATGAGCTAGCCCCACCCAAAATACTTGCCGTCGATAGAGAATGTGCGCTTATCTAAAATGAAGATTTTGTTGGACCATTTTTTTTATAGGTTTGAAGCGCACATGGAAGTTCATGTAGGATCAATAGATGAAGAAGATGATGAGCAAGGGATTGCACATATGATTGAACATGTTGCGTTCCTTGGAAGTAAGAAACGTGAGAAACTTCTTGGCACAGGGGCACGATCCAATGCTTACACTGATTTTCACCATACTGTGTTTCACATCCATTCACCAACTAGTACGAAGGTTTATTATTCTTTCTTTACCTCTCTTTCTCTTGTCAATTTCTTTTTGGATTGGGATCTATATCACTAATGTCCCAAACATCTTTCATACTTTGATATGTGTTTGGTGTTCCAGGAATCTGATGGAGATCTACTTCCATATGTATTGGATGCGTTGAATGAGGTATGATTTATTGCTAGTTATGGTCATTTACAGTCAACATAAAAGGTAGATTTTAATAGTGTGCAATGACTCAGTCTTTTTGTCTTTTATTTCACCTTTAAAAAAAATGCTTCTAAGTAGATGACATCTAGCACTTGTAATTTGTAAACAGATAGCTTTCCATCCAAAATTTCTTGCTTCTCGAGTTGAAAAAGAACGACGTGCTATTCTTTCAGAATTACAGATGATGAATACAATAGATTACCGTGTTGATTGCCAGGTGTGGACTAAGGATATTGAGCTTACATCTCATTTCATTTCTCTTTCCCCTTTTTGTTAATATAATATATTTATGTTGCTGGTTTCTATCTCAATCATTTTCTGTTACTTTTAAGCACAGTTATTACAACATCTTCATTCGGAAAACAAGCTGAGCAAAAGATTCCCAATTGGGTTAGAAGAGCAGATTAAGAAGTGGGATGTTGATAAAATAAGAAAATTTCACGAGCGTTGGTACTTCCCTGGAAACGCAACCTTGTACATTGTTGGGGATATTGACAACATCTCAAAAACAATTTACCAGATTGAAGTGCGTCAAATACTTGAATAATTCTTTTTATGATGTATCTTTGATAGCTGTGTTCTTGGATCCTTTTGAAATCAACTGGCTGACTAGAACCAATTGTTTTCTCGCAGGCAGTCTTTGGACAAACTGACCAAGAATCAGAGGCAGTCTCTCCACCAACTCCTAGCGCTTTTGGCGCAATGGCTAGTTTCCTTGTTCCCAAGCTCTCTGTTGGGTTGACTGGAAGTTTATCTAATGAAAGGTCGTCTAATTCTGTAGAACAGTCTAAAATAATCAAAAAGAAAAGGCACACAGTTCGTCCTCCTGTAAAGCATGATTGGTCATTCCCTGGAAGCATCACTGATCAAAAGCCTCCCCAAATATTTCAGCATGAGCTGCTTCAAAATTTCTCCTTTAATATGTTCTGCAAGGTACTAAAATTTTGAGGCTTTTTCTAATGTGACGTTTGGTGTTATTACTAAAGTAGAGTGTTATAAATTATGCGCTGGGATGCTACCTTTTCTAGAACAACTCTGCGATTTCTCTGTAGTTTTGGAACTGAAACTTTGTGGAGCTCAATCATGTTTCTGAGATGAATATATGAGTGAACTCCCTGCTTATCAAATGATTCTCCAATAATAAGTTTTGCTTTCCTTTAGTTGAATTTGCTTTTAAGACAAGGTTTGATGTCAAAACAAGCACCATCATGTAGGTTACGAGGTGCTCTGTATATGTTTTTTGAAATGATGAGGTTTTCTTCAATTTAACATGAGGTTTAATCTTATAACAATCATCATCGTATAGGTTGAATCTTACTTTATATGTTTCTCAAATGATAATGTGTCTTTCACTTTTTAACATACAGTTGATTTCATAACACAACACCACAATATAGGTTAAGATGTTGTCCATTTCTGAAATGGAGAAGTCAAAGTTTGGTTTATCCCTATTAGTTTTGAGGAGAAAAAATCTATTCTTGTTGTGCTTTGTAGATGAGCATATGAATGCTCCTCTATGCTTAAAGGTAGGATACTCTGTGACCTTGACTCACTATGAATTGCTGCTTAGTTTGTAGTTTGAGAAAGAATTGAGACAGTATATCAGTTTAATCTGGCCTTGAAAATGTTTGTAAAATTCGTCCTTCCCAAAAGCACTGTCGTAAGCAAGAATGTTCAGTTATGGACACAGTATAGTCTGCCTTCCCCTGTTCTTTTGATATTTGTTGCGAACCCGCTCGCAGATTCCAGTGAGCAAAGTTCAGACATATGGTGACTTACGGAATGTTCTGATGAAGAGAATATTTCTGTCTGCTCTGCATTTCCGAATTAACACTAGATACAAGGTGTGTTTATATCCTGTTAACTATCATATTTATACTCTGTTAATTATCTTTTGGAGATTCTATTATTTGAAGAATTTACTTGCTTTCAGTCCCAATCATTTATGCAACTTTGTTTACTATGGCTTTCCTGTTTTATGGATTTGGAAGCACGTCATATTTTGTGGTATACAAGTAAAAGTTGTTCCTAGCAAAAGAATAATAATAATAATAATAATAAATAAATAAATAAATAAAAGGAGAAGAGAGAGAACTTATGTTTTAACTTATGAAGCTGCTTATCTGTTTTCTTCATTTAAATCATGCAAGTACTTGTAAATTCTGTACAGTATCCGATTTCTTTAATCCAGTGAATAAACCAAACAGATTTAGAAAGTTGGCTAATGGGTAGAAAAATGGCAGAGTTCAAATCCACCATTTACGTCAATTGAATTGGACCATAGTGATTCTGGAAGAGAAGGATGCACCGTCACCACTCTAACTGTTAATGCTGAACCCAAGAATTGGCAAAATGCAATAAAAGTTGCTGTTCAAGAGGTTTGTAATCTTAGCCCTTGATGCTTATTCAGTTATTAGAAGCACATCAATTTAATTGATCTTCCTTTGTTCAATTTAGTGCCCCTACCTTCGTTTTTGTTGTCCATACATACTGCATCAGCTTGGTTTCCTCATTTTAACACACTTTACTTCTTATTTCCATAAATCTTTTGGTAACCATTGCCATTACGCTTCCTTTTTTTTCCCCAATGTACACTTGCAGTAGTACTTAATTTATGAAGAGTTGAGTATGTTATGCCTTGGTATTATGTATCTTGAAACTTTGGCTGAAGGAGAAGAAAGAATAAATAAATAAATAGTTGCTGCTCCTGTTCCGCCAGTTTGATTTCATTGTTGACATTGTTCTGTAGCTAGGCTAATGATGTTTAGGATGGTTCAGGTTCGTCGGCTGAAAGAGTTTGGGGTTACCAAGGGTGAATTAACTCGCTACATGGATGCACTTTTGAAAGACAGTGAACATCTGGCAGCTATGATTGACAATGTTTCATCTGTTGATAATTTGGATTTTATTATGGAGAGTGACGCGCTGGGCCATACAGTGATGGATCAGAGGCAAGGTCATGAGAGTTTGGTTGCTGTTGCTGGAGCGGTTACACTTGAAGAGGTAATAGTCACTTCATTATTTTTTGCTGTTGCTGGAATGGTTACACTTGAAGAGGTTCTTCATTATTTTTCTTTTTCTTCCACTCTATTAGCTCCAGCAGAAATAGACTAGTTACTATCTTAAACAACAGTTTCTTCCCCATTAGGATTTGTTTTGTTGTTGGACGTAATGTTATTCTTCTGAGAAGTTTTAATATTTTGTGTGTATGGGTAGTCTTTCTTGGGATACTATTTTAAAGTAGCTTGAAGCTTAAGTAGACATGTATCTCTCCCTGGACGACCATTACTCATATTATGCTATTTGTCATGTTGATTCCTTGCTTTCAGGAGAGTTACTATGCCAAAAGCTATTGTTAGTATCATTTAGTGCCTCTTCTAATAATCTCTGGATAGTATGATAGTATGGCAATGGCTTTTTAACAGAATGTGGGCCGAAAATTTAGTGGGCAGCATAACCTTTTAAATGTTGGAGGTGACAGACTAGTTAATTGAAATGTGCTGTTTTCAATATTTGTCGTTTAGATATGTGTTTATCTTTATTTATTTTCCTTTTCAGTTAATACCATCTTTAATTGATATATCATTCTTTTTTTTTTTTTTTCCTTTCCTGGTGTAGGTAAATTCAGTTGGTGCTAAGGTTTTGGAATTTGTTTCTGACTATGGAAAACCTACTGCCCCTCTTCATGCCGCAATCATTGCATGTGTCCCCACAAAAGTGCATATTGAGGGAAAGGGTGAAACCAAGTTCACCATCTCCCCTGGTGAAATTACAGCTGCTATAAAAGCAGGATTGAAGGAACCTATAGAGGCTGAACCAGAGGTTTTTTTTTTCCTTGCTGTTAACTTTGATTTCTCGGTTTTATGTCAAAAATTTTCATTTGAAGTCTTTTTTTTGTTTAATTCGTGTTTTTATTTCTTTGTGCAGCTGGAGGTTCCAACAGAGTTGATATCTTCGTCACAACTGCAGGAATTATGGCTAGAGCGCCAGCCATCCTTTGTTTCCTTGAGTCCTGAAGCCAATGTGACAAAACTTCATGACAAAGAAACAGGGATTACTCAGTGTCGTCTTTCAAATGGAATTCCTGTAAATTACAAGGTATTCATCTCCTCCTGCCAGAAACTTGATTGAGCTCTTTTTTTTTTTTTTTTTTGCCTAATAAAAAAGGGGATCATTGGTGCCATTCTGTTCCCTGTTCCCTTCCATAGAAAAAATCCCAGGGCCTATCAATAGAATGGAAAACTTGATGGAACTTAATTCCTGTTGTCATAATTTTTGTCATGAGAATTCTCAGGTTTGGGACTTGCAGAAACTATTCTGTGATAGGTTTTTTGAATTCTTGAATGAGGCCTTTATTCTGTGGCTTCTTGTTAATAATATGAATTCCTTTTCTCTTTTAATATTAAAATCTAGAATAGGTCACATGACTAGGATCCATGACCACATAGGGCTTTTCAAAACGTTCATTAATTACTGATTTATGAAATGAACTTACTTTGGTGTTCCTCATTGGATCATAGAGTATGGTAGTCTTGGTTACTTTGGTAACTCATAGCTAAATATATGGTATTCTTTCGTCTGTGAAAAAAAGGATGTCGCTGTTCCCAATATGTTTCTCCTGTGCATATGTTGATGGCTGGCAGTCCGTGGACTAAAATGAATATTTTCACAATTTTTACCTTTTTTCAAACAGAGAGGCTTTCTCATTTAGCTACATCAGCTAAAAAGTATATTTGGCATTAGCTTCATTTTTATTTTTTATTTTTCCGGAGGGAGTCTGGAATGAAAACTATTTTAATGGTCACATAGATTTCAAAAAGTGAAGCGCGTGGAGGTGTAATGCGACTTGTAGTTGGTGGTGGACGAGCTGTTGAATGTCCAGAGTCAAGAGGAGCTGTTGTTGTTGGTGTTCGAACTCTCAGTGAGGGAGGCCGTGTTGGAAACTTTTCAAGGGAACAGGTAGTGTAATGATGCTCCTTACCTCTGTGTAAATATTTGAGTGTCTATGTTGTAGTAGGTTGTCTAAAGATCTCTTGGAAACACTTTTATTATTATTGTTATTATTTTGGTTGTAGGTAGTTGTTTTTGTTGCTTTAGAATTCAATGGTAGAACATTAGATGATCAATCAATTGCGAAGTTTTCATCATGATTCCAAGATTTTACCCAAGCAACATTCTCTCTCTCTCTCTCTCTCTCTCTCAGAGTCTCAGTAGTTATTATTATTTTTTTTCCAGAAATTTGAAAGATTTATAACTGAGCATCATGTTTTTATGACTTTTATATCGCACACGTGCTGCTTTTTTTTTTTTTTTTTTTTTAAGGTTGAACTCTTCTGTGTGAATCACCTGATCAATTGCTCCTTGGAGTCGACTGAGGAATTTATTGCTATGGAGTTCCGTTTTACTTTAAGAGATAATGGGATGCGGGCTGCTTTTCAGTTGCTCCATATGGTATTGGAGGTAAACCCAATATGATCTTTATCTACGTCTTATTTTCTTAATATTGAGTTCGTTGCTTCTTCTCCACATGGATTGCTGGTATGCATTTCACTATGTTTTGCTCTTTCTGATGCAGCATAGCGTATGGCTGGATGATGCATTTGATAGAGCAAGACAACTATATTTGTCCTATTACCGGTCTATCCCCAAGAGCCTGGAGCGCTCCACTGCTCACAAGCTTATGCTGGCAATGTTGGATGGAGATGAAAGGTTTGTTGAGCCTACACCAAAATCATTGCAAAATTTGACCTTGCAATCTGTCAAGGATGCAGTCATGGACCAGTTTGTAGGAAATAACATGGAGGTGTGTGATTATAAATTGGTTTTTTAATTGTGCATCTAACTGAAACATAATTTTTACGGTAGATTTGTTTTTTCTTACTCCCAGGTAAGTATAGTTGGTGACTTCTCTGAGGAAGATATAGATTGCTGTATTCTTGATTACCTTGGCACAGTTAGAGCGACTGAAAATTCCAAAAGGGAGCGTAAATATGCCCCGGTTGTTTTTCGTCCGTCTCCATCCGATTTACAGTCGCAGCAGGTGAGAGGCGAAGCTTATTTTAGCTGTTACATTATAATATTTATTATGTAAAAGAGAAAAATTGTTTAAAAAATAATAATAATATATATTTTTTCTGATATATTAATGTTCATTTGTTCATTTTTATCAGGTATTCTTGAAGGACACCGATGAGAGGGCATGTGCATATATTGCAGGTCCTGCACCAAACCGCTGGGGTTATACTGTTGACGGAAGAGATCTGTTTGCGTCAATTAGTAGCATTTCAATTACTGATGCACAACCAAAATCTGGGGAATTTGTTGAAGGCGAGGATATTGAGAAGGATTACCAGAGAAAGCTTCGTGGTCATCCACTTTTCTTTGGCATCACTATGGGGCTTCTGGCTGAGGTTATAAATTCTAGGTAGTTTTTCCACACTCATTTGCATTCATGCTTTTTGCATGTCACCTGTGTTTCTATTTTTGCTTAGTAGTAGGTTATTCCTCATACTTGTTGCAACAAGCGCTTTCCTGCTGTGCTCGACTATAGTGAAAATTATGGTCAAGATTTTAATAGCGACGCCAATAATGGATAAATTTGTAGCTTCTCTCCAAGGTGCCTTTTTTTTTTTTTCTTTTTCTGGGATTTGGAAAAAACTTTCCTAACTATCTAATTATTAGCCTCTCATATTCTGCATTTTAACACCTGGAACCTGAGGTATAATATTATATTTTAACGGGTGTGAAGGCACAAAGTCATCTAAGTTTCTAGTGATAGATTCATTTTGGATGTATCAAGTTGAAAAGATATATTTTGTTCAGCTTACTGGGATGTGAAATATGGATTTGCGCTTTTGTGCAGGCTTTTCACAACTGTAAGGGATTCACTTGGATTGACCTATGATGTATCATTTGAATTAAACCTCTTTGATAGGCTGAATCTTGGGTGGTACGTGATATCCGTAACGTCAACTCCGGCCAAGGTGAGGATTGAATATTCTCTCGCTTATAAAATTTCATCGATTTATTGTCAATCTCTTCACTAGGTCGGGCTTTAATAAACATACAGGTTCATAAAGCTGTTGATGCATGCAAGAATGTGCTCAGAGGTTTGCATAGCAACAAGATTACTCCAAGGGAGTTGGACAGGGTTAGTTTCTTTAACTTTTTTTCCCCTTCAACTTCTCTCCCACACACAATTGTAAATTGTATCTAGAAAACAATATACTCAGCATGTACTGAAGTTAAGTTGATTGAATGTTTTGCAAATTGCAGGCGAAGAGAACCCTTATGATGAGACACGAGGCTGAAATAAAGTCAAATGCCTATTGGCTTGGCTTGTTAGCTCACCTGCAAGCTTCTTCCGTTCCAAGAAAGGTAGAGTAAAAATGTCTTGAAGCTCAACCTCCAATTTGAAGCTAGTTGTAAATTATAGTGGCTAAAGAGAGTCGATCTGAGTTTTGTTGGCTTTGTTTTTTTGGTTCAGGACATCTCATGCATTAAAGATCTGACAATGTTATATGAAGCTGCTGGTATTGAGGATGTATACCTTGCATATGATCAGTTGAAAGTTGACGGGGATTCTCTGTATTCTTGTATTGGGGATTGCGGGGGCTCAAGATGATGAGGAAATTTCTGGTGAGGGCATATTTTAATTTTGATTTCTTGCTTGGAAGTCATACCACATTAAGCTCTTTTGAGTTTTGACGATTTCGATAATGTCAAAGGGTGTGGATTGACACCGAACACTCTAGAAATAAAGAAAGTTCTAAGTGTCTTATGCTTTTTTTTTTTTGGTAGTCATGGATAATTCATTATAAACTTGTAACATGCAGCATCCATTGAAGAAGATGGATCAGATGAAGGCTTCCCTGGAATTGCTCCTATGGGGCGTGGTTTATCGACCATGACCCGGCCTACAACATAACCTCGTTAGATGAACTTTCTCCAAGCACCGCAACATGTGTCTTGAAAGGTATGGGAATTGCTGGTCGGTCTTTTAACTTTGTTTATGGTCCAGACCTTTGTACTAATTTTTGGGGTTGGGATGAAGGTGCAAATCCAAAGAGTTTTGATGATGGAGTGCTACGAGAACCTGGCCATTTTGTTGTCGCACTGGAACCCATTACGTGTGAAAGTTAAATCTTCAACTTGGGATTTGGATATTTGCGCTATTTTATATCACCTACTCCATGCGCTAGCCGAGGCAGGGAGAATGCAGGCTTTATGCATCACCTACTCATTCCCTCAATTGGGAAGACGAAATATATGCATTTCTTTGATTTATTTTTCTTAAAAAACACACACACACACACATGTAGCAATTTACACCGAGAAACTATCTCAGGCCTTTTTTCTTTTATTATTTTTTTTAGTGAAAGCTTCTGTAACTGGGTCAGGTCCATGGCGCCTTCAAGGCCAACTGTTTGAAAAAAAAAAAAAAATAGGTTTAAGAAAAAACTGAGGGTGCTTCTACTTTGCAAGAAAGAGAGAAGGTAAGAAAAAAAAAACTGAGGGTGCTTCTACTTTGCATGAAAGAGAGAGGAGGAAAGCTAGATGTGATTCTCTTTTTCATCTAATCATGTACTCTTGCAAAATCAGTGAACATAAGCTTAGTTGGCCCCCCAAATATGGGAGATAAGGAAAGAGTGTAAATCTTGGCATTGCCTTCGGCATTGATTTTTCTAGAAAAAAGTACAATATCTGTCTAAATTATTGTTATGAATTAAAATCTAACACAATATTTAAAATATCTAAAAAATATTTTTAATGATATAGTAATTATCTTAATGATATTACATATTGTATTATATAATTATATATAAATAATTTTAATAGTATCATTATGAGACATTTGTAGAGTTTTTACAAATTAGAGTCATATTTTAATTCAATAAACGTAATTGGGCTAATTGTCTCATTAACCTAGAAGAGAAGTCTCATAATGAATGTTAAATTTATCGTCTTATAACTCGATGGTTCTATTTATATAATAGGATATTTTAATAATTACATAAATTTTAATAAAGGCAAACACTAAAAAAAAATCAATTATCTCTATTCATATTACTTTTATTTATTTATTTAGATTAATTTTAGTTTTGGCTGTTAAATTATGTAATTTGTCTCATTTTAATTCTTAAACTTTAAAAGATGACAAATTACACTGACAAACTATGCAATTTGTTCCCTTTTAACCTTTAAACTTTAAAATGTGACATATGATACCCTTGAGGAGATATTGCTTGTCTATTTTTGCCCTAAAACCTTAAAACTTTGGCAAATTACCCTCTTGAACTATATCACTTGTTCAACTTTGACTTTTTTTTTTTTAAATTTGTTAAATATTAATAAGTTAAGATAAATGACAATTGACCTCATGTTTTCAATATATATTTTTGGTTCTCCCTTGTATAAGTTTTATAATTTTTTTCTTTTTTTTTTCTAGTTTTAATAACAAAAGTTTTGCTAAATTTCCTACTTATAGTGGGGCTGTAATTTCTTTTTTTTTTTGGCATTATTATGAACGTCTTATGTTTAGTGTGTATTCTTGTGAATTAAAATGAAAACTAAATTATAAAAAAATCAGAGAAAAAATACGACATAGAAATATGAATCAATTTCATCATGATATAAGAATTAAAAGACATATATATGAGGTAAGATCGTAGGGTTGTTAAAAAAAACGGAAAACCGACCAAAATAATCAGTTCAAAGCCAAAAACCGACCGCCCATAAATGCTGTTTTTTGATCAGTATCGACCGAGGCTTTGTTAATATATGAAATTTGTTAATATATGAAATCCTTTTCAAAGATTCTATCTATCTATATATATATATATATATATATATATATATATATAGGGCATGTCTACGATTCGCACACCTCTAATGGTGTGGACCGTCTATATCAAAGTAACATTTTTTTATAGGATGATAACAATATGTTATGTTAAAGATAATATTAAGCTTTGATCATCCAATATTGTCCTAGATTTTGTTCTAAAATAGAATGTATACCATATTCTTAGTTTGGAAAATTTAAAATAGCTATGTTTTTTGTAGAAACATTGTAATGCCGTTTGAAAACCATAGTTTGGAACAAAGAATTTAATCCAAAAATAAGTTTGAACAATTAGTCCAAATTGAAACTATCAATTCAATCCAAATTGAAATTATCAATTCAAACTCATTTTGAATATGTATTCAATTTGTTCCTCTCTTTTTTTTTTTTTAATTTGGTGTTTTCATATTAAGGATATGATATACATTTTATTTTAGAACAAAATATAGGACAATATTGAATAATCAAAGCTTGATGTTATCTTTAATATAACATATTGTTATTATCCTATAAAAATATGTTGCTTTGCCGATAAAAGAATGTTACTTTGATATGGACGGTCCGCATCTTTGTAGGGGCACAGATTCATGCATTAATATATGAAAAAAAAGTAAAACTTATGAGTCTTTGTTAGATTATTTAACTCATACATTATTGTTCTCATAATGAGGTTTTAGATTTTTTGAACACATTAAATTCGAACTAAATAGAGATCATGATGTTACTCTTCAAATGTTAGATTACTTTTAGTTTTCTGGTTGGTTACTCTAGTCGAAAACCGACCGAAACCAACTGCTACAAAACCAACCATTGTTGGTTGATTCTCTGTCTATTTGGTCAGCTCTCAGTTCTATTTTCTCAAAAAACCCACCGCCGTCAGTCTGAAACAGATAAAAAGCGGCTGATCAACACCTCTAAATGAGCGCACAAGAAATTATATATATTTTAGATTAAATCAAATAGTTCATAATTCACTTTGCTAATTAAAATATATGTTTAGGAATATATATCACCTCTAATAGATACTATTCACTGTGTTTATAACGAAATTCATGCCCAAACATATTGTTTAACAATCCAAAAATAGTGATTTTATGGCTTAGATAAAAGGGACACGCGTTAAATGTGATGATTCACTTGCAAATATGATTTTCTAAAATGCCCTTTATTAAATAATCAAGTGAGAATCATGTACCTCAATCTGTCAATATTTAACAAATTTAACAACAAAAAGGCTAACATAAGTCAAGTTGTATAGTTTAAAGGTGTGATTTGTGATGTTTTAAAATTTAAGGGCCGAAATGAAACAAGTTATATAGTTCAAAGGTGTCACAAGTTTTATTTTAAAGTTCAAGGGCCAAAATATAAGGGCCAAAATATAATAAGCTGCATAGCTTGAGAATGTGATATGTCATGTTTTAAAGTTTAGGGACCACAAGAGGATAAATTGTTTAATCGAATGGCTAAAATGAAGTATATTTTACTTATTTTTAACTACATTACTTTTTCTATTACCTTTCTTTATGATGTGGTAAACGCACCCTAAAATCAGTGTAACAAGGAAAACAGCTAGTAAATTAACAATCTAACGGGATTCCCTGAGTAATCAGGCTATTTGGAGTTCGATTGCTAGCCATCTTTTTCAGTGACCAGAAAAAGTGCAAATGTTACAACAAGAGAGAGTACAAGCGCAACAAAATGCTAAATTTGGTGCAACAAACATTCCATTAATACGTTATCCTTAAACGGCTTCTTCGCGAAATAAATAATATACCATGATGTGCATATTCATTCATTCATTCACATACATTCTTCAATGAGAAAGAGGTCACACAACTGGGAGAGTAAGAGGTTAGATCAACAGAAGCCCCAAAAAGAAGCGCATCACTGAATAAAACAAATAAATACAACTAGGATAGATAACAATAAAAATAAATTCTACTCATGCCCAAGTATCTTTCTTTTTCTCTCTTAGGCTCCTTCCTCTTCTGTAATCGATTTCTGCGTCCGAGCTTGAAAGGCCCACCTGATGCTTCCTGCCCATTTTAGATGATGATCCCATTTTCGAAAATATGTCTTCTTCTGCATCAGACAAAATACGGTTTCCAGGTGTACTCGATCTCGATATATCACCATGTTGCATTCTTTTGTGATCTGAGTTAATAACAAGAAGGAAAAGAAAAAAAGGAAAAGGAAATTAATCTGTGCCAATAACAAGGTGAACATACGGAGAAGAAGGATGTACCATTTGTAAGATGGCGCAACAAGTTAAAATTCTCACCAACAAAAGAAACAAACAAAGAGGGCTTAGCCACCTACATCAAATTTTTCCTTCCTTAGGCTCTAGGCACCTTAGAAAATAGGAGTTTACCTATGACAGTGGCATAACAAGTGCAGCACAATATAAAGAGATCTATGCATTATCAAGTTGATGAGAAATCGCAACATATGTTAATCTCGAACAACTCGCAATCTTTACCCAGCTCTCTCATTTCTGGTGTTCAAGAATTTGAAATTATAAACTAAATTTTGGTCGCACAGGAACAAGTCTTGGAAAAAGATATCAATGTCCACCCTTTAATTTATGCTACTATGCATGCAACATACCTCACCTTTGACTGATATTTAGTTAATTTCACTTTATACCAAATATAGAATATAGATATCAGAGATACAGAGCCACAACTAAGGAAAAAAGCAACTCTGTTTTTTCTTCTTAACCCCCATTAAAATGACGATCGTATACCTTCATATCCATTGGACAATGCTGGCACTTCAGAGCGTCTACCCTCTTCGGTGAAATCTGTTCTTGTGCTTTGATCCAGTGATTTAAAACCATTCTGACTTTGCGAGTTTGTGTGTGTTTTCAGTGGTTTTAGTCCAGTGACCGAAATAGGTTCCATACTTTCTTCCATAGGTAATTTATTAGAGGAAAACGGCGTCATGGTAAATAAATCCTCCATATCATCGGAAATCTCTACGTATTGCGTAGTGGTGATGATTTCATCAGCGCTGAACCCAAAGGATGCTCTATAAGCTTCTATTTCATCCGCATCTTGCTTGGGACTTCTATTTTGCTTGTTCTGATGTCCATTTCCACCAGTTGGGTAAGCATCTGAATCTTTAGAAACACTCAACCTCCCACCAGTATGAGGAAAAGGCGGATTATCTAGATAATACCGCGCAAATGTAGCGGGGCAGAAGAAATTCGAATCTTGGGACACCGCCACTGAGGCAGCACCAGCATCGTCATGCCCAAATAGCCTCCCAGAATCACTCCTCCAACATTTTCCATTTTGGGGAGAAATTGAGGGGTCCCATTGTGAAGGAAACTCGCGCTCGGGGAAAGATGACGATGAACAATCATTTGATGTCCTTGACATTGGTGATACGAGATTTCTGGGAGGACTTCCAGTATATAGTGAATAGGTGGCTTGGAGATCATTTGAAGCAATGTAATTGGGTTTATCTGTGCCTTTAAGATTGGCAGAGGATGAGAGAAAGTGAGCAAAAGGCACATCTGGTGAAGAGGGAGTGGTTAAGTGAGCGAGTTCTGGTGGGGGAGTGAGAGGAGCGGTTGAGGGTTCGGTTGTGAAGGTTGAGAAAACAGGAGGAGAAACCAGCTGTGTTTCATGGGCGTATGGTCCGGTAGCGAACATGGTGGATGAAGGACCTCCCGGAGAGTTTGCAGACAATGACAGGAAACAACTAGGCGATTGCGCGGTGGAAGGAAGGGCGGAATTTGTGAAGGATGCAGGGGAAGAAGGTGGGGCTAAAAGGGAGGGAGCGAGTGCGGTGGGTTGGGTGGCGAGTCCAGTGGCTTGAGGTCCGTTTGGCTGCTGCGTTGCGGAACCATTTCCATCGGGAATTCGGGTAGCGGGTGCGATTCGTTTGCCGCCCTTTTGAGAGCCGAAGCAAGGGAGTGCAGTCCAACATCCTCCCCATCTCTTTCTCTGTCATTAAGTCAAACATCATAACAACATTCTATTGCATTCCATAGTTTTACTTAAAAATCTTTATTAGTGTATTAGTAACTCAACACAACAAGAAGCATAACAATTACATACGCAAAGACTAATAATGTAACAATGATAATAAACAAACAATCAGAATAAGTTATGTTAAATGGAAAGATGGAAATTGGAACTAGATTGCTGCAACAAAGAAACGACAAGAGAATATAAATTAGAAGCTTGCTATGTATAAAGTATGAAGTAAGAAGTATGAAGTATGAAGTAAGAAGTATGAAGTATGAAGTATGAAGTATGAAGTATAAAAAGAAAAAGAAAATGAACAATAACAAGGAAATGAGGATGGAAATAAGAAGAAGGAAAAAGGTCAGATCTGTGGAAAAAAAAGAGAAAGAAAAGAAGAGATCTGGAGGTTAAAACCCCAAAAAAGAAAAGAAAAAACTCAGATCTTTACTAATTACTTACCCTTTCGCGTTCCTGCTCAGGGAATCTATTTTGCTCCGAACCCATCACCCACACAACTCAATTTCAACAAAACCTCTTCTTGTTCTTCAGAATCCACTATCCAAACCCACTTGAGTCACTTTTTTTTCTTTAGGAAGAATATATCATGTTCTTGTGCCTCATGCTAACAAACGACAACAATAACAAGAAGAAAGAAGAAAAGAAACAAAAACAAATGCAATGCACATTCCTTCCATATAAAGCAGAAGCTGACACCATTTGGATTTCGCTTTCTCAAATTCTCTTCTCTTAAATACTCCTCTCCCCTCAAATCGACCTTTTTACTCCTAGAGTTTTTAAATAGACTATTTAAATAAAAATTTAAATTTTTATAAAAAAAATATTATAGTAAAATAATTTAAACTGTGATTCAAACCATGAAACAAACCCTCACCCTATTACATTTAATAAATAACCTTATGTTTGGCAAAAAAAAATAAATATAAACACAGTAAAAGTCTCCTATGTTATAATAACACAAAAAATTTTATATACTATAATAAAAATAATTTTAACCAATAATTTTTATATTTTTTAAAACACCTTTTAAATCTCCATCTCTCTTTCTCTTTTTATTAATCGCTTTTATTTTTTCCTTTTCTTTTTTATCATTATCTACGTACCAAAATAAATGCACTATTTATTTATTCTTTAAAAAGTAGTAAATAACAACAAGAAATAGAAGAAAAAGGATATCACACATCAAAGAGAGACAGGAAAGACAAAAGTGAAAAAGATTGAACTGAATAGACTCAGTGAGTGAGTGGATGAAAGAGAAAGGGAAAGGCAGTTTTGTTTTTTCTTTTTTTATTTAATTCATATATTCTTTTATTTTTCATAAAAAAAAGTTTTAAAGCAACACCAAGTATTGCTGGTTGCTGGTAACACCTTTCTCAATATTTTCAAAATGGTGTTGCATTAAATATTGAGAATGTTTAGCAAATGATATTGAAAATGTTTTTGAAATTTTTACGTTAATAAAACATTATGAAAGAAAAAAAAAAAAAAACAGCTTCAAAATATAATTAGCATCATTAGTTGGAAAGGGAATTTAACTATTTTGCATTGACGTTGGGAAATTGATATATTTTTTTTCCAATACAGAAACGACAATAATATGTTACGTTAACAAAAGAAAAAGAGAAGCGGAGATGGTATGAGCATGAAGAAAGAAATAGAGACGATGAAAAAATAAAAAAATAAAAAAAGAGAAAAAGAGGAATGCCATTAAAGTTGGAGCTTTGTCATTAAAGGAGGGATTTTTGGGGTCCCCAAGTCGGCAATTTACCGTTCCCATTTCTGTTAAATTCTCTAATTCACAAACTATTAACAGAGCCAGTTAGACATAAGCATAACTGTTGAAATATAACCCAAGATTTAAAATATTTTATATTTAACACAAATAAAAATCATTATATCCGTGTATCTTGAGGTTATTAAAAAAAAATTATATTTTGTATTTTAGATTATATCACATTTATACCTTCTTCACATGTTAAATTTATGTTATCTCATTGACTTTTACTATTAGAAGGACCTAAATCTCCTCCATATGTTGGAATTTTTGTTTATTTTTTCTTATGGATATTTAAGTTTTTTTTAGTCAATATGCTGTTGACGGCGAAAATTTAAGAGTTATACAACACAAAATATAAAGGTATGATTTTTTATAACCTCATAATCAGAAATATAATTTTTCAAAAAAAAAAAACTATCGGATATAAAGACAAAAACAAACTAATAATTTCAATGAAATTTTATAGTATAAAATGCAAAAATTTTTCCCCCATAACTGCAAAATACTGCTTCTTTTTTTTTCCCTCTTTGCTCAATTAAACAAATGCTTAGTTTTGGCATTTTTAAAATCTTAAAACAATTGCGACCTTTCAATTGCACGAAGTTTAATTTTTGTCTAATAATAAATTGCATCATCATCACCATCACATCTTGGGCTGTCCAATAGATCTTAAACCCATACCCCACTTGTGTCTGCTTCTGTCCATGAAATTCGGACCAATTCATTGGGCCGGAACCAGAGGGACAATCAGTTTAAAAAGATCAACTTATAAAAATGCCCCTTAAAAATATCTTTTCAAAGTAAAAAAACTCTATTAAAAACTATCCTTTTAATAAAAAATAATTTATTAAAAGGTCAAATTATTTTTTTTTCAAAATAAAACCTGTTAAATTTTGTTTTGATACTCATGAGAATGCACCAGATTTAGTTGTGAAGCCCGTTGAAACCCGTCTATAATTGCTAAAGCAATATGCTAAATTGTAACCTATTAAGTTTTAACCTAAAATCTACGAAATTCTCATATATTTTTTAAAACCTACCAGATTGTGTTCCCAAACTGAAAAAAAACCTATCAAATTTCATCCTTAAACCCACTAAATTTCAACATAAAACCCGATACATTCCATAAAAAAATCACGGTAACCATCAAATTAAGTCCTGGCGATTTTTGCATTTGCACTTTTCTCCTTTTTTTGTAACTGAAGTAAATAATAGTTTAAGATATGAACTCAATAAAATGTAAAAAAATAATAAAATAATAAAATAAAAAACTGAATCAAAATACACAGTGAACAAGAATTCAAAGTCCATAAAACTCCGATCTACAAGCAAACAGAACAATCAAGCAAAAAGAACCAAAAATAAGATCCAGAACAAACAATCTACATCTCTCTCTCTGGTAACCGTTGGAGAAATTCTCTCCCTGATAGTTGAACGACATGGATGCAGAAGAGCGACCGTGTTCAACGCCTCATCAAGAATCATCTGTTCAAGTCAAAAAAAAAAAATCCTGGGAAACAAACAGGTACCAAGAGAGAGACGAACAAATTTATATATGAAACCGTGTATGCTGATGATCCACAAGAAATTTGGATCTGAAACCCTAACCCATCTCTGAATCCTTCCTCCGCTGCCGTCGTCGCCAAAACCGCCTCCATTGACTCCTCATCAGAAGACGTCCTCCTCTGCCTCTTCATCGAGCCGTCGCCCTTCGACTCATCATTGGATCTCAAATTGTCGTCAACAGCCATGGACTCCGAGATCATCCTCTACCTTCACTCCTATGGGGCCGTCGCTATAACTAATTTGTCGCGCTCTTGTCCGATCGACGGTCGGCCGCAGACGACTAGGGTCGTGACAGAGATTCTGCCGACGATTTCATTCGAATCAGTTTTGGAGTTCTGTTGACGATCGATTCTGGGATCATTCTCGATCTTCTCTAGGGAAAATAAAGATGTGACACCCATTATTTTCTTAACAGGTAATATGGTAATTAAATTAATTATTAGTATGCCAACTAAAATTTATTTAATCTAAAATCTATTTCATTCTATTTATTTATACCTATTTCAAAATTTTCTAAATCTATTTAGTAAATTTACCGAAACGCTCTTGGAACATCAAATTAATTACTAAAATGCCATTTGGCATTATATGAACTAAAGTCTCTGAAGGAGACATAATGCACTTAATGCTTCACCTACTTGTCTTCTACTTTCCATTATTTTCCTTCAATCGGGCCCTCTAACAAAGAAAACTATACATTCATTTTCTTTTCTCCGTGCAACACTTATCTTTCCCTTTCTCCTTGAAATGTCTTCCTCTCGTTCTCTTCTTCTTCTTCCTTCTTCTGCTATCTAAGCCTGAGAAACCCAGCTCCATGTCATTCAAAAGTCCCCATGCTAAAGTTGAACTTGAGCTTTAATCTCTTGAATTGATGACTTAAAGTTTTCAATGAGATTTTAAGGTAAGATTTTAGAAAATTAATCTAGTCTCATCTACCATCTTTACTTTGACATTGCTCATTTATTTTGCTGCATAATTTAGATTTTATGGTTTTGAATGAGAAAGTTTGACATAAGCATATTTTCACCCTTATTTGTAAAAAGGGCTAGAGATATAGTTTGATGATGATTTTGGTATAAAACTCATGAAAATATGTTTATTGTGATTATATAATGCAAGTTGCATATTTTGGAATGGCTTTAAGATTTTGAACAAGGATAATATGTTTTGGGTTAAAGAAAAATTTGACATTCCACAAACTTTGTAATACCTCTATGGGCAGTAGCTATTTCTTGAAATTCTGGGATTAAATTAGAATAAATTTTATAAATTGGTTTGCATATTTAAAAGGTAGACATCCTAAGCTTTCTAACGAGCTATCATAAACCTAAATCAGAGTTGTATTTTATTTTCTATGAAATTTTTAATTTTTGGATTGGAAACTAGTAAATCTGCTAGTTTGTCATGGTATACCAGCTGCTAACCTGAACCAAGAACCCATATTTGCTCACCACCTAATTCCTTAATGTCTTACAACCTTTCCAATATTATCCTAAGTGATTGATGAATCTTATTAGGGACTAAAACATATAGATTACTTGTTTAATTTTATATTGTGTTAAGACAAAAATTGTTTACTATGATATTTAAAAAAGATTTGCATAAAGGCTTTAATGGCACACTAATAAGATGGATCTACACATGATTTATTTATGAATGTAGGTGTATGTTGTGCTTTAGTTTTAATTATCCTTATGCACGCCTTAGGATCAAGGGAGTGTGGAGCTAACGTTAATTGATTCCGGGATTTTAAAGATTATTGATAAGCTTGGAAGGTAGGGATTCTATTACTCATCTTTTGTGAGGTTTTTATAGAATTAAAATTGATTGTTTTACCGCAAGATATATATATATATATATATCTATGTTGAACTGCTATTATATAAGTATCGCATATGAAACTATGACATGGACTCGTCTTGTATTGTCCGGCGAGAAACATAATGAATTGACACATGTTATAAATTGAGAAGCATGGTTAGAAAAACTGACTCTATTAATAATGATTGAATATAGAGAAATGGTGAGACGTGAAGAGGGCGGCGGTTACGTCCTTAGGCATGAATACCCTAAAAGGTAAAATAGAGGGAAGGTGATGACGCTTCCTTAGGTTGAAAGTTCCAGAACACACTGTACAGGAATTGACTTGGTGAGGACTTGGGGCTTGATGTCCCCTCACCGGAACACCCTTGGAATATTTAGAGGGTGATCAAGCACACCCATTTGGGTTTCGATGAGTTGAGTGATACTCTATTGAACGTGGGTACCTAGGAATAATGATGAACTATAACATTTGTAATATGTATACTGTATGAAACTCGGTAATGATTAACTATAGTATCCACAGAATATGATTATAATAAATCTCATAATATGAATAATGATGAGTATTAAATAACCATGCAGGTTTTAATGTGGTAATGATAAAAACCTAAAGGTGAGTAATGGTTTTCTCTACTGAGCATATTGTCGCTCATTCCCTTATATTTTTATCTTTTCAGGACTCACTAAGTGTGAGGTGGCTACGAGAAAAATAGTTGAGAAAGCTATGTAGCTATATTACATTGAGACTGCTTCAATTGTTAAGAATGTTCTTCATGATAATGTAAGCATCAATTGTTACTTTCTGTGACTGTATTAAAATGCGTTGAGGGTTAAAATGATGATGACGACAGTTTATATTATTAAATTTAAGGTGCTACATTAAACTGTGGTTTAATTGTCGTTTATATTTTTATTTTTGATTTGAGAGTTTTCATTTAAGCCCCGAGCAATTTTATTTTTAAGGTTTTACTTTTTTTTCTAATTTTTATTTTAAATCATTAAAAACTGTTAACCCCCATATAGGGGCGTTACAAAAGAATAGAGAGAGAACGCATGAGAAGATAGGAGGGTTAGAGAGTGAAGCAAATATGAGGGTTAGAGAAAGGGAGACAGATTAGAGGGGGATAGAGAGAGCAACAAAGGAATGGCGGATAGAGAGAGGAGAACAGAAAAATCTGAAAGAGAAAAAAAAAGAAAAAAGTCCCTAAACCGATAAACCAAAGGCCAAAACGTAAATATAAAAATAGAATTATAAAAAAAAAAAGAGAGAGAAAAAGGCACAGTTGTGAAAACTAAAAAGAGGGTGGCATTTGAGGATATTCCATTCCATGTAGTTTTCTCATCTCAAAATGCAAGCATTATATATTTATTACCCTAACGAAAAGAAAAGAGCATATGTACATATTTTACATACGTGTATAAGATGTATGTACATAATAATAACAGTAACCTGTTGCAAGAAGAGATGAAAAGAAAGTGAGAGCGTGGTTATTAGCTGCATGTGCCTCCGGCGGAGATTTTGATAAAAGAGTAAGAATAATATAATGCAAAGAAAAATACTAGTGTAGTGTATAAACCAGACAGTTGGCTTTTAGTTAAGTTAATATCAATGCAAATCATTGACAGCTTTTACAGTTAAATTAGTTAATTTTGCGGTTGGCCGAAGAAAACAAAGCTCGAGAAAGTTTTTTTTTTTTGGAGAGATAGAAGAGTGAAATATTAGGAGAAGATGCCGATGACACAATATTTGGTGATCACGGATATATTATATAGTAATACATAATTACAAGGATTGATTGGTATTAAGTGAGCGGATAATTGAGATCAAGAAACTAAGAAGAAAGACATAATGCAGGCGAGTAGTGCAGGTCATTTAGTTGCAGGTTCTCACAACCGGAACGAGCTCGTCGTCATCGCATGCCATGCACATTTTACTGTAATTGTTGTTATTATTATTATTTTTTGAGTAGTAATATCTGTATTTAGACACAAAGTTCAAGTTCATTTTCTAGATGCATGGAATGACGTAAATTAAAGTCATGTGTTGGATTGACATTGCATGTATATGATACTGGTGAAGGCGAAGGTGGAGAAAAGTGGGCAAATATGCGAGATTTGTGGAGACGAGATAGGGCTGAGTGCGGAAGGAGAGTTGTTTGTGGGGTGCAACGAGTGCGGCTTTCCCATTTGCAGGACATGCTACGACTGCGAAGCGCCTTCATGGCACCCAACTCTGCCCTCTTTGCAAAACCCGTTTCCCCCGTCTCAAAGGTACCTTACAGCCAACAGCCCCTTATTATTTCTTGACTTAAATTCATAACTATTTGTGAGACATCACTACACGTATAGTCAAAAGAAAAAATAACAGTCAATTTTTATTTTGGCAGGATGCCCTAGAGTAGATGGAGATGAGGAAGAAGACGACGTCGGTATCAATGACCTTGACAATGAATTCAATTTAGACTCCACAAGCACCAAACATGATATTATACAACTTGAACATGGTCTAATTTCTTCTTCTCACCCCCATGACATAAACAATGATCATATGGTACTAACACTATTTTTCAACATGTTTTTCAATTTCTATCCACATATCAAATTCATTAGCTTTTGGAGTTGTCTTGTCCGTACGGGTTGATAATATTCCTCCAAAAAAACATAATGCTTTGGCATCAGCTGGAAAACAGATTCACCCCAATATTCATCCTAATTCCCTTACAAAAGGTAATTGGCTTAATTTCTGCGTTGGCTCTTCCATTACACTATTTCCACATTTAAATAAAATCTAGTCCGTATTTTATTTTATTTTTTTTAGAGCAACCTAGATCGATGGATCCTTCCAAATACCTGGCTGCTTATGCCTACGGAAGTGTTGCTTGGAAGGAAAGAACGGAGCAGTGGAAGCAAAAGCAACAACACTTACACAAGATTGATGGAATTCAAAGTGGTACCAAAAATTGGGATCACGATCATGATCATGGAGATGGGACAGACCTATCACTGTATGTGTGTTAATTTAAAATGACCCTCTTTCTTGTGAAACTGACTGTAATGGTAAATCTCTGTTATCAATGATGGAGCAGAATGGACGAGGGAAGACAGCTGTTGTCGAGAAAGTTTCCTATTTGATCAAGCCAAATCAATCCTTACAGAATGATCATCATGATTAGACTTGTAGTTATGGGCTTCTTTTTCCATTATCGCCTCACGCATCCAGTAAAACACGCGTATGCATTGTGGCTTATTTCTGTAACATGTGAGGTTTGGTTTGCTCTTTCATGGATTCTTGATCAGTTTCCAAAGTGGTTTCCTGTTCAAAGGGAAACGTATCTGGATAGATTGTCTCTCGGGTACTTAATCAATACTTATCTTGCATTAACGAACATTTGATAAGGGATTTTCTAATTACTTATTACTCAATCAATTGGACACTTCTTATAGAATAGAATATGGATATATAATAGATTAAGTTTGTTTGACTGCTAGTGTAGGTATGAGAAGGAAGGGCAAGGTTGTCAACTTAGTCCGGTGGATATATTTGTAAGCACAGTTGATCTATCAAAGGAACCTCCTATAGTGACAGCAAATACAGTGCTTTCAATTCTTGCGGTGGATTATCCACTGGAAAAGGTCTCATGTTATGTTTCTGATGATGGTGCTTCAATGCTGACATTTGAGGCATTATCGGAAACATCTGGATTTGCCAAGAAGTGGGTCCCTTTCTGTAAAAAATTTAACATAGAACCACGAGCACCTGAATCGTATTTTGCTCAGAAGGTAGACTACCTTACACCCAAGTTTTTTCCGTCGTTTGTCAAGGAACGAAGAGAAATCTAAGTAAGAAAAGTTGTTGATATTGTTTTTTTAGCTGTCACTAATAATTAATGTCAAAGTATGTTGTAATTAACTTGTTGGTTAATTATTCTGATTTATGAAGAGGGAGTATGAAGAGTTTAAAGTTCGAATAAATGCTATGGTTGGCAAGGCTCAAAAGGTACCTGAACAAGGTTGGACTAAAGATAACAAACATTGCAAGATTGATATGGATGAGAAGAGAAGTTCTTGGAAGGGAGAGGCTCCACAAGGTTGTGAAGAGGGTATTAAAGGTGATCTTAATTCTTAGCCACTAATTAAGAGACGAGCAGTCTCACGTGATTAGCCAGCCCTTTTCTCTTTGAAACCTAATATTATGATTAATTTCTACTTATTTCATTTTGTACATCTGTGTAATGTCTTTGTCTTGTTCATGTGCACAGTTATTGAAAGTGGGAATTCAAATTTGATATCTGAACAGTACAATTTGGAAAAGAAGTACGGGCAGCCGTCGGTGTTTATTGAATGTACTCTGCTAAAGGATGGTGGGACTCCCAAAAGTGCTAGTGTTGCATCTCGTCTTAAAGAAGCCATCCATGTCATTAGTTGTGGCTACGAAGCTAAAACTCAATGGGGAGGAGAGGTATTTCTTATTAATCCTTTGATACGTAACATCAATATGTGACGAAATTTATTTACATTTACAATGGAGGACCAATCATAGACGTCACGAATTTATGGACATTAATTAAAGCTTAATAATTAATTTGTTGTGATGATGTAGATTGGTTGGATCTATGGTTCAATCACGGAGGATATCTTGACAGGTTTTAAAATGCACTGCCATGGTTGGAGGTCCATATATTGTGTGCCTGAAAGGCCAGCATTCAAAGGATCAGCTCCTATAAACCTTTCTGATCGTCTGCACCAAGTCCTTCGGTGGGCCCTTGGATCGGTCGAAATATTCTTAACTAGGCATTGCCCTCTTTGGTATGGTTATGGTGGGGGTCTTAAGTGGTTAGAGCGTCTTTCTTACATAAATGCTACACTCTATCCATTGACATCTATTCCTCTCTTGGCTTATTGTACTTTACCTGCCGTATGCTTGCTCACCGGCAAATTTATCATTCCAGAGGTAATGTACTTACTATATATATATAATTGCAATTATATATACAGAGAGCTGAGATCATAAATAATTGATGTTGCAGCTCAGCAATGCTGGTAGCTTGTGGTTTTTGTCACTTTTCATGTGTATTTTCGCAACGAGCATATTAGAAATGAGATGGGGTGGAGTGGGATTTGATGAGTGGTGGAGAAATGAACAGTTTTGGGTTATAGGAGGTGTCTCGGCGCATTTTTTTGCGGTTTTCCAAGGTCTCTTAAAGGTTATAGCTGGTGTTGATACCAATTTCACTGTGACGTCAAAATCTGCAGAATCATCGGACAACTTAATGTCAGAGTTCTGCGCATTCAAATGGACTTCACTTCTCATCCCTCCAACAACATTGCTCATAATAAACCTAATTGCAGTTGTGGCTGGACTCTCTGATGCAATCAACATCAACAATGCCTATAATTCATGGGGTCCGCTCTTAGGTAAGCTGCTTTTCGCTTTCTGGGTCATTCTTCATCTTTATCCTTTCTTACAAGGGTTGCTTGGTAGGCAGAACAGGACTCCCACGATTGTTATTGTGTGGTCCATATTGCTTGCTTCAATTTTTTCTCTTTTCTGGGTTCGCATTCATCCATTCTTGGCTGAATCGGATTATCCCTTCTTAGTGGAATGCGGATTGGACTGTACTACCACCACTTAAATAACAACCTATATGTATGTATGTATGTATACATAGGTTGTAAAATTTGAACTGGAGTCGTTGTGTAGAGTTTGTTATTTGTTGTGCCCGTTTGCGTGGACGTACGGGTTACAAAATAAAGTCATATATACATATATATATGTATTACAACAAAAATTGGGTTGGTTAATTTATGGTTTCCTTTCCTAAATGCTATTATCTCAACCTTTTCACTATTGTGTGCTTTAGTTTCGCTATGATAGATATGTAGTTGTTATTTCATGGTCTTGAGTAACCGCACTAATTGACGTTGATTTATCACCATGATCTTTATCTTAAAGACAGGATAAGACAACCGTAAATATGTTTAATATATACCACAATTCACAAAGCAATGCATGCACGCTTAAAATTAATATTGTACCTAATTTGCCATTGTTTCAAACCCTACGGCTGATATTCATAAGGCAACTGTTTTTTAGTATCTCATCAACATGCCTGTGATCAAAGGGCCAAAAACTGGTGCATGGTTCCAAGAACAACTAGTCGTTAAGAATTCGTTAATAATGTACCGATTACCACAAAATAGCATAATTAAACATAAATCAGTGCTGTGTCGTGTTGAGATTAGTTGTCATATTATATGTGAATGTGACACAGAAATACTGATCCAATTACACCAATGAGTATAAATTATGTATAATTTCTTGGTTTTCTTATATTTGGAGACCCAAGGATATGGAGTTCACCATCGTCCGCAAACAATGATTGATGATGTATATAGGATCTGAATGATATTAAATTAATGCATGACTTGTTAGAATGATCATGAATGCATATTATTTATTCTTCTACTCTAGTTACGACGTACATCTTTCAATCATCATCGGCGCTGTTAATCAATTAACCATATTTATGATGTTATAACTGCGGATTTTTCCCCCCTAAGTGGGGTTGATGTTTGGCAAACTTAAGTTTGTTCAACAATAAAAAAAGAAAAAGAAAAAGAAATTACATTGCTAACGTTTGAATATAAATATTTCCCTAATAATAATGAAGAAATTTAATCGAGAAAAAAAAAATAGTGACGTTTTGAATATTCGCATGCAGCCTTTGATCTTTCTCTCTAAGTTGTCTTACAGATATATAAAATAAAAGTTCTCATCTCAATGCTCAATGTGCACTCACCGTTTTAGTGGATATGGATTGAGCGATGGCCGATGGGCGAATTGTTGCCAATAATTGGGCTTTTTCCTTTCTCCGCTTTAAACGCGGTTTTCTTTTCTTTCTCATTTTTTTTTCTTTATTTTTTTTAAGAAAAAGCTGGCCTTGACTTCCTTATCAAGCTAGCTACTTTAAAGTTAGAGACGTCCACACTTAATTTGTGCTACTACATTTGCGTTGTTATTTTATAGGATGTTTGATAGGGTGGTTAAAACTGTTAGTTAAAACTGTTTTTACTGTAGCATGTAAGAGCTTTACACTGTAGCTTTTTTTTTTTTTTTTTAATTGTTAGTAGCATATGAGAGCTTTACACTGTTTATAACTAAAATAACGGCTTAAACCATAACCGCCAAACATACTATTACAACAATATAATATATAGAATTATGAATTAATTATTATTTATTCTCGTTTATTATATGGAGCTTCCATGTTAGACCATAGCATACATAATTCACCTCCAATCTCCATACCTTCACCAATAAGGTCCACATCTTGGCTCGGCTCGGCTTATATGATTTTAGTTCGAAATGATAATTGGCTCCTTGGCCTCCTTTACAAAGTTTTATTTTGGTGCTTGCCAACTTCCAAGCCGATGTTGTCGGCCCAACCAAACAGCTAACAAATTAGTTTCCGCGGTTCCGCCTCCATTACATATAATATATATACTATATAGACATTGCCAGTTGATCATATATGATTAAATGATCATACTACTGCTACTACGTATATTAATATTTGAATCAAGGCCTTTGAAGTTGAGGCGTTTACTTTACATTTGGCAAAGAGCACCAGTGCAATTGCAGCAGCTATATATATCTAAATATAGGCACAGAAGCATATGTTATTGGAGAGGCCAAACAGAAATATTCATAAAAGAATTATATATATATAAGCAGAGATATATATATATATATATATATATATATATATAAGCAAGCAGTGGAGGTATATATACGTGATTAAAGAAGAAGAGAAGAAGATGAAGATGAATAAGAAGATAAAGAAGGTGTTAAATATAATGTGGTACATGAACATGAGGTGGTGTAGTGGAGCACACGGAGATACAGGTGGTGATGATGATGATGCAGGTTATGTTGGGGTGTACGTGGGAACACACAATATGGAGATGTACAAGTTAGAGATAGAAGCCAATTTTCTAAACCATCCGCTTTTCGAGGATCTACTTCGATTATCCCAGGAGGGGTTCGGATTTTCTTATGAAGGAGCACTCATGATAGCATACGCCCTCCATCTCTTCCAACATCTTCTTCATCATCTTCGAACTGGCAATCCCTCCGCCCGCTATCTTCAACTTTCCCATCTCATTACCAACTTTTGTAACTATACTACTACTTCTACTGCTACTACTACGTTCTAATATTTGATTGCACATGCTTCGTACGTATTAGTACTCTATATATATATTATATACATACATGTTATTGTTTCTTCATTATCTTGTTAATTTCTTTGTAAGAATATACATGCTATTGTTTCTTCATGATCTTCCGTTCTCCAGCAGTGATATCTTTTCTTTCACTATTTCATCGATTTAATGAAGAAACATATTATGCTACGATCCATCTTGTTCGGCCCTTTGTTAAAGAGGTCATAGATTGTCCAGTAACATTTTGTATTAAGGAAGTTCGTTGTCCTTGCCTCCCTGGTAATTGTAATAGATTCGTGATTGGTCTTCTGCACCATAATGGGTTATTATGCTACTCTATGGATAAATAATTCCACTACTTTTTTTCTTCTTTTCTTTCGAAAAAAAAAATAAAAATAAAAATTAAATCATCGCCCTTTTAAGCAGACATTGACACGGTGCAACGTTTTCGTGAGGAAAAAGTTGTTCAAGAAGCTTGACCAAACGCCGTTGTTTGTATCACAAAATATACTACTAATAAGTATTTTTTACATATACTACAAGAGGACTTGATTTTGCACTATTTCTAGATCTACTGTGTACAGCTAATAAAAACGTGAGTCACATGCTCATGAGCGATTCATTAGGGCGTTCTTTTAAATTTCAATCCAATTGAACCAAATTTGTGTCCAATTCAATCTACAACCATTTCGATATGCACATGTGCAGATTTATTGACAAATTACATTCAATCCAATCTGCAAACTAGCTCATCGACCAATCTAATCCAGGGTCAGATTGATATTGTTGTGCTTGTGCTGTTGTATTGTAGACTAAAATTAGATTAGACGTTTGGTAAATTTTTTTCAAAAGTACTAAATGACGTCTCATTTTCCTCGCATCATAAACGACCGATAATATTAATTTAGACAATAGAAGTTGCTGTTTGTAGAATCTGCACGCTTTAAGTATACATCAAACTCTATCACTTTTGAGATTAAAAAAAAAAAAGGTGGGAAAAATATGAATTTATAAAAATTGGACGGACCATGCGCTCCGATGTATTAGTAAGCAAAAATTAACAAAATTTATTCGACAATAACAATCAATAAACAGACTTGGGAGCTTTCAACTAATTTTCAAGTTATACATTATACATCATGATTGCTCCATTCTTTCCTTCATGTGCTGATTTCTCCGCGTAAACAAATATAACAAGCTAAGATTACTCTATTTGTTCTTTCGGGAAAAATAAAAAATAACAATGAATAAATCAATAACACGGCTTTTCAAGAGAAAAATGACACAGTTCCAAGATAAAATTTGTGTGAGGATCAGCAGAAGGGCACCAAATCGTGCAGCCACATGACATAAACACAAAGGTGAAGAAGAAAAACACAATGAAATGAATAATACCTGTATTCAGAACTCTTTTTTTTTTTTTTTTTTTTTTATGCCCCCCTTTTAAACGCCCTATTTTCCCCTCTTCCCCGGCCGAATGCGAGTCTACCTATACTTTTGATTCACTAAGTTGCACATCCTTTACAGGAGCATCATCCATTCCTTCCTTGAGAAGTCTGATTTCCTCTCCTGTAAGGCTATTTTTCACATTGGTTAAGCTCTTGGTGTTATTTGCCTGTTTCTCAACCTCCATAGCCCAACTGTAAATTACCATCCCAACCACCGCGATAATCATCCCCATAATGTTTTTGAAAGTTAACTCTGAATCGAAGAGCAGCCATCCTAGTGTGAGGACACAAACTGTTTTCATGTGGCCTAATACTTGGAACGAAACTGCCGAGAAGCGCCCAATGCAGAGGTACTGACTCACATTGCAGAACACGGCGAGAGAGCATGAAAGAAGAATGAATAACTGCACATAAACCACACCACAACATTCTTAATTTGAACTTGGGAATTAACCAACCAGCAAAGTAAAAAGAGATGATAAGAAAAGATGAGTGCTTACAATGGCGCCAGTAGACATCTTGAAACTTGTTATTAATTTGCCACTCAGGTAGTAATCAATGAAGGGACCAAAAATGAGGAGAGAGAGTGCTTGAATTGGGGCTGTCTTACTCAGCAGTTCAAATGATCCAATCGTGTACTTCTTTTGTAGGGAACCTATGGTCTTTTTGACAAGGAAACAGTACCAAAAACTAATAATCAATAACACTAGTTTCTAGTTCCCACATACAGCAAGAATATAGGAATTGAACAAGTACTAAAATTATTGATGTAAATGCTGAACTTAAAATGGGAGGGAACAGATCCATGTGATGAACAAATTTTGAACAAAAGACTATGTTAGATCTCACTTAACAATTCACTTCAGAATTCACATAGATTCTGGACCACATACAGATATGTAATCTGAATGTTCCAGGTAAGAGAGTAAGAATCGAATTGGTTCCAATACTCGTTATTCAATCGCTTCTCTGATTTTAACGGTTAACCAACCACTTTATTTTGCAATGCATGTTGAATTGCAGATCTCATCAAAACAATTATTACACACTGATCCAGATTCAAGAAGAAGAGAATATACTAGGCAATTTTAACAGAGGATAGAACCTAGAAGTTAGCGTTAACCATACGGTATGCAATATTGCAATGAAGTTAGAAACTATTGGAGAATTAATTCCTAGTATATTACTAGGAATATGACGATATATACGAAATAAGCAAAATGTGTGTAGTTTGTGGCAACGTTTTTGGAAGATTTCGCTAGCAAATTGATGAAGACATTTGAATTTGAATCTGAATTCAATTGTAGATTAAAAGACATGAGCACAAAACAAGAGTGAGTTGGTGAGATTAGTTGAATTTTGATTTGATGAAGAAAAAAAAAAATGAAAGTAAGAAGTAAGAAACTCACAATTTGCTGCAAGGAGGTTGATAAAACGGCAACACAGGCACATATAAAACCTTTGAGATTAACTTTGACATCAGGTGACGGTGCAAACACCAACACCGATGACGACAACAACCACCGCAATTTTCACTTCTCTTGAGTACTTCTTGTTGTGAAGAATCCATTCCATCACGCAAACAACTGGAATCATGCTCAGCTTCGAAATCTGTTTGTGGATTGTGGATTGTGGATTGTGGTTGTGTTTGTGTTCGTAGATAACATAAGCATATTATTAGATTTCTACTTGTTTGGGAGAAATTAATTAAGCAAAAGAACAAGTAGGAATACAGAAAACAAATTGATTGATTGATTGATTTAGTTAGTTAGATAAAAGGATTACTTGGTAGAAGCCAACAGAGTTAAGCATAAGGCTGAAATTCATGCCAGTGATGGACAAATTGGCGACGATGGAGAACCAGAGAAGCTCCCAAAGAGGCACGTGCTTGGAAGCAGACGAATATCCAGTCGCCTTCGACAACATTCCCACCAGTGCTGTTACAGCGAAGTGGAATCCCGTCAAAGTAGTCGCTGCACAAAATTCAATTTCAGAATCAATACTCGATAGAGAGAGATCTGATCTGACCTGATCTGATCTGAATCTGAGAATGAGACTGAGAGAGAATCAAATGAAATGAAAAAAAAAAAGTATAATTAATTTACGAACCGAAAGTGAAGGCGTAACCGGAAGAGGACATGAGCTGCTTGTTGGCCATAATTATGCCGACGGAGCTGACCACGTTCATCGCCCATGCTCCCACATCCGACACCGCTCCTCCCGTCTTCTTCTCGCTCTGCTCCATTTTTCCCAATTCCCAATCAGATATATCAGATCAGACTAGATCTGATCTGATCTCATCGGACGGATCCGAAGGAGAATGAATGAGAGATTTGGGAACAAAAAGAAAAGAGAATAACCACCGAGCGAAGCCAAGCCAAGCGAACGAGAGCAGATTTAATTTTTGGTTTGATTTGAATTAAAAAGAGAAACTGGACCCCTTCCCTACCTTCCCCTTTGGTTTTTTTTTTTTTTTTTTACCGCGGAGATAGATAAATGGACAACAAGTCCTATCAGAAACAGAATACAAATACAAACAAAGCAAAAGGGAGGAAAAGAAAGTATTATTATATATATATTATTAATAAGACAATTTGAATCTACGAGTAGGACGTATAATTGTTATGGGTATCATCAGAGGCTCAGAGTGTGGGTTTTAGCCCTACTTGAGGCCTTTGTCTTTGTGCTTGGGAATACTGAATAGTTCATCGATTAAATTAAATAATTTAAAAAGGTAAAGTCAGTGGGTTGGCCTCTCACCTGACCTGAGTCCTCACCGACTGGCGACTGGACACCCTCTCCTTCCCTGCCTTCAAATCAAAATACACACTCTCACCCTTTATAATCGCCTATTTCCCTCATTCTTACTTTTCTCTCTCCAATCTCTAATCGATAACGATTTCCTCAATTTCCATTTCTCTTCATTCACTTAAATAAACTTTATTTATTACATTAAGTTAATTAAAGGAAAATAAAAGAGAAGAAAGCTTACTACATCACAAATCACAAATCACAATGGATGGATGGGATCAATCATCAATCATCAATCATCCATCACCCATCATTCCTCTCTTTGGTTGGTCCGTGTACACTCCAGCGACAAGAACGTGAAATCGCAAGTGCCAAGGCCCCACCCGCCTGGCTGATACCACATTACAATCTATACGTATCCCCCCTTAAAAAAAAAAAAAAAAAAAAAAAAAACCTTTTCTTGTTTTGAGGAAAAAAACACTTTTCAATTAATTAATTAAACGATTCCTTTCTTTTTTCGAACGTTATTTCTTGATGGAAATTTAAATGCTTTTTTTTTTTTACTCTTAAAAATTTATTTTTTAAAAAATATGATCACACTATAAGTATTAATTCAATACTAGGAAAATAAATATATTAAGAAAAAACAAAGAGACCGTCTTAGCATGTTTATCTGACCAATGACCACTGTTAGCATTAATTAATTATTATTAACATATGACGATGGTCCTGAATTACTCAAATCATGAAACCTGTTTAATTCATTTTAATGTCTACACATGCACATTGTAGATGGTGGATCTACAATCAAATACAAAAATGTTAATTTACATAGTTTGTGATTTATTCAAGGAACTTTGAGCACCGTTTATTGGACCTTCTAGCTCTTAAGCGAATGTTTAAGATCAAGTTGCAATATGAGAAAAATAAAATTGAAGAAATAAAAATACCACACGCAAAATTTATAGTGGTTTACTCTGTTAAGAAGAGCTACGTCCACTGTAATGCACTATCATAAAGATTTTGGGTACAAATTACAAGAGAGCAGAAAGAAGAGATGAGAAAACAATTGGACAGAGTTTCTGTATGTTTTTCTATATATCCTGCACACTGAAGCAACTATCTCCTTATATAGAGAATAAGGACGAGTCGTGGCTCCCAACTATCTGGTGGAGTGGGTGAGAGATGTGTCGATCCGCGATAGGCTACAAGAATCATTCCTTCCCCATGTTTCGGTCTATGATTAGACGTGTTTATTAACCGTCAGTTCGTGCTGATAACCGTTAACTTGTGGCGATCGATCCGGTCGAGCAAACACTTGGAAACGAATTTGAATTACCTTGAGTAGCTGATGTAACCCAAATTCTTACCACACACCAAGAATCAAACCAATCAAACTAAACGAAATGTCAAGTCAATTAGCCTTCCTCACATCGATTGATTCACTTCGATCTATTCGACTCGTTGGGCTTGTAGACAATTTGAGCTTGCGTGAATTGTACCCCAACAGTTAGTCCCACACTCCTTAGTCAAGGTAATCGACTGCAGGAATGATCAAGGGTCAGGCTCTAGTCCGACGACACGTCACCTTGATTGAAATCTCGCACCCGTACTCGAAGCATTACCTTTCCTCGAGAAATCGCGATACTCAATTACCTGTAACACGTGTTGTAACACTATTGAAAAGCTCTAAAATATCTCTACAATGCTGATGTATGCACCTGATTTGAAAGGACACCGCCTTAGTTTGAGCAGGAATTTGAAAAGATGTGAAATCCTAGCCCTTGAATTAGATGGTTTTGAATTGATCTTAACCACCGATTAGACACCTTTGGGTAGTATATAACAAAATTTCTCTCGCCTTTTCATTTTGCTTCTCCTTTTTCTAACTCACGGCAATTTTCTCTCAGTATTTTCAGGCAAGATTTCTCTCTTTTCTTTTGATTTTCTTATGATTTTCTTTTCATAACCTTATTTCCGTTCCGATTTTGAGCATTTTGATACCAAATCTGCCTTATTTTATGAGAAAATCTGTGATTCCTAGACTTGTTTGGGTATCACGAGTTTAGAACTTGCATAAACTTCCGAAGTTCTTTAGATTTTAGGATTCCTCAGTCTTTCGATCTTCAAGACCCTGGATCCCTCTTCAAAAACCTGTTTCTGCGAAAATGTCAAAGGCGATTATCATCGATTTGAGCTCAAGCAGCGGTTAGGACCCTTGGTCGAGCAACGATGAAAGGGAAATTGACAAAATGATTCATCAACAATCCATAATAGAATCGAGTTTGACAGTTGGTGGTGTTGGGACAAGCATAGCGACAGGGATCCTAGAGAGGGAAAGAAATGAGCCAGCAGGGCCCTCTAACTTGGTCGACAAAGTCGAATAATTCGAAAAGAAGTACATCTCTCCTACTAAGGGAGTATCTTATTTCTCAAAAAATCGTGAGTCCATCTTGATAGAAGGGGATTTGCTAATGATAAGATTGAAGTTTGGGATTTCATCTTTGGTAGAAATTCAACTACCTTACCCAAGGGAATAAGCCGACACATAAAATGATAACTGGTTTTGTGTGTATACTAAATGGTTTGAGCTCGGTCTTTGACTACTAATCCCCGGGTTTATGATTGAGATTGTTGGTCACTTCTACATCTCAATGACCTAACTCATGCCGAACAAAATTCGACTGTTGATTGCTTTAATGGTACTCATCGAAGAGGTGGGAATAGACTTTGACATCTACGACTTCCTTCGATGTTACTACTTGAAGCCGAACAGCAAAAGCTAAAGTCACTTCTACTTCATGTACTGGCAGTCAAAGCAACTCATCACCGAATTTGTAAATGCAAACAAACATTGGGAATAGAGATACTTCTTTATGTCAATCAACCGCGATTCTTTCGAACTGACCACTTAATTCCCTTTTCCATTTGCTTTTGGTCACATTGGTAAGCATCAATACTTACGTTTATTTCAAGCAGTAATTTCAACTAATCTTAAGTGCTGTCTTTCTTTGCAGATTATGACCTAAATCATTCAGCTCCTATCGGCGAGAGGTTCTAAGCAAGGTTAGACGCTACTTGCTCTGAAGGGACAAACTTAGGCTGAAATCTCGCAACCCAATTGACTCGGGAAGTTGTCAATTTGGAAGTGCTTTAAAGAAATCCTAACAGGTATTCCTATTCGATTTTCAAAATGAGTCAATTGGGTCTTTGTATACCGCGGTGCACTACAGTGGCTATACGGTCTGTCCAAATATATTACTCCTCTATCTAACGAAGACGTTCATCTTGCAAAAGCCACACTGTCAGCCATGAGGGTAACATTGCCTTCAGTTTGAGAGATGAGGAGGAAGAAGGCTACAGACAAAGCAGCAAAAAAAAAAAGGATTGATACAGGCGGACCATTAGTACAGAAAAATGTAGCCCTTCTAACCGATTCGTCCAATCTTCCTCCACCTCCTCCCTTTGACATACAACCCCCACCGTCAAAGAAAAGGAAAGGGACACAACCTTCTGCTCCAACCAGGGACGTTGAAACAAAGGTTCCCGAGAAAACCCTTGACGTCCTAGAGGACGTCAGTATCATTCAAGACAAAGAGGTGGTGACAAGAGCAGCCATAAATTTTTACTTCAACAAGGATGAGGAACTTCTCGGTGGGAAGCCGTTTTCATGGCTTTATAATGAATCAGCTGCGACTATGGGACAGGTAAATCACCAAATCGTTTTCAATATGGTTGGCTTTGTTTATATCGATTTATACTCTCCGAGGAGAAAGTTGACAACTTGAAGAAGATAGTGGATGCCAAGGACAAAGACATCAAAGAAATCAAGGAGCAGCTACTCGAGGTCCACAACACTTCCTCCTTCAAGGCATGACTCAATGCTTTAATAGAGTTCAAGTTAGGCAAACTCAACGCCGAAGCAATCGACGAGGAGATCAAGGAATTGTAAAAACTATTGTCGCTGGATGACCCGGATGTTTTGGTCATTGACCAAAGCGAATCGACTCGCCAAGATGTTCCTGCCGATCTTTCCACTCCTAAGCCAAGAAGTACCATTCTGACGACAAGTGGCGAAGTCACAGAGCCCTCCGTTGTCATGTTGATCGAGGGCAAAAATGTTCAACCGATGGAGGGAGGAAATTCTTGAGAAAAACTTGTTTTTGTTTATATTTGAACAATTTGTACCTTTATTTGTTTAATCTGTATCGAACAACTTTACTTTTCCAAACAAATCTTAGTATCAAATTTCACTTCGTCAATTCAGCTTCAAATTACTCGTGCTTTTATATAATGTGTTTGGTGATCAAACATGTGGCTAATTTTGACATATAAATTAAGAAGCCATCAAACTAATAGATTGATTTACGTGCTTGAGAGATGCCATGAGATGATAAAATCATTACGATAGTTTAAGTGGATCTAGAAGGATCAATGTAGATTGACTGAGCCATTATGATGGCGTATATCAAACTCTTTAAGAGTTGGTTGTGCCATGTATTGGCATGGACAATGGAGATAGCAATGTGAAGTCGAACTCTAAAATAGTTGATCAAATTCAATGCCATGAAGATGGCGATATGAGATCCAACTCTGAAAGAGTTGATCGAATTCACTTTGGTGTTTAAGCCCTGATAATGACACCAGTTTATTAAATGAAGACGGGTTTGGATCAAATTGATCGGGTCCAAAAGCCAGCCGACTATGGTCTCATGTATAAGTTGGATCGATTTAATCGAGTCCAAAGAGCAATGATGATGGCGATGCGAGTGTTTGGATCGAGCTGGTTGAGTTCGAAGAGCCATGAAGATGGCGATGTGAGAGTGTTCGGATCGAGCTTGTCGAGTCCGAATTGAGCCATGAATATAGCAATACGAGAGTGTTCAAATTGAGCTTGTCGAGTCCAAAGTTAAGTCGTAAAGATGGCATTAATCTATGACTTGACCCAAGAGCAGCTTATTGATACTCTTGGGAAAATAAAATTTAAATTAATAAAGCGGTTGCATTCGTTTATTTAGTTCATGAGCTGCCTACATACCCATGTGTAAGGATCAAGCCAAATGTAGTTCAATTACATAAAGATAAATTAAGAGAGAAGAATAAAGTGTTACAAATAATACTTCCTTAAATGACATGTGTTCCAGCTTTTCGTGATAGTTGATCTGTCCAATTTTTCCAACTTGTATTCTCTATCTGGAACGACAGACCGAATTTAATAAAGGCCTTCCCAGTTAACTGCTAATTTTCCAGCGTAAGCTTCTTTCGTATTCTAAAAAACTTTTCTGAGCACGAGTTCACCTTCCTGACTTTAACCTTCTAGTTGTAATATCTGACGGTGACTTGCTGGTAGCATTCAAGGCGATAGAAGGCTTTGTCTCTTTTCTCGTCTATCAGATCCAATGCATCTTGCATCATTTCATCATTCTTTGCTTCATTTAGGAGCGAGTAATCGACTTGAAGGTCTCAAGTGACTACCTTTATAGGAATGATAGTTTCTATTCCATACACGAGCGAAAAAGGAGATTCGTCAGTCTCCCTTCTCATAGTCGTTCGATAGGCCTAAAGCATCATCGGGAGTTCCTCAACCCAATGCCCTTTCCTAGCCTCCAGTTTCTTCTTTAGGTTCTTCATGATTGTCTTATTCATTGCTTCTACCTGCCCATTTTCTTGCGGATACGTTGGTGTTGAGAAGCTCAAAATAATGTCTCAGTCATGACATAATTTCTTAAAGGATGAGGAAATGAATTAGGAGCCATTATCAGTGACAATCTCCCTTGGAACTTTGAACCGATAGATGATATTTTGACAAATGAACCTTTCAACATCTCGCTCTTTAATGTCTGCAAATGCTTCGGCTTTGACCTATTTGGAGAAATAGTCTATGAGGACGAGCAAATGCTTGACTTATCCTAGAGTCGGGCGAAACGGTCTGACCATATCCATTAAGTACTTCATGAACGGGTAGGGCAGACTGACCGAGCAGAGTTCTTCAGCTGGTTGGTGAATGGTGGGAGAGTTCTTTATCTGGTTAATGATTAAAGTGAAGTCACTCTTCACAATGAGTTCAGAAGCCCCCAGTGCAAAAGCTAGTCTTATACTGGCAACCATAGCTTCATATTCAACTTCATTGTTAGTAGCCTTGAATCCCAATCGAAAACTCTATTTGATTTCTTCACTAGTTGGCGACTTTAGTAGCACTCCCACTCCTGAGCCCTTTTCATTGATGGATCTATCGTCCTGCATGGTCCATTTCTTCGATCCCAACTCATCTGGACAATATGTTAATTCAACAACGAAATCTGCAAGCACTTGTGCTTTTAATGCCGTCCGAGGCTTGTACTCGATGTCGAACTCTATCAATTGAATGGCCCATTTCGTAAGTCTTCCAGAGACATCCAGTTTGTGTAGGATAGCTCGCATCGAATAAGAGGACAAAACCACAATAGTGTGTCCTTGAAAATACGGATGGAGCTTTCGCGCTGACATGACAAATGCAAGGGCCAACTTTTTGATGAAGGAGTACCTAGTTTTGGCATCTAACATTGTATGGCTAACGAAGAAAACTGGTTTATAAACTACATCTTCTTCTTAGACAAGGGCCGAACTCATCGCTGTTTCTGAAACTACCAAGTATAGGTATAGTGGCTCCTCATCTTTTGGTTTCGATAGGATCGGTAGAGTAGTCAAGTATCTCTTCAACTCTTGGAATGCTGCCTTACATCATTCGTTCCATTTAAACTTCATATTTTTCTTAAGCAACTAGAAAAAAAGGGTGACATGTGTTCGCGGACTGGGCAATGAATCGACTAAGGGTGGCAACTCGACTAGTAAGTTTCCATATCTCGCTCTTGGTTCTCAGCAATGGCATCAGTTGGATGGCTTTTATCTGGTCTGGGTTCGCTTCGATTCCTTGTTTTGTGATGAGGTAACCCAGGAATATACCGCTTGCCACTTCAAAGATGCACTTCTTTGGATACAACTTCATGCCATATTTTCAAAGAACAACAAAGCATTCTTGTAGATGTTGGACGTGGAGATGGGCCTGCAAAGACTTAACCAATATTTCATCAATGTATACTTCCATATTCTTACAAATCTACTGTTAAAACATCATGTTGACCAGCCTCTGGTAGGTGGCTCCTACGTTCTTCAAGCCGAATAGCATGACCTTGAAACAAAAGATCCCTTGGTTAGTAATGAAAGCAGTATTCTCTTGGTCATTCGGGTGCAAAAGGAGCTGGTTGTAGCCAGAGAATGTATTGAGAAAGCTTAGAATTTCATGGCCGGCTATTGCATCGATGAGTCGATCGATATGTGACAATGGGTAGCTATTTTTTGGGCAGGCTTTGTTTAGATTCATGAAATCAACACATATTCGCCACTTCTCATTCTTCTTCTTCACAATCATCACGTTGGCAAGCCAATCTGGGTACTGTACAGGACGAATAAACTCGGTCTCGAGTGGTCTCCTCACTTCGTCCTTCATGATGTTGTTTCGTTCCATTTTGAGTTTTCTCCTTTTCTACTGTACAGGTTTGTGGCTGGATCGACGTTGAGTCGATGTGAGATTATGCTTGGATCGATTCCTAGCATATCTACATGGGAACACGTGAAACAATCATTGTTAGCTCTAAAGAAATCGATAATTTTTTTTTCACTTCAGGGTCAAGTTGCGACCTAATCTTCACAATGCGTCTCTCATCTTCCAGATCGATTTAAACTTCATCAAGCTGCTCCAAAACTAACTCGACTCAGTCTTGATCACTGGATCCATTTTGCTTCTATATCTGTAATTGTTATAAAGCTTTTTTTTGCTTCATAGTAGTGGCATAGCAGCTCCGTGCTGCTTCCTAACTTCCTCGTATCTCTTTGATCCCTCGCTTCATCGGGAATCTAATCCTTTGATGGTATGTTGAGGGGACTGCCTTCATGGTGTGTATCTAAGGCCGCCTCAGAATGATGTTATACCCTAAAGGGCAATTCATAATGAGGAAACTGGTCATCTTGTTTTCTCCTACTGCATACACTTAAAGTCTAATTCTCCCGATGGTTGTTGTTACTTTGCCATTGAAACCTACCAATGACATGAGGGATTTCTCAATCTCTTCTTCTCTAATTTCCACCTCTTTTAGTGTTGAGAGGAACAAGATGTTGGCAAAACTTCCATTATCAACTAGTTGCCTATTGATCTCGTAATTCGCAATGTTCAGTTTAATAACTAGAGCATCATCATGTGGAGTATCAAGCCCGAATGCCTCGTCATTTCAAAATGAAATAACATGCTCTCTGTGTTCATCAGTCATCGAGCCGATAGTCGCTTGATTCGTTCTTCATTGGTGCACCTTCATTTGGTTGGTAGAATCGCCATTAAAAATAAAGCCTCCACAAATGGCTCCAATCACCTTTCCGACCGGTAGTGGTGATGGCTTCTTATTTTGGACTCGACGATCCTTTTGTCCTCCCCTTTCTCTGTCGAGCTCGTAAACTCTCCTTCCTTTTTTAGACAAAAATTCTGTCAAATGTGTTTCTTTAGCAATTCTACAATTTTGATCGCAATGCTTTGCAGTCGACTGTCAAATGCCCCATATCTTGATGGAACTCATAGTACTTCAACTAGTCACGTGAATGACTCAGTGCCATCTTGCTTGGCCATCTAACATAATCTTTCCCCTCAAGCTATGCGATAAGTTCTTTTGGGGATATATTCAGGGCGTACTTCGGTGGCGAGAGTGTCCGACCACTTGACCGCGACTTCTCTTCCTTCCTTCTCCATTCTCTCTTCGATGGCGTTCTTGTCCGACCTCTTTGATTAGTTTGCTGCTTCTATACTCTTTTTTCCCATCTTATTTGATCTTGACTTTTGGCGAGTTCTCACTCACATCTCTCGTTTTCTTCTTCTAGATTAATTTATCCCTTTGCTCTGTTCAATGCTTCCTGGATAGTTTGAGGACAGTCGGAGCATATACTGTTCTTGAAGGATGACTTATGCAGGAGTCCTTTCTTTAGTGCCTCTCTAGCCGTTTTGTCTTCTAGATTCGATATCTCAGAATGTGTCTTAATGAACCTTTTGATGTATGCTCGTAGAGATTCCCTTGGATTTTGTATGACTGACCACAAATCTTTGGTCCCTTTTGCTTGTTTTGATGTGGACTGAGTAAGCTTTGACGAATGAGTCAACTAGATCCTTGAAGCTGTCAATCGAGCCGGTGGGCAGGTTACTGAACTATCGAAGCGCTGATCCTTTAAGTGGTTGCGTAAATAATTTGCACATTATCTCATCCAAGATCGAGTCTGGTATACTCGTCGCACTAACTATGCTTTTATACTGCAACAGGTGGTCCTTTGGATCTGATGTACTGTTGAAGCGAGGGAACACAAGGTTTTCGTATTTTGGTGGGACAACCAAAGTGATCCTTCTCATAAATGGAGTTTCCCGAATGTTTTTTCTAGATGTCATCCAATGCTGAGGTCTTGCTTGTTGCCTTCAAAACCTTCTGATCAATCTTTTCCCCCACAAGCCTAGTATTTTGTTCTAATATCTCCTTCATCATCTACTGAATTGACTATGGAGTTGAAAGAGTCTGTGTTGGAACTTCTTCGGATCGAGAGGTAGGTTCTGTCCTTTCAATTTTGTCAGTTTCATCATGCGGTCAATTGGGTTCCACCCAAGCATTCGCTATCGTTGTAGTCGTTGTCACAGCGGGCGTTGCTGTGGCTGTTAAAGTTGCTAGTGTTGTTGCTGGTGTTGGAGTCGAAGGAGTATATAATGGTTGCATCCTCCCAATAGGGCTGTGGGAGGATTGCTGTCTTGCTTACTGTGGCGTCTGAAACTGCCACTGCGTCGCCGTCGATACTAGGAATGTGGAATACCTATAGTACAGGTAACAATAAGATTGTGAAGCCATTTGAGAGTTTTGATAGTTGATTTGGCTCCTCAAAGCCAAATTCTCACTGCTGAGTTGCTCCAGTCTTCTATCGCGTTCTTAGGAACAAGTTGCCTGCTCTTGGAGCATTTTCTTCAAAGCCTCCACCTCTGCTGTAAGGGCTTCTATCTGCTGGTTGCCTTGAAAAGTCATTTCATTCTCTTTAATTAGAACGTCTAGAGTGTGCTAGTTATTAGAGTTGTTCTTCATTTGCGGTTGAGCTAAAGATCCTAGAGTTGATGATCTGAAGGCCCCATGGTGGGCGCCAAACTGTAGACGGTGAATCAACAATCAAATATGAAAATGTTAATTTAGATAGTTTGTGATTTATTCAAGGAACTTTGGGCCCCCAAGTCAATGTTTATTGGACCTTCTAGCTCTTAAGCGCATGTTTAAGATCAAGTTGCAATATTAGAAAAATAAAACTACAAAAGTAAAAATACCACATGTAAAATTTATGGTGGTTCACTCTGTTAAGAAGAGCTACGTTAACTGTAATGCACTATCATAAAGATTCTAGGTACAAATTACAAGAGAGCAGAAATAAGAGATGAGAAAATAATTAGGCAGAGTTTCTGTATGTTTTTCTATATATCCTGCATACTAAAGCAACCATCTCCTTATATAAATAATAAGGACGAGTCGTGGCTCCTAACTGACTGGTGGAGTGGGATAATGCACTGAAAGCTACTACAGTATGGGACACGTGTTGATCCACGATAGGCTACAAGAATCATGCCTCCCAATGTTTCGGTCCATGATTAGACGTGTTAGTAACCGTCAATATGTGCTGATAACCGTCAACTCGTGGCGATCGATCCGGTAGAGCAAACACTTGGAAATGAATTTGAATTACCTTGAGCAGCTGATGTAACCCAAATGCTTATCACACACCAAGAATCAAACTAATCGAACTAAACGAAACGCCAATTCAATTAGTCTTCCTCACATCGATTGGTTTACTTCGATCTATTCAACTCATTTTAACACTAGGCCGTTTGGGCTTGTAGACAAATTGGGCTTGACTGAATTTTACCCTAACACACATAATACATTTCCCAATGTTTTCCCAAGAACATATATTGAAACATTTGCTTTTGCTTTTTATTTTAGTATTATTTAATAACAATATATATAAACGGGATAACCAGATTTTTCGATCACAATAAATATAAATGAATATTTTTTTGAAACCATCCATATTTTTTTCCATTTTCATTTCTATAATACTTTTGTTTTGAAAGATTTTTCCCAGAATCTTTACCAACATAGAACACTGACATTTTTGCGTGACAAAAAATATTTTAAAAGCATACATTTTCTTTTTGTTTTTGATTAATCTTACAAATGGTCCTCATGATTTTTAAGAAGTCTTACTTTAGTCCTCAACCTATCATTTAGTTCTAATATTGGTCCTTCTATTAGATGAATGTTAAATTTAGGACAGAAAATCATGTAATGGACATGTGATTGGGACTAAAATTAAAGAATCTAAAGTTTAGGGGCCAAAACAGAAAAATATCTAAAGGTCAATGACAAATTGAAAAATATATAAAATTTGAGGACCAAAACTAAAAAAACATCTAAAATACTTGTAGACATTAATTTTTTAATATTTTAAGAAGTTGGTGTTGAATAAATAACAATAAATCGAGCACAAAAAATATTATACTAACTTGTGTTTCATGTTCACATAGCCAACATCTATTTAAGGTATCACAAAATGAGCTATTATGCAAGATTAAAAAAATCATCAAAACAAACAAAAAAAAAAGGGTACTTACAAGACCTTTGAATTTTGGATTAAACCTTCCATATTTTCTATCATTCGTTTTGATGAGTTTTTTGTCATCAACTTTTTTAATCATTTAAATAGGTTTAGATAATTAAACTAATAAAAAGAAACAAAAATTATTGTCCATAGATGGTCTGTAAACTTTAGATGTTTTTCGGTTTTAATCCTTAAATTTTAGATACTTTTTAGTTTTGGTCACTAAACTTTTGATATTTTTCAGTTTTGGTCCTTAAACTTTAGATTTTCTTCCATTTTAGTCCAATAACGTACCTGACACATGATTTTTTTCGTCCAAAATTTAACGTTCATATAGCAAAAGGACCAAAATTGGAACAATAAAATAGATTAAGGACTAAAGTTGGATTTGTTAAAAGTTGAAGACTAAAATAAGACTATAGATAAAGTTTATGGATCATTTATGATATTAGTCCTCTTCATTTTAGTCAACTAATACAATATCCACGTGTCATTATAATCTATTTTGTTTTTTTCCCAATATTTAAGGGAGCGAAATAGGCCTCAAGCTTCGTTCGGTAAGAGGGAGAGAGAGGAGAAAATGCTGGAGAGAGTTGGAGGGATGAAGAATTTGAGGGATAAAGAGGATTGTAGTAATCTTTTATGTTGCTTAGTAAGAGAGATGAATAGTCAAAATGATGGATAAATAAATATATGTTTAATTACTATATTATCCTTTTTATCATTTCATCTTAAGCTTTTTCAATGAGAAAACAATCTTTTCAAACTTTCAAGTAGTGAATTGTACGAATCCCTCCATTAGTGGAGGGATGCAGAATAGTGGGACCCAGAAGGAGAAAGTTTCTCTCTATCTGTCCTTTTCCCCTTTCTCTCTTTCCAACCAAGCCATAAATTAGAGTTCTTCCTTTATTTCACTCCCTCCCTTCTATCTCTCATTCTTACCAAACATGACCTCAGTGTTTTTGAGCTCAAGAGCATTAAATTTCAAATGACATAAATGTCCCTTCAAAAACCTATTACAAATTTGTATGTTTCCTGTTCTCAAAAAAAAAAAAAAAGAATTGCATTTTTCAAAAAAGAATAACACAAATCGTAATTTCAAATAATATATGTTTTCTGGGGATGTCTAAAGTACTTCAGGTGTACTATACTACACCACGTGTTGCCCTCTCCCTTTAATTGAAGTCGTGTCATGAGATTTTGTCAGTAGATTTCCTTTCCAAAAGTTGGCAGAGTGGTAGGTTATCGTTGGGAGGAGAACCATCAGTTTTCGGTTTTGAAGGGAGTGCCTTGGTTTTTGGTAAAGAAGGCAGTTCTATATACCTTGTCGGGCCAAGGCCCGGGTTTCTCATATCAGGTGAGCCCTCTCTTATGGAACCCATTCGAAAGGGTTAAAAAAAGTTTTCCTGGTAAAAATTTTTGGCTCCTCAAGCAAGTTAATTGTCATTATACATATAAGTTATGCTTTATTTTGATGTATAAAAATTAGATTGGAAAGGAGTAAAACTGACAAAGTAATAATAGTGGTAATAACATTACTTAGGAATGGTAGTAACAGAGAAATGACCCTTGCTTTTTAAATAAATTACCCCATGTAGACCCTTATTTTTTTTAACATATATCAACCCTATATTTTTTATGGTCCGAAAATTATCCCCTATATTTTTATATTTTTACGTAAATATAGTATTTCTCCTATCGGTGATGCCGTTAGTGCCTCTTGTGTCTGAGACTTTGGGGGCGAATTTTTGTATTTACATTATAATATAGTATTATCTGGTTAATATTGTATTTCTTGACCATCAACGATCTAACAAAGTCATCAGTGAATTTTATATTTACATGATAATACAATATTATCAGGTTAATCTTGTATCTCTCGGTCAGCAACGGCAACAACGAAGGAGAAGGGTGAGTGACATAGAAGAGAAAAAGGTCAGAGTATTTTGAGGTTTTTGTTGTCAATTTCTTATGAGATATTACTCAATTTCTCATGATATGCTATTTGCTACACATTTTGATACTATTTGACATTATTTACTAAGTTTTAACCTAAATATGCTATTTTGTTTTTTCTCTTGTAAAAAACTACCTTTTAAGTGGTCTAATGTTTTGGAATACAAAAACATTGTCAACAATTAATATTTCATTTTTTAAAATTGTAGTGAACAATGTTAACACTTATTTTAAAAGAATGTTTAAATATAGTTTGCAAGAGCTACCACGAAATTGAACATTGATTCATAACAGTCCAAAAAAGTTGATAAAATTAGTGCCAAAACATTGTTTTAAGATTAATGAACATTTTTTAAATTAATTTTGACAATTAGTGAAGAACATGCATTACATATATCCATTTTTAACTTACGTCTATTAAGGATCTTTTGATATTTTGGTTCTAAAGAAGTTATTTTTTTGGTAGTGGTGATCCATATCCCTCGGTTTTCAGAGCCTACCATGGGAGACATGAAACCGCTATATAAAAGGCCCCTTAATTCCCATAAGATTTATCCGACTAATTCGGAGCTGACCCATGAAGAGACCCGGAGGTAGCAAGAGTCTCCCAACACTGACAGCTACATTCACAATTGATTTTAATGTTAATAAAGATGGAGCAAATTCCATGTTTAATCATAATGTTTGAAAGTTACAAAAACAGTATGTAAAGAAAAATTTCCACATAATGTGTTGTTGATGTCTCATATAGAGGTGGATGAATTGATAATTTCCATGAGTATGTTATTGTTCAATTATTAGTATGTATTTTCTTCCACTAGGCATGGTTATGTTGTCGTCGACATTTTGCCTGGATTGGTGAAATTGATTTTGTAATTCATATATTGTGTTGGATATTTTAATTAACTTTGAGACAAAATAATCAGAAGCTAAAACAAAAGTTTAAGATGGAATAGGTTGTTGCTCCTTGTAGTAGAAAAGAAAACATTAATACCTAAAACCTACAACCAAAATGTAATGAGCAAGAAAATTCATTAATAAAATCTAATATTTAATTGAGTTTAATTAATAAATTTATCCTTAAAAATTGTTATTTTTGTAAAGATTTTGATAATGTATGATTAAGCAGGATTATTTGGAAATTTCACTACAAATGTGATGTAATGTTGGATATTGTTAAATACAGATTTTATGAGTTTAATTACTTGAAAATTTGTAAATAATATCCATAAAATAAATTTTATATCACAATTAATTATAAAATTGTGATATACATTAATAGGTAATTAGAGTATGAATAAGACATAGAGTCCATCGAGACCCTAACTTAGTGTAAAAAAGAGGCCAATAGAGTATAAGTATACTGCTAAATGAAAATAAAGATATGAAAAATGTTACGTTTGGCCTCCAAAAGTGAACAAAAGGTAAGTAAAATATTTTTATACAGTCTAAGGATATGAGTTGCATTGATTTGACCATGGCAGTATAAGAAAAATACTATGTAGTGAAAAATTACATAGTGTAAATTTTTAGGCCTCACAAAGTAGACACCCAATTGAATTTTATTGGGCCAGCATGCCATGAAAGGTGGGCCAATCCCATGGTGACACCTAGTAACCCAATGGGTTACTTGATAAGTCATCTAAGAGAATAAACATGCATTAAATGTAAAGTTAGCCAAATTTTCTTTTCTTCTTCTTCTTCAACCTCCACAGTAGCCATTGTTGGAGCTTCTCAAAATTTTCTCAACCCAAATCTTTGCAAAAATAACCTCAATTAAGTTCAAGAGGCAAAATCCAAGGAATTCCAACAAGTTTGAAGGTAAAAACCTAAACTTTTTCAAGGTTTCTTGGGTTTTTTCTTGAGAAAAAGAAAGGAAGTTAATTCATGGTATTTTTGCATGGAAATAGTGTCTAGAAAGGAGATTTAAAGAAGCCTTGAAAGGCTAAAAGCACAAGGAGTTATTTGGGGTAAGTTTTGAATTTTAAAGTTTTGAAATTTGTGAATTTTTGTTTTGATTTTTATTTTCTCAAAAGTATATGGTTTCTTGAGCAAGTTTTTGGTTGAATTCCATGGAAATATGAATTATGGTATGATGATGTTGTGAAAATTTAGGATTTAAGATGCAAAATGGTAGTTTATGTAAAAAGTCATATTTTTGTAATTTTAATGTTAGTTTTTCAAAAATGCTATTGGGCATGGAAATGGTTCAAACAAGGGTAGGAACTGCCTTTGCAGGAGTAGATCTACTATTTAAAAATGGATTTTTACAAAAATGCCCTAAGGACTAAATTGAAAGAAAAAGTTTCTTTTTGACAGAAATAAAAATTGCCCAAAAACACCCCTATACAGTGAGAATTTTAGAAAAGTTAAAACACGAAAGTGGTAGATCTCGATGAAACTGTTAGATATAGCAAGCAGTTCGTCAAAAATCTCAACCGTTTGTGAAATTTTAATTTTTCAAGAATTTATTACAATTGAAAAAAAAAATTAAAGGGCAAAAGCGGCATTTTGCAAAATGATTTAGGGTACGATACTTTGAGTAAAAATGTTCCTTTTGAAAAATAGGAAATTTTGGTTTAAATAGAAAAATTTTAGCCCTGGGGTAAAACTGTCAAAGTTTTCAGTTAAGGGGCTAAATTATAAAGTTCTACTGAAATGGGGCATAGATCTGAAATAAGGAGATCCAACCCACTAGGGTAGTATTTTTAAATTAGTATGTAACTATTTTTGTTAGAATAGCAAAATCGAGCTCGAGAAAATTAGTAGACCCACTAGTGGCAAAATCATCATTTTGCCCGAAAAATCCAAACCACTCCAAAATGTTTCAAAAGGGGAAAAGGGAATGATTGAAAAGATTTCCACTCTTTGTTAGAGACGATAGGGTAGAATAAAATAGGAATAAGAAAACTAGTGGTTTTGGAGTTGTATATAGTTATGCAACTCAATTTATTAATTAATAAATGTTTTGTATTGAAACATAGTGAATTTGACTAATGGCTTTGTAATTGGCTAACAAGACCCTAGAAGTCTAGGACAGAGGAAATTCAAGGTTGATTTGCGTAATACTCGAATCAAGTAAGTACCCATCCCACCTATAGTATGGAATTGTAGGTATAGAGTGTGATATGCGTATAGGTATACCTGTGTGTATATCAAGGTGTATACCTATGTGTATGCTATGACATGAGTATCTATAAGTATGTTGGAGTATACCTGTGAGTATACTAAATAAATACCTGTGTGTATATTATATTGTATACCGATGTGTATATTAATGTATACCTATGAGTATAAAAGTATGTACCTGTGTGTACTGTACCATACAAGAGTATTTATATTTTGTGTATAACATGTGTTTATCACTTTATGCATGGTATGATAACCATAATAAATAAACTGGTAATTATAACACCAAAAATTAAAGAAAGTGTCGTACTGACTCTTGACTCAAGAGGAGTTAAAATGATATAGTATGGTCACGGTATTACGTAGACCTAAGTATGCAATGGTACGAACACTTGAGCCTTAGTTAAAGACAATAAATGATAATGATAAAGAAGGTTTATAAGAAAGCATAATGAGATTATGCATTTTATTGAATGTGCATGTGGGTTATATGAGACTTATTGGCCGTAAGCTCGTTAAGTATTTCATACTGTAGGTATTCTGACGAAAAGGTCAGACTAATTCTATTGATGAGCTGGCAAAGGGATGATTAGTGTGCATAATAGGTATGGAATCCGCCGCTGTTATGTTTTCGCTGCAATATATATTACGTTATTTTGAAATGTAAAGTTTAGAAAATAGTATTGTATAAGAAAGGTTGTTATGTAAGTGCAAGTTTATATCAGTACTTTCAAAGTTGCTAGAACCAGTATTGCACAAATCAGAGTGTTAAGTAAATATATGTATATATTTGTGTTTCCAAGGATCTTAATATCTGTAAAAAAAAAAAAAAATTCTCTAATTTTTGCCTATAAGTAAGTAAGAAAAAGGTTTATCACAGGCCGAAAAAGCGGGTTGTGACAAATCACTTGAATATTCCTTAAAAATCAGTTTGACATTCTTATGTATATTAAGAAATTAATGAGAACCCACATCGACTTAGATTTAAATGTCATTGTTGTCGTTGAGCTCAAAAGCCTAAATATTGTTATTGTTGGCCTCTCTTCCTATAGGTCGGCAAACTTCCATTCATCATCATAGATATTAGGAAAGCAAGCTCAACTAAAAAAATAATAGTCAAGGTTTTTTAATTAAATATTTATTTTGTCGATTAGTTTGGCAAAAAAAAAAAAAAAAAAAAAAAACTCTAGCTTAATCATTGTCTTTGATGAAACACATAAAAGTGCATATTTTATTCTGCTAATATCATTATTTTACACTTTTATTTGTCATTAAATCCTTTAATTATAATATTTATGGGTTAAATAACTATTTTAAGTTAACTCGACAAAATCCGCATAAACATGTATTTGTAGTGTGTTTTGTGCATGACGACCTATCATCTTTCGGGTCGTATCTTAATACTTTTCTTACTTACATAGCTATGACAATATAGTAATTTTTTAATACACATACATATGTATAAATTTTTTCTTTTTTTTTTCCTTTTATAATTATCATAATATTTTCCCAAAGAGTTTTGTCTTCATATCTATTTTTATATTACATCACACTTTATACTTAATATTTATTTCACAATATGTTTCAAATATATTTAATATACATATATAGCAAAAACGTCCTTGTAGTAGTATCCATACCCTTGGCTACACATTGCTCATGTACCGTCGCCAGTTCATCAATGATTCTACTCTGACCTTTTTGTTGAGTTTTTTACCGCATAAAATAACTAAGTGAGTTAATGATCAATAAGTTCAAACATAGCCTACATGTATATCCTACTTGTATGCATGATCCATTTATGCTTGTTTATGGACATTTATTATTCTGACACTTATTTTCTTGTCTGGTGATTCAATTTACTACTCCGTCAACTTAGGTTGATATACCATGCATGATGATTCACTTACATACAATATGTGCTCATCAACACATTTCTCTAAATGCATTACATACATAAATACATTTGTATATATATTTTTTTGGTGAAACCCCCGGTATTCGGGTCCACCATGAATGATACGAATCCTTAAGGGCCTTTCAACGTTCCGATGGTTTAGCCCAACTAATCTGGAGTCGGCCTGTGAAGAGACTTGAAGGCGGTAAGAGTCTTCTAACATCGGTAGTTATGTTCACAAGGACTCGAACCCGAGTCGCTTGCTCAAGCGGAACAGCCTCTATCAACTAAACCAACCAGATGTTAGTTTAGTTAAAGGCGGCAAAAGTCTTCTAACACCGGTAGTTATGTTCACAAGGACTCGAACCCGAGTCGTTTGCTCAAGCGGAACAGCCTCTATCAACTAACCAACCAGATGTTGGTATATATATACATAAATACATTTGTGTGTATATATATATATTTTCCAAAAACCCTTATTCCATATTGTAGGTAGGGTCTAAACTTACTTGGGAATGCTACAATGTTAACCAACTTCCAGTTCCTATGCTAACTGTCTAAGTATCATGTTTGGTCAATTGTATCACCATTAGCTTACTTATCACTATTGATCTATATGTCGATAAAATGTATATGTTAATTGTTAAGTCAGGTTATAACTCGGTTTAAAATACTAATTACTACGGATTTTATTTCTCTTAGGTCACGATGCCTTATCATTATTGACGAAAGGGGAAAAATTCTAGCTAAAGGAGTTTTTCCTATTTTGGACGCTTCGAGGTCCATTCAGGTAGTTTTGTAAAAAATGATGTTTTTGCCCTTGATGGGCCTTTTTGAACTTTTTGGGCCCAATTTTCCTAATTCAATACAAAATGTTACTTATTAACAATGAAACAAGAAAATCCAGGTGTTGGTTCCCTTATTTTGTATTAAAAACCTATTTTAGCAAAATTTTACGATTTTATAGCGAATATTAAAAATTTCAATGATTTTACCACCGGGACTAAAAATGATTATTTTATACCGTTAACCTCGATTTTTTGCAAGGATTAAATTCTTCCAAAGTTTCTTACCCAAATTCCTTTTATTTAAAAACGTTCTTGTTCTTTAACTTTTATTGAAATTTTGTGATAAAAATTCATAAAATTCATATTTCATAAAATGTTGAGAATTTTGACAAACCTTCAACAATTTTTAATAGTTTCGTCGAGATCTACAACTTTTGTGTTTTAGCTTTTTTAAAATTTCACTGCACAATGGAGTTTTCTGCCATTTTTCAAACCTTCCGAGTTTGTATAAATCTTTTCAATTTAGTCCTTTGTTATTTGCACAAAAATTTGTTCTTAAAATTGTGTATCCCAATGTTTTGAATAGATTCTAGGTCTTCCTTAGCAAATAATCATGTATAAGTATGCCAAAATTTCATTTCCTTACAAATCACTTAAACTTTGCAAATTTGCTTAGTTTCTAAACCAAATTAAATTCCAAGCATACAACCCCTAGTTTGCTAACCATTCATATCCATAACATAGCATAAAATTATTTAAACATACCATAGACTAACTTAAATGATTTCATGCCATATTTGAAAAAAAACAAAACAAAACAACCATGAACATAGAAATAGGAGGTTAGACTTTTACCAAAAAAATTGATGACCTTGTGCACCTCTAAAAAGGTTGATTTTATCAACATTCCTAGGCATGAACCATGGCAAGAAATTACACACCGGTATACTTTTGACAACAGTTGGAAGCCTAATAATTACCGTCTACACGAATTACATCTAGATTCATCTGAACAACCACAATAGGACTGAAAGTTTTGATTCTCCAAAACAAGGGTGATGTACAATAGACATATATATTATAAAATATCTAAAACGGCGTTGGGTAAGTCGGCAAAACTCTCAACTACAGTAAAAAACAAAAAAATCACTACAGTGTAAAGTTTTCATATGATACAGTTTTTAAACCAAAATTTTCGATTTCAACGAGGGCAAACAACCTATAAACTAATAGGCTTGGTTTCATACATTCGCTTTGAATAATATATCTTAGTTCAACAGATACCCGAGTTTTATAAATGATTCATTCGCTCCTTGAACTATTTACACAATTACACTTATTTAAAATAACCCTCATAATTATAATTCTGTTACACTAACAGAATGATGACATGACCTTATTTGTAATTTTATAAATACCAATAATTTTAAGTCAGCATACCCTTTTAACTATTCATTTTATGTTAACTTCCCTCTGGATTCAAATTAAACACGTTTCCTCCCCTTAAGTAACGTGAAAACTTGGAGCTTTCTTTCTTTCTTTTTTTTTTTTAAAAATAAATTTTTGATGCAACAATTCACCTAAGGACTTGAACGAACTATTGACGCCCATAAGTAATACCGATTGCCCAATATTGCTTGTCATACCAAAATCATTTTGTCTAGTTCTCAGAGTTATTACTGTAGGTGCTAATTTAGACCCCATCAAATGGGCCGACCGTGGGCCTGTCTCTTCGGCCTGGTGCTCCCCTGGGCTTGGGCTGAAGATCAAGGCCTAACTATAAACCGGATCAGGCTGGCCCTACCCACCCCTGGGCCCATGCGGGCTTCGGATCAGATGGGCCCACTCTTTTCATTTTCATTAACCGGCCCCTGCCCAGCTGGCCTGAATTGACACTTCTAGTCATTGGTGTACAATAAATTTGGTTTTGAATATGAGACTTTACAAACTAACACCGAAACGTTCATGCAAAAATTATTACATGTATACATACACACATAGTAACACATATTAGCACTTTTACTTGTGTTTTGCTTGAATAAGCTATACTAGACGAACCTCTGAGTGACAGAATCTACCTTCACACCAATAAACAAAACTCCTGAGCCTAAACATGAAAGCAAAAAACAGAACAATGTGTCACTCCAGCAAAATGCACTTATTCATATTACAGAAGGCAATCAATGGAAGCCAACTGGTGATAATGGAATAAGCACTACCCTCTACCTCCATCTCCTCCCTCCTTTTTTTCTGTCTCCTTTTTATCTCTCTCTATGTATATCCCCCAAATACAATACAGCAATGCCTGCCAGCGGAATGTGAGAGTGACATCATCACTCCAATCAAATAAAAAACAGAGACTAGACAACCACTCATTCCATTCCATTCCATTCCACCCACAACTTTGATGACATACGATGGCTCAATACACTACACCACACAAATTGATTAAGTCCTGCTGTCTTCTAATCCCTGCCTGTGGTAGAACTGTATCTTTGCGCACCTGGTGGTGCCGTTGGCCTCGGGAAATTATACTCAAACTGCCCTCCTGGAAACTGGGGTGCCTCCACATAGGGGCTCTATGACACCAAATTGATAGGACAAAAAAAGAGAGCTATGATTAAATGAAGTAAACTACACATCACAAGGGCTTCTACTTTCCCGTTGATGCCCTTGCAAAAATTGTTATAATTGGGAGTGCAACATTACATACTACAAAAGACAACACAACAATTAAAATGACCCCTTTGCAAAAATTGTTATACTTGGGAGTATAACATTACGTACTACAAAAGACAACACAACAATTAAAATGACCCCTTTGCAAAAATTACTATAATTGGGAGTGTAACATTACGTACTACAACAGACAACACAACAATTAAAATGAGCTCACTAGTCACTATAGAAGGTTTAGGAAAATGTTTCACATCTCAATCTGACCCTGTTGGGATGTTTTCAGTGTTGCTTAAAAATTTAGGCTGTGTTTGGGAAGAGAGAACAACAATAGAAAGGAAGCGTCTAATATGAATTCTGTCTTCCCATTTTTTGCAACTCTGAAAGGATAAAGATTGGATTCACATTGAGGATTTTGAATTTCTCATCTAATCCATTCTCTTTTCTAATCCCTTTTACACAAACAAGGAATTAAGGGGAAAGAAAAGGAAGTTGTACCTGCGAGGGCTGTGATGCAAATGTGGTATAAGGTTGTCCTTCAAGGTTTGCAGACGTTGGTGTGGCAACAGCAACAGGGGAGCAGGGATCGTAGCTTGATTCACTTCCATTCAGTTTATGTAACTCAGTATTTAGCACAGTTTCGCTCTCATTCCCATTGGTCGATTTAGCCCTCTATATTCATGCAAGAGTTCCCAAAATATTTGACATTCAATAAAAAATCTGGATAGCTACAAGAATTTGGCAAATAAGGATCAACAAACAATACCTGAAAGATTTTACCGAGAGTCTTCAACCCCTTTGCTCGTGCCCGGAGCTCCTCCTTCTTTATATTGTTGTCTTGAAGGACCTAAGATAAACAACGAGCACATACAGATTACTACAAAACATATTGAATATACTACTTCCCATTATTCAACTCTTAAGCAAATCAACGATAACCAGAGAATAGAGAGAACACCATTTGACAAACACGGGAAAGAGTAGCCTCGATGTCAGCTACGTTGAGCTTCCAAAGAGAATCAATCATCAGCTTTTTGTGAGATTGCATGTACTCTTCGAGTTCTTCCTCTGTGTAGTTCCCTTCTGCACTGAGTTGCTTTTTCATGTCCTCTTGTAGCTGAATCAAAGCAATTGCACCTATTGCACATATCATATATCAACAAACATTGATGTAGCACAAACAAGTGATAAGATAGAACAAAACAGAATTGGAAAAGGTCAGATTAACAAAAACATTGGCATAACCCCAAGAGACAAGTTGGTTTTAAAGCAAGAAACACATGATAACCTGTTGCTGCTGTTACTTGGGATTTGATGAAGTGTCCTTTGTTCCTAAACCACTCGGCAACAAATGGCACACCTAGATATATGGCCTTCTTCCCTAGCTCTTTAGCTGCTTGTCTTGCATATATATAGCCAATTGTATTCAACATATCAACTCCATAAGCTGCAGCAGCCGGATAATAAAATTAGTCAGAAACGAAGGACATTAATTAAATAGCATCCAAAGTTTGTGTTCAATTTGGCCATATCAAGTACAATTTATGCTAAAGTTAGAATCAAACCACCAAAATGATAGCATTTCACAATGATTAAATTTCCCTTCAAATAGCACATAGCACATAAGCTTCATGTTTTCTTGTCCCAATTTATGGTCAACTAAATGCTCTATGTTTTTCCCACCTTCAATGTATCATTTTTTTTTCAAGACTACAGCTAGATTACCTGCATTAGAAAGTCTTGCCACTTCAGCTACTGCATGATTAACAAATTCTTCTTTGTTTCCTTGCACATATTGGTTTAGTCGATCTTTCAGAATCTGTGCAAGCTTTTCTTCTCTTTCCTTCTGAACAACCTGTAAGAAAGTGGAATTCGCACAAAACCAATGAAAATAAACACATTACGTGAACATTGCAGGAAGAGATCAAACTCGGTCAAAAGAAAGACCAAATACCAGTATAATGTGATACGACTAAGGTAACTAACAGGAATGTAAAGCAATTAAAAAGGAGAAAATGTAACGATAGGAAGATCTAATACCCTCATTTTATCTTGCAACTTTTTAGCATCAAGTTGCTCCCCTTCGGTGAACATGTCTAGGGAAGCCATTGATGCCATGGCAAGCTGGCCTATGTACTCCTCAAAGAGCTCACTACCAAACAGCATTGCAAAGATCGCCGCGGGATCGATAATTGCTTCACTGCCCAAACAAAAGCAAATAATGGTGATAACAGTAATAATAATAATAATAATAATAATATGATCTTAGAAGAACTATAATGAAATAAGCATAAAAAGGCAAGCATTAACTCATTTGACTTTAAAAAAAGAGAGTAAAAAATAACATTGCAGAGATTAAAGAAGAGACTAACGTTGAGATTCCTGATTTTCCGTAAGCATCGTATGCTTGTCTTTGGGAAGGGTCACTGAGTACTTGATAAGCCTCCCCAAGAACCTGAAACAACACTTGATACAAAACTAATACTAGTAACCAACTACTTACAACACAACACAACTCCTTAATTTAATTATAATAATTATAATTAACATCAGAAAAAAAAAAGCTCATAATACGGTCCAATAAAAAAGAAAGGAATTAGTTACCTGAAAATTTTGTGCAGCAAGAGGATCATTTGGGTTTTTATCAGGATGAACTTGTCGTGCCTATAATTTAAAAAGAAAAGAAAAGAAAAAAAAAACAGATTAGTAGAAAGCGAAGAACATAGTTAGGTTGAATGGGAATATTCGTATTAGATGGTAATTTAGTTTAACTAATATAGTAAAGTGATAGATCCATCCCCGAAATACAAGTAAATAGGGAGAATTAAGTGATGAATAAGTGGATCGGATCTAGAAATTGAATTTAGTTTATTAGTTTTAATAGAAAAGAGGAAGAGAAAGAGAAAAGAGAAAGACCTTGATGTAATAAGCTTTCTTAATTTCAGCCTCGGTGGCGGAGGGGCTAACTCCGAGCACATCGTAGTATTCCGTCTCCTTCACCATTTCTTTCTCAGTTTCTCTCTTTTTTCTCTTCCGACGACCCTGCCACACTTGCAATAGATTTCGTCCTTCCTTTTTTTTTTTTTTTGGTTTTGTAAAATAAAATAAAAAAAAAACCTCCTAGCGAAATCGTATTTTGTTTTTAAAAGAATGGAGGCGAGTCAGGAGACGACCAACAAAACAATAAAAATAAATTAATATATTTAGGAGAACCAAAAAAAAAAAAAAAAAAAAAAGATTCTCCTTCTCTTTTTATTTGTGTTGTGGCGTTTGCAAAGTCGCGTTGACGCGCTTTCTTGCTTGGTACAAATTCCCCCTTTTTTATTTTTTTTGAGGAAACAAATTCTCCTTTTTCATTAAGCGAAATAGATAAAATAAAACAAAAACCATGTTTTTTTTTTAAAGAAGAGGTCGCGTTGGACGGCTGGGGCAGAGGTGAACAGGACTGGCTATTGCCATTATTATTATTATTTAGTAAATTGAAAGAAAAAAAATTAGGTAGGGATAAAAAAGTAAATTGCTTTTTCCTAAAAAAGGGTATTTATTTTTATTTTAGAAGCAATAAGAAAAAAAAGAAAATCTTTTTGTGAATTGAATTGAAAGAGAAGAAAAGAAGAGATGGTATGGAGTTGAGAGAGGATGAGGAAAAGGGGATGTGTCAAAGTCAAACAACGCAGTGGCGGGAGCTGGAGGTGGAATTATTGCGCAGATTATTTACCTATCCTCTCCCGACAGTCCTTCCGTTTCTTTCTCTTCTTCTTCTTTTTCATTCTTCCCCCTATTAATATGATATTATGATAATAATAATAATAATAATAATAATGTAATATCACTGCTTATCTAATTTAATTTTGTTATTAGGTATATAGGCGGCAACAAACGGAGAGAAGAGCCAAATTCAAGTTATCCAATTTTATAAGATAAATTGTTTTTTGCATTGTTTGGTCTGTAAACAAAAAACAAAAAGATAAGGGAAGATTTTACGAAGTCTTGAAAAATATTAGTTTGCCTAGAAAAAAGGTTGAGGAAAATCATAATTTTAGGGAGGAAACTTTGTTGGCCCCCAGCCACGTAGCTCTTTATCCTCTCTCACTCCAAGTCTTCTTTCTCTCAAGTTCCAAATTGGTCCCTTTTTTTTCTCAGCTACGCACACATTAAATCACATGCCCATACTTAAGCACACACATACACATGAAGTTTTTAAGGAAAAAAGATTTTTTTTTTCTCCCTCACTGTATACTTTTTCTTAACCTGTTCTTTCCAAACAGCAAACACAAACTCTAGGTAACTTGATATTGAGAACTTTAAGTCAATATGTATTTAGAAGCAAAGAGAACAAAAAGGAAAAATAAATAGACGTAAGTATAGGAATTTGGAAATTCTAACGGCATGCAGAGTTCCATAAGGACGAGGTCTCAATGAATCAAGCTCGACCAATTTGTGTTGCAAAACTGAACTACTGAAACTGCTTTCAGACGCTTCCTTAAGTAGCGCTTCTTTTCATTCCTCCATAATTTTTCTTTCCACTCGAGTATGCGTCTGAAGCCAAAGCCGCAAACGGAAAAATATATTGTATGAGTTTCAATATATATAATGTATAGACATGTGTGTGTATGCCTAAAGTGTGAACATAATCTAATAACTTATAAAATGAATGAATGAATGCACGAACGAATGAAGACTAAGAAAAGAGACGTGCCTGCATACGAGTGACGAATAGGTTCTGTTGTTGAATGCTAAACCTGACCTCTTTATTGGTTTCAGGCCCACGGGGTATACACTGAAGCAGGAATTGCTGGGTTTTGGAAAGGCATTATTCCGACACTTATAATGGTCAGCTTGTAATTAAATTATAAATGAAGGCCAAAATTAAATTGTTCTAGACTCTGGAGGCATTAAAAAACATGGATGAAGAGTGGTGCATGGTTAAGAAATGGCAGGCATGCAATCCATCAATCCAGTTCATGATACATGAGACCTCATCACCAAAACATAATACACGACAGGGTTAAGGATTTGATAGTTTTCCTTCTATACTTTTTAAGAGGTACTCAATCTGTTGTCTGCTGACTATTGGTGTTGGGAAACAGAGTTTTGGTCATCAACTTCCATTGTTTTTGTTTTCAATTTTCAATGAAAAATATGAAAAGTGAACAAGTCTTATTTAAATAATTGGTCCTTTTATGAACGGGTTTTCTTTTTAGGAGCCTTGGCGAAACTGGGAGCAACCATCTCCACTTACAAACATGCTTTGTGAAAAAAGATAAGAACATTTCATCTGTGTTCATCATGATGTTATAATATTCAACATCTTTTCTTTATGTTATATAATGCACTTAAAACCTTCTGGAAACGACTGATCTATTTTTGTCGTACGTGGTTCCTTGACCTTTGCAGTCAAGGCTGCAAGCAAAGCAGGAGATTGTTTTTGGGGGGGTGTGTGAATATTTCCTTAAGATATTCAGGTTTGGTTTTAGGACATTCTGCCATAATAGTTTGGTTTTCTTTTTTAAGTAGATACTCGATTAAATGTTTAAAGAAGAAGCAGAGAGCTCCACTTTTGAACCCATACACTATGTCGTCTCCAACTCCAACTTAAATGAGAGTTATATCCTTTTTTTTTTTTTTTTTAGAGTTACAGGTTGTGTTTTGTTGTCTGTTTTTGAAATGGGGATTAAGTCTTTAATTAGTATGTTGTCCGCACAGGTACCATTGATGCCATTATTAAGATGATTTTATACGAAGGGTTGACTAGCTTTTACAAAGGTATGATGAGTATGAAGATAGTACAAAGCGTTTTCGCAGCTTTTGTACTTTTTGGGTTAAGGAGGAAATTCTCAGGGCTTACATCTTAGCGGCAAATAAATAGAAACAAGTCTTATCAACATCACGTTTTGGAAAACGATCATCACCTGTCTGACACTTGGATCTTAGCCTTATGAAATATATGTACAAGAATGATTCTTACCATGATAAAAAAAAGAAAATAGTTTCTTCACATTTAAATAAATGTTAGAAACGACATGTCGCTTTTATAAGCATGTCGTGTATGGTCCTCGATTTAGTTGAAGGACTATCTGATCTAGTATGGTCCTCGTGTTGGTGCCACTTGCTATGGGTTGTGTGAACTTGCGTTTTGAGATATTACCGTTACTTGGACAACCCTATTTTGATCAATGAATAGATTGATATGATATATGGTGTAAAGATGTAACATTTTTAAGTTTCTCTAACTGGCTTGAATTGAGCAATTTTCATTGAAAATTGTGGCAATATGTTTTTTGTCCCATGAGATGGGACAAAAACAATAGCAGAAGGCTCTTGGTTTAAAGAATGGTTCCCGATGGCTAAAACATATAGTTTGTTTTTTTCAGGCATCTAAAGCGGCCTTTAAATGCTTGGCAGGTAAGGGATTTTAGATGTTGGCTAAGGGGCTGATGTCTAAAGTGGTACTTTTAGCTACGTTACTTAAAAATTGCTTTTTCGAGTGACATCTTACATAACTTTTAGGCTGGTGTTCAATGCCTTTTATGGTATAAAGTGTATGGAACAAAGGACCTATTGCTTTACATGACAAGAAAAGAAAAAACCAACGTTGTATGCATTAATTAACATCTCATCAACATACTACTCATTGGCCTAAGGGACAGTCTTCGAGTTAAGGGCAAAAATGGCCTAGTAAAAAGTAGAGATAAAATTAGGTAATTTTAAAGATACGATCAGAAGGACTATAACGGTTCAAATTTTAGTTGAACATAGCTACAAAATGTTAGTTATGGTTGATGAAAAATATACTCGGTTAGTCAAAGGATATAGCCTTCGAGATTGAGGCATAAATAGACAGAAAAGAAGTTGGGAAATATAATTTTAAAGATACGATCAGAAGAACTACAACATTTCAAATTTCAGCCATAATAGACTTACAAATTGTTTGATAGAATATGTGCTCGGTTAGCCAAAGGCTATGCCTTCGAGATAGGGACAAAAATGATCTAGTAAAAATTTGAAAAAAAGTTTAATAATTTTAGAAATAGGATAAGAATAATTAAAATAGACAAAAATTTAGCTAAAATAGAGCGATAAAATGTTAGAAAAAGTCATTTCAATATGTTTTCAGTCGGCTAAAGGCTATAGCAATCGAGATATGACAAAAAATGGTCCAAACCTTCGAGATAGGCCAGATATGGTCTAGGTAAAAAATGCGATAAAATTTCATCATATTAAACATACAACCAGACGAACGACCAATCCAAATTTTAACTGAAACAAAGCTATGAATTATTAGTATGGTCATTTAAATATGTACTCGGTTAGCCAAAGGCTATAGTCTTGGAGACAGAAGCAAAAATGGTCCGGTAAAAAAAGGGGATAAAATTTAATAATTTAAACATACTACTAGATAAATTATAACTATCCAATTGTAGTTGAAATAGAACTACAAATTGTTAGTTATGGTTATTTGAAAATGTGCTCGGTTAGCCAAAGGCTATAGCCTTTGAGAAAGGGCAAAGATAGTCTGGTAAAAATAGGGATAAAATTGGATAATTTTAAAGGTACAATCAGAAAAACTAAAATGGTTCAAATTTTAGCTGAACATAGCTATAAAATATTAGTTATGGTCAATGTAATATATAATCAGTTAGCTAAAGAGTATAGCCTTCAAGATTGAGGCAAAAATAGATTGGTAAGAAGTTGGGAAAACTAAATAATTTTAAAGATACAATCAAAAGAATTACAACATTTAAAAGTTCAGTCGAAATAGACTCACAAATTGTTCGATAAAATATGTTCTTGATTAGCTAAAGGCTATGCCTTCGAGATAGGGACAAAAATGGTCTAGTAAAAATTTGAAAAAAAATTAATATTTTTAAAAATAGGATAAGAATAACTATAACAGACCAAAATTTGGCTAAAATAGAGTGAAAAAATGTTAGTTAAAGTCTGTTTGAATATGTTCCCAGTTAGCTAAAGGCTATAGCAATTGATATATGACAAAAAATGGTCTGACCCTTTGAGATAGGGTATAAATGGCATGGTAAAGACTTTGATAAAATTTCACAATATTAAATATCTGACCAGAGGACTGAAAAAGGTCCAAATTTTAATTGAAATAGAGCTATGAATTGTTATTTATGATTGTTTAAATATATGCTCGGTTAGCCAAAGGCTATAGCTTTTGAGATTGAAGTAAAAATGGTCCCGTAAAAATATGAGAGTTACAATTTTATAATTTTAAAGATACTACCAGATGAATTATAGCTATTCAAATTGTATACAATTATAAATTGTTAGTTATGGTCATTTAAATATGTGCTTGGTTAGCCAAAGATTACAGCCTTCGAGAAAGTGGCAAAAATGATTCTGTAAAAAACTAGAATAAAATTTTAAATCTTAAAGATACGAGCATACAAACTACAGCGGTCAAATTTTGAACTAAAACAGAACGATGAATTGTTAGTTATCGTCGTTTGAATATCTTGATCAGCTAAATGTTATAGCCTTCAAGGTATGAGCAAAAATGGTTTGGTAAAAGATGTTAGACATGTATGCCCTAAGGAGTAAAAATGTAATACGTTTTTGGAGACATTTTTATCAATAAAGAATTTATTAATTTATATATACCAAATCTTGTCCTCTTTACGTTCATATTTGTTGAATGTATGATAAGCAAACAGTAGTCTGAGACTGTCAGTCTAAGCCTTAAGAATTGGGCATATGATGGACTGATTATGCGAAAGACACGATTCTTAAGGTGACGGTCTAAAACATATGATCCGCAATCGAGAGAATAAAGTTGGGCGCTTTATTCATGTAAAGATTGTTATGTTGTCTATATCCCTTTTGGGAGATGGTTTGTCTTGGCCATCGGAGTTGGACTCTATGAATAAAAACATTGGCACGTTGTCATAGGTGACGATGTGTTGGATCAAGACATAAAGTGAATTGATTTAGATTAACAATTTTGTCTCGGCAAATCGATTCACTTTAGACAGTCATTTGTATTGTATCTTAATCCTGTGATGAATAGTGGGCCCGTTGTCTCGACTTGTGTCTTTTGATGTGCCAAAGGATGACACCCACATCTCAATAGTGGTATGCATACCGGTACGTTGGAGGCATGACTCTTGATAACGTAGACTTGTTATTCATAGATATGGAATCCATAGCTCCTCTTTAGGAGTAATGATATCCCCTTATATGCATTGTCCTGTAATTGGAAAACTGGAGCGCTCAACCATTTGGATATATAGGTGTAACCGAATGGTATACTATCTTTGGATGGTAAGTTTTCTAATGGTGAGACAATGAAACGTAAGATAAAAATAATCGGGAAGGTAAGACAGAATTTGTCCTTAAGCCGATTATGGATGATCATATAGGGATGCAATACACTATGATATGTCATGGAGACTTAGCTACACGAGCTTCGTAATTCTATAAAGTTCGAGAGTACAACTCCAAGCTTTTAGTAGAGTAGTGTTGGAGTTGATATTTGTGAAATGTATATCTGGGATATTGGGTTTCTTAATTATCATGAGCTTGAACTTTATAGGTCTATTTTGGTCCCCTTTGCTAGCTCACAAAGTCCTGTAACGACGCGGCGTGCTTTTCCAATAATTGGTGACTTATGTCGGATTTATCAGATTGGTTTAAAATTTGTAAGAATCAAATAATTCATGTCTGTTTATCAGTTGAATTAATTTTTGTAAGAAATTAGTTCAAGATAAACTTGTTGAATTATTGCGATCAGATAATTCTTGTCTGTTTATCGGTTGTTTTAATTTTGGACAAATTAGAACAAGATAAACTTGTAGAATTATTGTGAATTGATTTATTTTCTTAGAGATTATCTTGATAAAGTTTGTTTTGATTAGATAACTTCTCTTTTGGGTTATTTGAATCAAAACTGAGACTTTATCCTTTAGAATCTCGGGTGGAAAATAAAAGATTCGCGGAGATTTTTTCTCAGAAGTTCAGCCTGCCGAATGACGTGGTCGGCCTGCCGATCAACGAGAGATAAGATTACGCGTTTATACGCGAATCTTATTAGATATTGATTCAAACTTGATTCTGTTTCGAGTTTTTGAGACATAATCTGATATGGAATGACCCTAAGACTAATAGCTATATAAAGGGAGTGAGTCTCATGATTTACTCAGATCAATTTGAGAGATTAAGAGTGATACTCTTCTAGTGAGTATCTAAAAACTCTCCGAGAGCTTTTGTTCACAAATCACGAGCACTAGCTTTGGGTTCTCTCTATTGGTTGGAAGGAGAGTCACCGGTGGAAGAGCTGTACGTGTGAGCCCACACTTACTCTGGTTGTAAATAGAGAATAGCAAAGAAGACTAGTTGGTTGAAGCTCTTCTGGAACGTTACTTCTCTACACAAGTTGTGGAGGTTCTTCGGCACACTGAGGTTAGTAAGATCTGTCTAATTTATACATATAACATGTCAAACTTGTGTTTTAGAAATTACTCTGATGAAAAATTTTTAAAATTCCGCTGCGCACTTTGTTTCCAATAATTGGTATCAGAGCCAGGTTTTTACATAAATTTGTAAGTTTGTGATCATGTTATATGCATAAATTTTGTGATCCTAATCTCTCCTATGCTTGAATTGAATTTTATAGAGAGATGACACTCTAGGTTTCTATATAATATATATGTTGTCATGGATTATGTGGTGAATGTTATTAATTAATTATGATTGATTAAATCGTTGTTTAATTATTAATTAATTAATTAATTCATACCGGTTATGGTTCCTTAGATGTTAGAATGTGTATTTAAGTTTTTCATGTAATTAGATGGCGGACTATCATCTCCGTCTAGGAATTGTTATTTAATTTTTAATTTGTAAGAATTTTGTAATTAAATAATTATTCGGAGAAGACGAAACGAGAAGTCAGATCTTAAAGATTGATGATGGCGCCTCCAGGTATTTCCTGAGTCTCTGATTTTATGTTTTTGAATTGTTAAAAATAAAATTAATGAATTGTATTAAAATTGTATTTTCTGGAATGAGGGTTTTTCTGCTCAGCCGGCATGTCGAACCTCACAGTTCGGCAGGCCGAAAGTCACAGATCGGCAGGTCAGACATGTAGTCCTGTAGGCCGACAGTGGGCAAAAATTTTGGTGCTCTGCCGGCAGGCCGAACCTTCATGATCGGCAGGCCGATCACGCAGATCGGCCTGCTGACCGAGAGCTGCCAAGTGTCTAGAAAAGGTGCAATTTTTTTGGTGCAGTTTTAATTTTATTTTTGGGACAATTCTGAGAAAATTAAATTTGGATATGACAGAAAATATGAAGTATTCGATTTATACGGGATTGAAGACTTGAAGATGGATATTACATGAAGAAGGATACAGCTTGAGGATTCAAGAATAATCGATAAATGTCTCGATTATTATTTTGTAATCTTAGTTTTTCATTCTCTAGGGTGGAACCATAATATTACGGTTATTATTATTTTGCTTGTAGCTTTGCTTGTCTGCATTATAATATGATTTACCATGTACATTGATAAAATGTCATATAGAATAGGGAGTGCCGCTCATATTAAAATTATTCATGCATTATTTTAAAATAAAACCTTGACTTCAAAAGATTGAGTGGGAGAAGGTTTTCGAAGAGAGGACCTAAGGACTCCATCGTTGGTCCATAGGAAGAACATGGTGGTCCCAACCCTTAAGAAGGGATTTCTATCATGTACCAGATTGGATCTCTGAAAGGATAAGGTATTTTCATATGATTTATGGTCGCACACCCCTAGGTGGTGATTATAAATCATGGATAAAATATTGAAACGGTGGTGGTTATACGCTTACGTTAATTTTATTATTAACCTCCCTTAGGAGCTCTGTTAATAAAATTAATGGCCAAAGAAATGATTATTAGTATATGCTGGATCATACGGGTCCTGGATGGCATATATTAATTAGGAGGGGATCCGTGTTCTTGATTGAATTTGGCATGACTCCCCTAGGTGCTTGTTAAATTCTGAGTTGGGAATTATTGTTGCAAGGTTGTGATATTTTCAAGGTTTTGACAGATAAACACATTTGTATGATTTTACATGATTGTGTTATCTTACTAAATTATTATATATGTTTGCTTATGTTTGGTATATGATTCTTTATTATAGATTAAAAATGTCTAAAAACGCTTTATCATCGATACTTGACAAAAACTAATTAACCGGTGAGAATTATAACGATTGGAAACAGAACCTTTACATTGTCCTATCCTTTGAGAAACTGAAATATGTACTGATAACCCCTTGTCCTCCTGAGCCTACGGGAGACTCAAGTAATGAGCAATTCCAAGCGTACGACCATTGGAAAGATGCTAATGATCAGGCCCGCTACTATGTTATGGCTAACATGAACAACGTGCTGCAGGCTCAACATCAGGATTATGAGATTGCGAAGCAGATCTTGGATAATCTTGAGGACATGTTTGGAGGCCAGGCCATAACAAAGCGGCAAGGGGTGCTTCGAAAACTCTTAAACTATAGACAGAGACCGGGGACATCTGTAAAGGAGCACATGATGTTGGTCATGGGTTACCTCGCTGAGGCACAAACCAATGGAGTCGACATCGATGCTGAAACTCAGATGATTATGGTCTTTAAGACTCTGTCTAAGGAATGTATTCTGTTTAGAGCTACTTTTAATTTAAGCAATAGACGGGATATGACCTCGACAGAACTGATGAAACAGTTACAGGAGTTTGAACTGCTGATTAGGGAGTCTCCTGCTGGTGGTGAGGCCAACATGGTAGCTGCTTTCGGTTCCAGTCCTAGCTCTGGGAATGGAAAGAAGCAACGGGCCAAAAGTGGGAAGTCTTCTGTTCTTGCTGCTACCAAGAGCAAGAAGAAGAAGAAGAAGAACCCAAAGAAGCTTAAGTGCTTCTTCTGTGGTAAGGTCGGGCATATAAAGAAGCATTGCAAGGACTTCCTTTCCAAGGGAGGTAGTTGTGATCTTCTATATCTGGAAACTTGTTTAGTTGAGGAATCCAGTGACATCTGGGTCATCGATTCTGGCGCAACTAATCATGTTTGTGTTTCTCTGCAGGGATTCAAAGAAACGAGAAGTCTACTACGTGAAGACTTAACGCTTTAGGTGGGTGATGGATCCTTGGTCTCAGCAGAAGCAGTGGGAGATGTCCATCTTTATTTTGATAATTATAGAAATTTAATTTTGCGAGATTGTTTTTATGTTCCTAAATTTAAAAGGAATTTAATTTCTGTATCTTCTTTATTTAAAGACTCCTACGTGGTATCTTTTAATGAAAAAGTGGTGATTTGTAAAAACAAATCTTTTATCTGTTCAGGATGGATGCAAAATAATCTATATTTTATCAAACCTAAGATGGACTTATTGCTTAATGTTGAGGTAAATGATAATGACTCCAAAAGACTTAAAACTTCTCACTCTAATAAGACTTATCTTTGGCATTTGCGCCTTGGCCATATTAACCTGAATAGGATTCAAAGGTTGGTAAGGCATGGACCTTTAAGTTACTTAAAGGTGGAATCTATACCTCAATGTGAGTCTTGTTTGGAGAGTAAAATGACCAAAAGACCATACGGGTCTAAGGGCAATAGGGCCGAAGGGGTTTTAGAGCTTGTGCATAGTGATGTTTGCGGACCGATGAACATCCAGGCACGAGAAGGGTATGAGTACTTCGTCACTTTTATTGACGATTACTCATGATATGGGTATGTGTACCTAATGCACCACAAAAGCGAAACTTATGATAAGTTCAGGGAGTTTCGAGCTGAAGTGAAAAAGCAATTGGGTAGACCCATAAAGGCACTTCGATCTGATCGAGGTGGGAAATACCTTTTTGATGAGTTCTTGGGACACTTGTTAGAGAATGAGATTTTATCCCATTTGGCTGCGTCGGGCACTCCGCAGCAGAATGGCATAGCGGAGAGAAGGAATAGGACTTTGTTGGACATGATTAGGTCCATGATGAGTTATTCATCATTACCTTTATCCTTTTTGGGATATGCACTACAAACTGCATGTTATCTTTTGAACAATGTGCCTTCAAAATCGGTCCCTAAAACTCCTCACGAGTTGTGGACAAGACAGAAGACATCCTTAAACCATATTCGCATATGGGGATGTCCGGCTCATGTCCTGTTTAAGGATCCGAATAAGTTAGAAGCACATTCAGAAGTTTGCGTATTTGTAGGATATCTAAAAGGGACTAAATGGGGTTATTTTTATAACCCAAAGAAAAATAAAGTCGTGGTTTCAACTAATGCAACTTTCCTTGAGGAGAGTTACAGGGACGACTTTAAACCTCGAAGCAAAGTGGTGCTTGAGGAGTTAAGGGGTGATTCGTTCACTCCGGAGGTTTCGAACGAAACCATTCCGATCGGTGTTGAGAAAACCAAACAAACTTGAACAACAACCTCAGGGGCTTCGGCGTAGTGGGAGGATCTTGCATCAACCTGAGAGGTATATGTTCAATGGGGAGGTCTTCTTAGCTGAACAGGATGAACATGACAGGGATCTTTATACTTACGCAGAAGCTATAGAAGATGTTGATTCAATACTCTGGACAGAGGCCATGAACATAGAGATGAAGTCTATGGAGACTAATCGGGTTTGAGAGCTTGTGGATCTTCCCGAAGGGGTAAAACCCATAGGGTGTAAGTGGATCTACAAGAGGAAAAGAGGAGTGGATGGAAAGGTCAAAACCTTTAAGGCTAGACTAGTAGCTAAGGGTTATACGCAAAAGGAAGGAATCGATTATGAGGAAACCTTTTCGCCTGTAGTCATGCTTAAGTCCATCTGGATTCTCTTGTCTATAGCTACCGCTCTCGATTACGAGATTTGACAGATGGATGTCAAGACGGCTTTTCTGAATGGCTATCTTGATGAGTCCATTTATATGGAACAATCAGACGGGTTCAAGGTCACGGGTTAAGAGGGCAAGGTTTGTAAGCTGCTAAAGTCTATTTATGGACTTAAGCAGGCTTCTCGTTCTTGGAACATAAGATTTGATCAAGTGATCAAGACTTATGGGTTCTCACAAAACGTGGATGAACCATGTATTTAAAAACACATTAAGGATGGGAAGGTGGTTTTTCTACTGCTCTATGTAGATGACATTCTGTTAATTGGCAATGACGTTGGTGCGTTGTCATCGGTCAAATTATGGTTGACCAAGTAGTTTGACATGAAGGACTTAGGTGAGGCTAATTTTGTTCTCGGTATCTAGATCTTTAGGGATAGGAAGAACAAAATGATAGCTTTGTCTCAGGCCAGCTACATAGATAAAATTCTTAGGAGGTTTGCAATGTAGGATTCCAAGAAAGGTGGCCAAACATCTAGATCTGGAATTACTCTTTCTAAGAAAGGCTCTCCAAAGTCTTATGAAGAAAGAGAATACATGAAGAAGGTGCCTTATGCTTTGGCAGTGGGTAGTCTCATGTATGCCATGCTTTGCACTCGACCGGATATTAGCTATGCGGTCAGGATTGTAAGTCGATTTCAGGCGGATCCAGGACCGAACCATTGGGTTGCGGTAAAGCATATTTTTAAGTACTTGAGAAGGACTCGAGGGTATATGCTTGTGTATTCGGGTGAGAATTTAACTCCTCTAGGATACACTGATTCGGATTTTCAATCCTGTCTGGATTCTAAGAAATCGACTTTGGGGTTTGTGTTTACTCTGGGTGGCGATGCCATCAGTTGGAGAAGTGCTTAGCAAGATTGCACTTCAGATTCGATGATGGAGGCCGAGTATATGGCGGCTAGTGATGCTTCGAAAGAAGCAGTGTGGCTCTGCAAGTTCCTTGGGGATCTTGAGGTAGTTCTTGGTATGGATAAAGCGGTATCACTGTACTGTGATAACAGTGCGGCGATAGCTAATGCTAAGGAACCAAGATTTCACAAGAAGAGTAAGCATATTGATCGAAAGCATCATGTGATAAAGGACTTTATTGAGGGCGGGCATGTCACAGTGTGCAAGATCGCGTCAGAGGACAATTTAGCTGATCCATTTACGAAGGCATTTACTAGGAGAGTCTTCGAGAGGCATGTGGAAGCTATGGGGATGCGAAATTTGCTGTATTTACTCACTTAGTGCAAGTGGGAGATTGTTAGACATGTATGCCCTAAGGAGTAAGAATGTAATACGTTTTTGGAGACATTTTTATCAATAAAGAATTATTCATTTATATATACCAAATCTTGTCCTCCTTACGTTCATATTTGTTGAATGTATGATAAGCAAACAGTAGTCTGAGACTGTCAGTCTAAGCCTTAAGAATTGGGCATATGATGGACTGATTATGCAGAAGACACGATTCTTAAGGTGACGGTCTAAAACATATGATCCGCAATCGAGGGAATAAAGTTGGGCGCTTTATTCATGTAAAGATTGTTATGTTGTCTATATCCCTTTTGGGAGATGGTTTGTCTTGGCCATCGGAGTTGGACTCCTTGAATAGAAACATTGGCACGTTGTCATAGGTGACGATGTGTTAGATCGGGACATAAAGTGAATTGATTTGGATTAATAATTCTATCTCGGCAAATCGATTCACTTTAGACAGTCATTTGTATTGTATCTTAATCCTGAGATGAATAGTGGGCCCATTGTCTCGACTTGTGTCTTTTGATGTGCCAAAGGGTGACACCCACATCTCAATAGTGGTATGCATACCGGTACGTTGGAGGCATGACTCTTAATAGCGTAGATTTAGGGTTTAGGGTTTGGGGTTTGGGGTTTGGGGTTTGGGGTTTATAGGGTTTATAGGGTTTATAGGGTTTATAGGGTTTAGGGTTTAGGGTTTAGGGTATAGGGTTTTAGGGTTTTAGGGTTCAGGGTTCAGGGTTCAGGGTTCAGGGTTTAGGGTTTAGGGTTTAGGGTCTAGGGTCTAGGGTCTAGGGTCTAGGGTCTAGGGTCTAGGGTCTAGGGTCTAGGGTCTAGGGTCTAGGGTCTAGGGTCTAGGGTCCTAGGGTCCTAGGGTCCTAGGGTCCTAGGGTCCTAGGGTCCTAGGGTCCTAGGGTCCTAGGGTCTAGGGTCTAGGGTCTAGGGTCTAGGGTCTAGGGTCTAGGGTTTAGGGTTTAGGGTTTAGGGTTTAGGGTTTAGGGTTTAGGGTTTAGGGTTTAGGGTTTAGGGTTTAGGGTTTTAGGGTTTAGGGTTTAGGGTTTAGGGTTTAGGGTTTAGGGTTTAGGGTTTTAGGGTTTAGGGTTTTAGGGTTTAGGGTTTAGGGTTTAGGGTTTAGGGTTTAGGGTTTAGGGTTTAGGGTTTAGGGTTTAGGGTTTTAGGGTTTAGGGTTTAGGGTTTAGGGTTTAGGGTTTAGGGTTTAGGGTTTAGGGTTTAGGGTTAGGGTTTAGGGTTTAGGGTTTAGGGTTTAGGGTTTAGGGTTTAGGGTTTAGGGTTAGGGTTAGTTTAGGGCTAGGGTCTAGGGTCTAGGTCTAGGGTCTAGGGTCTAGGGTCTAGGGTCTAGGGTCTAGGTCTAGGGTCTAGGGTCTATGGTTCTAGGGTCTAGGGTCTAGGGTCTAGGGTCTAGGGTCTAGGGTCTAGGGTCTAGGGTCTAGGGTCTAGGGTCTAGGGTCTAGGGTCTAGGGTCTAGGGTCTAGGGTCTAGGGTCTAGGGTCTAGGGTCTAGGGTCTAGGGTTTAGCGTTTAGCGTTTAGGGTTAGGGTTTAGGGTTTAGGGTTTTAGGGTTTAGGGTTTAGGTTTAGGGTTTAGGGTTTAGGGTTTAGGGGTTTAGGGTTAGGGTTTAGGGTTA